>CM077928.1:0-7500 GCA_039797435.1 Crotalus adamanteus
GTAGATAGATAGATACAGATAGGTAGGTAGGTAGATAGATAGATAGATAGATAGATAGATAGATAGATAGATAGATAGATAGATAGATAGATAAAGATAGGTAGGTAGATAGATACAGATAGGTAGGTAGGTAGATAGATAAATACAGATAGGTAGGTAGGTAGATAGATAGAGATAGGTAGGTAGGTAGATAGATAGAGATAGGTAGGTAGGTAGATTGATAGATACAGATAGGTAGGTAGGTAGATAGATACAGATAGGTAGGTAGGTAGATAGATAGATAGATAGATAGATAGATAGATAGATAGATAGATAGATAGATAGATAGATAGATAAAGATAGGTAGGTAGATAGATACAGATAGGTAGGTAGGTAGATAGATAAATACAGATAGTTAGGTAGGTAGATAGATAGATAGAGATAGGTAGGTAGGGAGGTAGATAGAGATAGGTAGGTAGGTAGTTTGATAGATACAGATAGGTAGGTAGGTAGATAGATAGATATAGGTAGGTAGGTAGGTAGGTAGATAGATAGAGATAGGTAGGTAGGTAGATAGATAGATAGAGATAGATAGGTAGGTAGATTGATAGAGACAGATAGGTAGGTAGGTAGATAGATAGATAGAGATAGGTAGGTAGGTAAATTGATAGATACAGATACGTAGGTAGGTAGATAGATAGATAGATACAGATAGGTAGGTAGGTAGATAGATAGATACAGATAGGTAGGTAGGTAGGTAGATAGATAGAGATAGGTAGATAGATAGATAGATAGATAGATAGATAGATAGATAGATAGATAGATAGATAGATAGAGATAGGTAGGTAGGTAGATTGATAGATAGAGGTAGGTAGGTAGGTAGATTGAGATAGGTAGGTAGGTAGATAGATAGATAGAGATAGGTAGGTAGGTAGATTGATAGATAGAGATAGGTAGGTAGGTAGAGAGATAAATACAGATAGATAGGTAGGTAGGTAGATAGATAGAGATAGGTAGGTAGGTAGATAGATATATAGAGATAGGTAGGTAGGTAGGTAGATAGATACAGATAGGTAGGTAGGTAGATAGATAGATAGAGGTAGGTAGGTAGGTAGATTGAGATAGGTAGGTAGGTAGATAGATAGATAGAGATAGGTAGGTAGGTAGATTGATAGATAGAGATAGGTAGGTAGGTAGATAGATAAATACAGATAGGTAGGTAGGTAGGTAGATAGATAGAGATAGGTAGATAGATAGATAGATAGATAGATAGATAGAGATAGGTAGGTAGGTAGATTGATAGATACCGATAGGTAGGTAGGTAGATAGATAGATACAGATAGGTAGGTTGGTAGATAGATAGAGATAGGTAGGTGTGTAGATAGATAGATAGAGATAGGTAGGTAGGTATATTGATAGATACAGATAGGTAGGTAGGTAGATAGATAGATACAGATAGGTAGGTAGGTAGATAGATAGATAGAGATAGGTAGGTAGGTAGATAGATAGAGATAGGTAGGTAGGTAGATAGATAGATAGAGATAGGTAGGTAGGTAAATAGATAGATAGAGATAGTTAGGTAGGTAGGTAGATAGATAGAGATAGGTAGGTAGGTAGATAGATACAGATAGGTAGGTAGGTAGATAGAGATAGGTAGGTAGGTAGGTAGATAGATACAGATAGGTAGGTAGGTAGATAGATAGATGCAGATAGGTAGGTAGGTAGATAGATAGAGATAGGTAGGTAGGTAGGTAGGTAGATAGATACAGATAGGTAGGTAGGTAGATAGATAGATAGAGATAGGTAGGTAGGTAGATAGATAGATAGAGATAGGTAGGTAGGTAGGTAGATAGATAGATAGAGATAGGTAGGTAGGTAGATTGATAGATAGAGATAGGTAGGTAGGTAGATAGATAGATACAGATAGGTAGGTAGGTAGATAGATAGATACAGATAGGTAGGTAGGTAGGTAGATAGATAGATAGATAGATAGATAGATAGATAGATAGATAGATAGATAGATAGATAGATAGATAAAGATAGGTAGGTAGATAGATACAGATAGGTAGGTAGGTAGATAGATAGATAGAGATAGGTAGGTAGGTAGATAGATAGATAGAGATAGGTAAGTAGGTAGGTAGATAGATAGATAGAGATAGGTAGGTAGGGTGGTAGATAGAGATAGGTAGGTAGGTAGTTTGATAGATACAGATAGGTAGGTAGGTAGATAGATAGATATAGGTAGGTAGGTAGGTAGGTAGGTAGGTAGGTAGGTAGGTAGGTAGATAGATAGATAGATAGATAGATAGATAGATAGATAGATAGATAGATAGATAAAGATAGGTAGGTAGATAGATACAGATAGGTAGGTAGGTAGATAGATAAATACAGATAGGTAGGTAGATAGATAGAGATAGGTAGGTAGATAGATAGATAGAAATAGGTAGGTAGGTAGATAGATAGATAGAGATAGGTAGGTAGGTAGGTAGGTAGATAGAGATAGGTAGGTAGGTAGATAGATAGAGATAGGTAGGTAGGTAGATAGATAGAGATATGTAGGTAGGTAGATTGATAGATAGAGATAGGTAGGTAGGTAGATAGATAGATACAGATAGGTAGGTAGGTAGATAGATAGAGATAGGTAGGTAGGTAGTTTGATAGATACAGATAGGTAGATAGGTAGATAGATAGATATAGATAGGTAGGTACGTAGATAGATAGATAGAGATAGGTAGGTAGGTAGATTGATAGATAGAGGTAGGTAGGTAGGTAGATTGAGATAGGTAGGTAGGTAGATAGATAGATAGAGATAGGTAGGTAGGTAGATTGATAGATAGAGATAGGTAGGTAGGTAGAGAGATAAATACAGATAGGTAGGTAGGTAGGTAGATAGATAGAGATAGGTAGGTAGGTAGATAGATAGATAGAGATAGGTAGGTAGGTAGTTTGATAGATACAGATAGGTAGATAGGTAGATAGATAGATATAGATAGGTAGGTACGTAGATAGATAGATAGAGATAGGTAGGTAGGTATATAGATAGATAGAGATAGGTAGGTAGGTAGATAGAGATAGGTAGGTAGGTAGATTGATAGATACAGATAGGTAGGTAGGTAGATAGATAGATATAGATAGGTAGGTACGTAGATAGATAGATAGAGATAGGTAGGTAGGTATATAGATAGATAGCGATAGGTAGGTAGGTAGGTAGATAGATACAGATAGGTAGGTAGGTAGATAGATAGATACAGATAGGTAGGTAAGTAGATTGATAGATAGAGATAGGTAGGTAGGTAGATTGATACAGATAGGTAGGTAGGTAGATAGATAGATACAGATAGGTAGGTAGATAGATAGATAGATAGATAGATAGATAGATAGATAGATAGATAGATAGATAAAGATAGGTAGGTAGATAGATACAGATAGGTAGGTAGGTAGATAGATAAATACAGATAGGTAGGTAGGTAGATAGATAGAGATAGGTAGGTAGGTAGATAGATAGAGATAGGTAGGTAGGTAGATTGATAGATACAGATAGGTAGGTAGGTAGATAGATACAGATAGGTAGGTAGGTAGATAGATAGATAGATAGATAGATAGATAGATAGATAGATAGATAGATAGATAGATAGATAGATAAAGATAGGTAGGTAGATAGATACAGATAGGTAGGTAGGTAGATAGATAAATACAGATAGTTAGGTAGGTAGATAGATAGATAGAGATAGGTAGGTAGGGAGGTAGATAGAGATAGGTAGGTAGGTAGTTTGATAGATACAGATAGGTAGGTAGGTAGATAGATAGATATAGGTAGGTAGGTAGGTAGATAGATAGAGATAGGTAGGTAGGTAGATAGATAGATAGAGATAGATAGGTAGGTAGATTGATAGAGACAGATAGGTAGGTAGGTAGATAGATAGATAGAGATAGGTAGGTAGGTAAATTGATAGATACAGATACGTAGGTAGGTAGATAGATAGATAGATACAGATAGGTAGGTAGGTAGATAGATAGATACAGATAGGTAGGTAGGTAGGTAGATAGATAGAGATAGGTAGATAGATAGATAGATAGATAGATAGATAGATAGATAGATAGAGATAGGTAGGTAGGTAGATTGATAGATAGAGGTAGGTAGGTAGGTAGATTGAGATAGGTAGGTAGGTAGATAGATAGATAGAGATAGGTAGGTAGGTAGATTGATAGATAGAGATAGGTAGGTAGGTAGAGAGATAAATACAGATAGGTAGGTAGGTAGGTAGATAGATAGAGATAGGTAGGTAGGTAGATAGATAGATAGAGATAGGTAGGTAGGTAGGTAGATAGATACAGATAGGTAGGTAGGTAGATAGATAGATAGAGGTAGGTAGGTAGGTAGATTGAGATAGGTAGGTAGGTAGATAGATAGAGATAGGTAGGTAGGTAGATTGATAGATAGAGATAGGTAGGTAGGTAGATAGATAAATACAGATAGGTAGGTAGGTAGGTAGATAGATAGAGATAGGTAGGTAGATAGATAGATAGATAGATAGATAGATAGATAGAGATAGGTAGGTAGGTAGATTGATAGATACCGATAGGTAGGTAGGTAGATAGATAGATACAGATAGGTAGGTTGGTAGATAGATAGAGATAGGTAGGTGTGTAGATAGATAGATAGAGATAGGTAGGTAGGTATATTGATAGATACAGATAGGTAGGTAGGTAGATAGATAGATACAGATAGGTAGGTAGGTAGATAGATAGATAGAGATAGGTAGGTAGGTAGATAGATAGAGATAGGTAGGTAGGTAGATAGATAGATAGAGATAGGTAGGTAGGTAAATAGATAGATAGAGATAGTTAGGTAGGTAGGTAGATAGATAGAGATAGGAAGGTAGGTAGAAAGATACAGATAGGTAGGTAGGTAGATAGAGATAGGTAGGTAGGTAGGTAGATAGATACAGATAGGTAGGTAGGTAGATAGATAGATGCAGATAGGTAGGTAGGTAGATAGATAGAGATAGGTAGGTAGGTAGGTAGGTAGATAGATACAGATAGGTAGGTAGGTAGATAGATAGATAGAGATAGGTAGGTAGGTAGATAGATAGATAGAGATAGGTAGGTAGGTAGGTAGATAGATAGATAGAGATAGGTAGGTAGGTAGATTGATAGATAGAGATAGGTAGGTAGGTAGATAGATAGATACAGATAGGTAGGTAGGTAGATAGATAGATACAGATAGGTAGGTAGGTAGATAGATAGATAGATAGATAGATAGATAGATAGATAGATAGATAGATAGATAGATAGATAGATAGATAGATAGATAGATAGATAGATAAAGATAGGTAGGTAGATAGATACAGATAGGTAGGTAGGTAGATAGATAGATAGAGATAGGTAGGTAGGTAGATAGATAGATAGAGATAGGTAGGTAGGTAGGTAGATAGATAGATAGAGATAGGTAGGTAGGGAAGTAGATAGAGATAGGTAGGTAGGTAGTTTGATAGATACAGATAGGTAGGTAGGTAGATAGATAGATATAGGTAGGTAGGTAGGTAGGTAGGTAGGTAGGTAGGTAGATAGATAGATAGATAGATAGATAGATAGATAGATAGATAGATAGATAAAGATAGGTAGGTAGATAGATACAGATAGGTAGGTAGGTAGATAGATAAATACAGATAGGTAGGTAGATAGATAGAGATAGGTAGGTAGATAGATAGATAGAAATAGGTAGGTAGGTAGATAGATAGATAGAGATAGGTAGGTAGGTAGGTAGGTAGATAGAGATAGGTAGGTAGGTAGATAGATAGAGATAGGTAGGTAGGTAGATAGATAGAGATATGTAGGTAGGTAGATTGATAGATAGAGATAGGTAGGTAGGTAGATAGATAGATACAGATAGGTAGGTAGGTAGATAGATAGAGATAGGTAGGTAGGTAGTTTGATAGATACAGATAGGTAGATAGGTAGATAGATAGATATAGATAGGTAGGTACGTAGATAGATAGATAGAGATAGGTAGGTAGGTAGATTGATAGATAGAGGTAGGTAGGTAGGTAGATTGAGATAGGTAGGTAGGTAGATAGATAGATAGAGATAGGTAGGTAGGTAGATTGATAGATAGAGATAGGTAGGTAGGTAGAGAGATAAATACAGATAGGTAGGTAGGTAGGTAGATAGATAGAGATAGGTAGGTAGGTAGATAGATAGATAGAGATAGGTAGGTAGGTAGTTTGATAGATACAGATAGGTAGATAGGTAGATAGATAGATATAGATAGGTAGGTACGTAGATAGATAGATAGAGATAGGTAGGTAGGTATATAGATAGATAGAGATAGGTAGGTAGGTAGATAGAGATAGGTAGGTAGGTAGATTGATAGATACAGATAGGTAGGTAGGTAGATAGATAGATATAGATAGGTAGGTACGTAGATAGATAGATAGAGATAGGTAGGTAGGTATATAGATAGATAGCGATAGGTAGGTAGGTAGGTAGATAGATACAGATAGGTAGGTAGGTAGATAGATAGATACAGATAGGTAGGTAAGTAGATTGATAGATAGAGATAGGTAGGTAGGTAGATTGATACAGATAGGTAGGTAGGTAGATAGATAGATACAGATAGGTAGGTAGGTAGATAGATAGATAGATAGATAGATAGATAGATAGATAGATAGATAGATAGATAGATAAAGATAGGTAGGTAGATAGATACAGATAGGTAGGTAGGTAGATAGATAAATACAGATAGGTAGGTAGGTAGATTGATAGATACAGATAGGTAGGTAGGTAGATAGATACAGATAGGTAGGTAGGTAGATAGATAGATACAGAATGGTAGGTAGGTAGATAGATAGATAAAGATAGGTAGGTAGGTAGATTGATAAATACAGATAGGTAGGTAGGTAGATAGATAGATACAGATAGGTAGATAGGTAGATTGATAGATAGAGATAGGTAGGTAGGTAGATAGATAGATAGATAGAGATAGGTAGGTAGGTAGATAGATAGAGATAGTTAGGTAGGTAGATAGATAGAGATAGGTAGGTAGGTAGATAGATAGAGATAGATAGGTAGGTAGGTAGATAGATAGAGATAGGTAGGTAGGTAGATAGATAGAGATAGGTAGGTAGGTAGGTAGATAGATACAGATAGGTAGGTAGGTAGATAGATAGATACCGATAGGTAGGTAGGTAGATAGATAGATAGAGATAGGTAGGTAGGTAGGTAGATAGATAGATAGAGATAGGTAGGTAGGTAGATAGATAGATACAGATAGGTAGGTAGGTAGATAGATAGATAGATAGATAGATAGATAGATAGATAGATAGATAGATAGATAGATAGATAGATAGATAGATAAAGATAGGTAGGTAGATAGATAGAGATAGGTAGGTAGGTAGATAGATAAATACAGATAGGTAGGTAGGTAAGTAGATAGAGATAGGTAGGTAGGTAGATAGATAGATAGAGATAGGTAGGTAGGTAGATTGATAGATAAAGATAGGTAGGTAGGTAGATAGATAG
>CM077928.1:12500-22500 GCA_039797435.1 Crotalus adamanteus
AGATAGAGATAGGTAGGTAGGTAGATAGATAGAGATAGGTAGGTAGGTAGATAGATAGAGATAGGTAGGTAGGTAGGTAGATAGATAGAGATAGGTAGGTAGGTAGGTAGATAGATAGATAGAGGTAGGTAGGTAGGTATATAGATAGATACAGATAGGTAGGTAGGTAGGTAGATAGATAGAGATATGTAGGTAGGTAGATAGATAGATAAAGATAGGTAGGTAGGTAGATTGATAGAGATAGGTAGGTAGGTAGATAGATAGATAGAGATAGGTAGGTAGGTAGATAGATAGATAGAGATAGGTAGGTAGGTAGGTACATAGATAGAGATAGATAGGTATGTAGGTAGATAGATAGAAATAGGTAGGTAGGTAGGTAGATAGATAGATAGAGATAGGTAGGTAGGTAGATTGATAGAGATAGGTAGGTAGGTAGATAGATAGATACAGATAGGTATGTAGGTAGATAGATACAGATAGGTAGGTAGGTAGATAGATAGATAGATAGATAGATAGATAGATAGATAGATAGATAGATAGATAGATAGATAGATAGATAGATAGATAGATAGATAGATAGATAGATAGATAAAGATAGGTAGGTAGATAGATACAGATAGGTAGGTAGGTAGATAGATAAATACAGATAGGTAGGTAGGTAGGTAGATAGATAGAGATAGGTAGGTAGGTAGATTGATAGATACAGATAGGTAGGTAGGTAGATAGATACAGATAGGTAGGTAGGTAGGTAGATAGATAGATAGATAAAGATAGGTAGGTAGATAGATACAGATAGGTAGGTAGGTAGATAGATAGAGATAGGTAGGAAGGTAGATAGATAGAGATAGGTAGGTAGGTAGGTAGATAGATAGAGATAGGTAGGTAGGTAGGTAGATAGAGATAGGTAGGTAGGTAGATAGATAGATAGAGATAGGTAGGTAGGTAGGTAGATAGATAGAGATAGGTAGGTAGGTAGATAGATAGATAGAGATAGATAGGTAGGTAGATTGATAGAGACAGATAGGTAGGTAGGTAGATAGATAGATAGCGATAGGTAGGTAGGTAGATAGATAGATACAGATAGGTAGGTAGGTAGATTGATAGATAGAGATAGGTAGGTAGGTAGATAGATAGAGATAGGTAGGTAGGTAGGTAGATAGATAGCGATAGGTAGGTAGGTAGATAGATAGATAGAGATAGATAGGTAGGTAGATTGATAGAGACAGATAGGTAGGTAGGTAGATAGATAGATAGAGATAGGTAGGTAGGTAGATTGATAGATACAGATAGGTAGGTAGGTAGTTAGATAGATACAGATAGATAGGTAGGTAGATTGATAGAGACAGATAGGTAGGTAGGTAGATAGATAGATAGAGATAGGTAGGTAGGTAGATTGATAGATACAGATAGGTAGGTAGGTAGATAGATAGATACAGATAGGTAGGTAGGTAGATAGATAGATACAGATAGGTAGGTAGATAGATAGATAGAGATAGGTAGGTAGGTAGATAGATAGATAGCGATAGGTAGGTAGGTAGATAGATAGATACAGATAGGTAGGTAGGTAGATAGATAGATACAGATAGGTAGGTAGGTAGATAGATAGATAGAGATAGGTAGGTAGGTAGGTAGGTAGATAGATAGAGATAGGTAGGTAGGTAGATAGATAGATAGAGATAAGTAGGTAGGTAGATAGATAGAGACAGATAGGTAGGTAGGTAGATAGATAGATAGAGATAGGTAGGTAGGTAGATAGATAGATACATATAGGTAGGTAGGTAGGTAGATAGATAGAGATAGGTAGGTAGGTAGGTAGGTAGATAGATAGAGATAGGTTGGTAGGTAGATAGATAGATAGAGATAGGTAGGTAGGTAGGTAGGTAGATAGATAGAGATAGGTAGGTAGGTAGATAGATAGGTAGGTAGATTGATAGAGACAGATAGGTAGTTAGGTAGATAGATAAATACAGATAGGTAGGTAGGTGGATTGATAGATAGATACAGATAGGTAGGTAGGTAGATAGATACAGATAGGTAGGTAGGTAGATAGATAGATACAGATAGGTAGGTAGGTAGATAGATAGATACAGATAGGTAGGTAGGTAGATAGATAGAGATAGGTAGGTAGGTAGATAGATAGATAAAGATAGGTAGGGAGGTAGATAGATAGATAGATAGATAGATAGATAGATAGATAGATAGATAGATAGATAGATAGATAGATAGATAGAGATAGGTAGGTAGGTAGATAGATAGATAGAGATAGGTAGGTAGGTAGATAGATAGATACAGATAGGTAGGTAGGTAGTTAGATAGTGATAGGTAGGTAGGTAGATAGATAGAGATAGGTAGGTAGGTAGATTGATAGATACAGATAGGTAGGTAGGTAGATAGATAGATACAGATAGGTAGGTAGGTAGGTAGATAGATAGAGATAGGTAGGTAGGTAGGTAGATAGATAGAGATAGGTAGGTAGGTAGGTAGGTAGATAGATAGAGATAGGTAGGTAGGTAGATAGATAGATAGAGATAGGTAGGTAGGTGGATAGATAGATACAGATAGGTAGGTAGATAGGTAGATAGATAGAGATAGGTAGGTAGGTAGATAGATAGATACAGATAGGTAGGTAGATAGATAGATAGATAGATAGATAGATAGATAGATAGATAGAGATAGGTAGGTAGGTAGATAGATAGATAGAGATAGGTAGGTAGGTAGATAGATAGATAGAGATAGGTAGGTAGGTAGGTAGATAGATAGAGATAGGTAGGTAGGTAGGTAGATAGATAGAGATAGGTAGGTAGGTAGGTAGATAGATAGATAGAGATAGGTAGGTAGGTAGATTGATAGATAGAGATAGGTAGGTAGATAGATAGATAGATACAGATAGGTAGGTAGGTAGATAGATAGATAGATAGATAGATAGATAGATAGATAGATAGATAGATAGATAGATAGATAGATAAAGATAGGTAGGTAGATAGATACAGATAGGTAGGTAGCTAGATAGATAAATACAGATAGGTAGGTAGGTAGGTAGGTAGATAGATAGATAGAGATAGGAAGGTAGGTAGATAGATAGAGATAGGTAGGTAGGTAGATAGATAGAGATAGGTAGGTAGGTAGGTAGATAGATAGAGATAGGTAGGTAGGTAGATAGATAGATAGAGATAGGTAGGTAGGTAGATAGATAGATACAGATAGGTAGGTAGGTAGATAGATAGAGATAGGTAGGTAGGTAGATAGATAGATAAAGATAGGTAGGGAGGTAGATAGATAGATAGATAGATAGATAGATAGATAGATAGATAGATAGATAGATAGATAGATAGATAGATAGAGATAGGTAGGTAGGTAGATAGATAGATAGAGATAGGTAGGTAGGTAGATAGATAGATACAGATAGGTAGGTAGGTAGTTAGATAGTGATAGGTAGGTAGGTAGATAGATAGAGATAGGTAGGTAGGTAGATTGATAGATACAGATAGGTAGGTAGGTAGATAGATAGATACAGATAGGTAGGTAGGTAGGTAGATAGATAGAGATAGGTAGGTAGGTAGGTAGATAGATAGAGATAGGTAGGTAGGTAGGTAGGTAGGTAGATAGATAGAGATAGGTAGGTAGGTAGATAGATAGATAGAGATAGGTAGGTAGGTGGATAGATAGATACAGATAGGTAGGTAGATAGGTAGATAGAGATAGGTAGGTAGGTAGATAGATAGATACAGATAGGTAGGTAGATAGATAGATAGATAGATAGATAGATAGATAGATAGATAGATAGATAGATAGAGATAGGTAGGTAGGTAGATAGATAGATAGAGATAGGTAGGTAGGTAGATAGATAGATAGAGATAGGTAGGTAGGTAGGTAGATAGATAGAGATAGGTAGGTAGGTAGGTAGATAGATAGAGATAGGTAGGTAGGTAGGTAGATAGATAGATAGAGATAGGTAGGTAGGTAGATTTATAGATAGAGATAGGTAGGTAGGTAGATAGATAGATACAGATAGGTAGTTAGGTAGATAGATAAATAGATAGATAGATAGATAGATAGATAGATAGATAGATAGATAGATAGATAGATAAAGATAGGTAGGTAGATAGATACAGATAGGTAGGTAGGTAGATAGATAAATACAGATAGGTAGGTAGGTAGGTAGATAGATAGATAGAGATAGGTAGGTAGGTAGATAGATAGAGATAGGTAGGTAGGTAGATAGATAGAGATAGGTAGGTAGGTAGGTAGATAGATAGAGATAGGTAGGTAGGTAGGTAGATAGATAGATAGAGGTAGGTAGGTAGGTATATAGATAGATACAGATAGGTAGGTAGGTAGGTAGATAGATAGAGATATGTAGGTAGGTAGATAGATAGATAAAGATAGGTAGGTAGGTAGATTGATAGAGATAGGTAGGTAGGTAGATAGATAGATAGAGATAGGTAGGTAGGTAGATAGATAGATAGAGATAGGTAGGTAGGTAGGTACATAGATAGAGATAGATAGGTATGTAGGTAGATAGATAGAAATAGGTAGGTAGGTAGGTAGATAGAGATAGGTAGGTAGGTAGATTGATAGAGATAGGTAGGTAGGTAGATAGATAGATACAGATAGGTATGTAGGTAGATAGATACAGATAGGTAGGTAGGTAGATAGATAGATAGATAGATAGATAGATAGATAGATAGATAGATAGATAGATAGATAGATAGATAGATAAAGATAGGTAGGTAGATAGATACAGATAGGTAGGTAGGTAGATAGATAAATACAGATAGGTAGGTAGGTAGGTAGATAGATAGAGATAGGTAGGTAGGTAGATTGATAGATACAGATAGGTAGGTAGGTAGATAGATACAGATAGGTAGGTAGGTAGGTAGATAGATAGATAGATAAAGATAGGTAGGTAGATAGATACAGATAGGTAGGTAGGTAGATAGATAGAGATAGGTAGGAAGGTAGATAGATAGAGATAGGTAGGTAGGTAGGTAGATAGATAGAGATAGGTAGGTAGGTAGGTAGATAGAGATAGGTAGGTAGGTAGATAGATAGATAGAGATAGGTAGGTAGGTAGGTAGATAGATAGAGATAGGTAGGTAGGTAGATAGATAGATAGAGATAGATAGGTAGGTAGATTGATAGAGACAGATAGGTAGGTAGGTAGATAGATAGATAGCGATAGGTAGGTAGGTAGATAGATAGATACAGATAGGTAGGTAGGTAGATTGATAGATAGAGATAGGTAGGTAGGTAGATAGATAGAGATAGGTAGGTAGGTAGGTAGATAGATAGCGATAGGTAGGTAGGTAGATAGATAGATAGAGATAGATAGGTAGGTAGATTGATAGAGACAGATAGGTAGGTAGGTAGATAGATAGATAGAGATAGGTAGGTAGGTAGATTGATAGATACAGATAGGTAGGTAGGTAGATAGATAGATACAGATAGGTAGGTAGGTAGGTAGATAGATAGAGATAGGTAGGTAGGTAGGTAGATAGATAGAGATAGGTAGGTAGGTAGGTAGGTAGGTAGATAGATAGAGATAGGTAGGTAGGTAGATAGATAGATAGAGATAGGTAGGTAGGTGGATAGATAGATACAGATAGGTAGGTAGATAGGTAGATAGAGATAGGTAGGTAGGTAGATAGATAGATACAGATAGGTAGGTAGATAGATAGATAGATAGATAGATAGATAGATAGATAGATAGATAGATAGATAGAGATAGGTAGGTAGGTAGATAGATAGATAGAGATAGGTAGGTAGGTAGATAGATAGATAGAGATAGGTAGGTAGGTAGGTAGATAGATAGAGATAGGTAGGTAGGTAGGTAGATAGATAGAGATAGGTAGGTAGGTAGGTAGATAGATAGATAGAGATAGGTAGGTAGGTAGATTTATAGATAGAGATAGGTAGGTAGGTAGATAGATAGATACAGATAGGTAGTTAGGTAGATAGATAAATAGATAGATAGATAGATAGATAGATAGATAGATAGATAGATAGATAGATAGATAAAGATAGGTAGGTAGATAGATACAGATAGGTAGGTAGGTAGATAGATAAATACAGATAGGTAGGTAGGTAGGTAGATAGATAGATAGAGATAGGTAGGTAGGTAGATAGATAGAGATAGGTAGGTAGGTAGATAGATAGAGATAGGTAGGTAGGTAGGTAGATAGATAGAGATAGGTAGGTAGGTAGGTAGATAGATAGATAGAGGTAGGTAGGTAGGTATATAGATAGATACAGATAGGTAGGTAGGTAGGTAGATAGATAGAGATATGTAGGTAGGTAGATAGATAGATAAAGATAGGTAGGTAGGTAGATTGATAGAGATAGGTAGGTAGGTAGATAGATAGATAGAGATAGGTAGGTAGGTAGATAGATAGATAGAGATAGGTAGGTAGGTAGGTACATAGATAGAGATAGATAGGTATGTAGGTAGATAGATAGAAATAGGTAGGTAGGTAGGTAGATAGATAGATAGAGATAGGTAGGTAGGTAGATTGATAGAGATAGGTAGGTAGGTAGATAGATAGATACAGATAGGTATGTAGGTAGATAGATACAGATAGGTAGGTAGGTAGATAGATAGATAGATTAGATAGATAGATAGATAGATAGATAGATAGATAGATAGATAGATAGATAGATAAAGATAGGTAGGTAGATAGATACAGATAGGTAGGTAGGTAGATAGATAAATACAGATAGGTAGGTAGGTAGGTAGATAGATAGAGATAGGTAGGTAGGTAGATTGATAGATACAGATAGGTAGGTAGGTAGATAGATACAGATAGGTAGGTAGGTAGGTAGATAGATAGATAGATAAAGATAGGTAGGTAGATAGATACAGATAGGTAGGTAGGTAGATAGATAGAGATAGGTAGGAAGGTAGATAGATAGAGATAGGTAGGTAGGTAGGTAGATAGATAGAGATAGGTAGGTAGGTAGGTAGATAGAGATAGGTAGGTAGGTAGATAGATAGATAGAGATAGGTAGGTAGGTAGGTAGATAGATAGAGATAGGTAGGTAGGTAGATAGATAGATAGAGATAGATAGGTAGGTAGATTGATAGAGACAGATAGGTAGGTAGGTAGATAGATAGATAGCGATAGGTAGGTAGGTAGATAGATAGATACAGATAGGTAGGTAGGTAGATTGATAGATAGAGATAGGTAGGTAGGTAGATAGATAGAGATAGGTAGGTAGGTAGGTAGATAGATAGCGATAGGTAGGTAGGTAGATAGATAGATAGAGATAGATAGGTAGGTAGATTGATAGAGACAGATAGGTAGGTAGGTAGATAGATAGATAGAGATAGGTAGGTAGGTAGATTGATAGATACAGATAGGTAGGTAGGTAGTTAGATAGATACAGATAGATAGGTAGGTAGATTGATAGAGACAGATAGGTAGGTAGGTAGATAGATAGATAGAGATAGGTAGGTAGGTAGATTGATAGATACAGATAGGTAGGTAGGTAGATAGATAGATACAGATAGGTAGGTAGGTAGATAGATAGATACAGATAGGTAGGTAGATAGATAGATAGAGATAGGTAGGTAGGTAGATAGATAGATAGCGATAGGTAGGTAGGTAGATAGATAGATACAGATAGGTAGGTAGGTAGATAGATAGATACAGATAGGTAGGTAGGTAGATAGATAGATAGAGATAGGTAGGTAGGTAGGTAGGTAGATAGATAGAGATAGGTAGGTAGGTAGATAGATAGATAGAGATAAGTAGGTAGGTAGATAGATAGAGACAGATAGGTAGGTAGGTAGATAGATAGATAGAGATAGGTAGGTAGGTAGATAGATAGATACATATAGGTAGGTAGGTAGGTAGATAGATAGAGATAGGTAGGTAGGTAGGTAGGTAGATAGATAGAGATAGGTTGGTAGGTAGATAGATAGATAGAGATAGGTAGGTAGGTAGGTAGGTAGATAGATAGAGATAGGTAGGTAGGTAGATAGATAGGTAGGTAGATTGATAGAGACAGATAGGTAGTTAGGTAGATAGATAAATACAGATAGGTAGGTAGGTGGATTGATAGATAGATACAGATAGGTAGGTAGGTAGATAGATACAGATAGGTAGGTAGGTAGATAGATAGATACAGATAGGTAGGTAGGTAGATAGATAGATAGAGATATGTAGGTAGGTAGATAGATAGATAGAGATAAGTAGGTAGGTAGATAGATAGAGATAGGTAGGTAGGTAGATAGATAGATAGAGATAGGTAGGTAGGTAGATTGATAGATACAGATAGGTAGGTAGGCAGATAGATAGATACAGATAGGTGGGTAGGTAGATAGATAGATACAGATATGTAGGTAGGTAGATAGATAGATAGATAGAGATAGGTAGGTAGGTAATGATAGATAGAGATAGGTAGGTAGGTAGGTAGGTAGAGATAGTTAGGTAGGTAGGTAGGTAGAAAGAGATAGTTAGGTAGGTAGGTAGATAGATACAGATAGGTAGGTAGGTAGATAGATAGATAGAGATAGGTAGGTAGGTAGATTGATAGATACAGATAGGTAGGTAGGTAGGTAGATAGATAGAGATAGGTAGGTAGGTAGGTAGATAGATAGAGATAGGTAGGTAGGTAGATAGATAGATAGAGATAGGTAGGTAGGTAGATTGATAGATACAGATAGGTAGGTAGGTAGATAGATAAATACAGATAGGTAGGTGGGTAGATATATAGATAGATAGAGATAGGTAGGTAGGTAGATAGATAGATAGAGATAGGTTGGTAGGTAGATTGATAGATACAGAAAGGTAGGTAGGTAGGTAGATAGATACAGATAGGTAGGTAGGTAGATAGATAGATACAGGTATGTAGGCAGGTAGGTAGATAGATAGATACAGTTAGGTAGGTAGGTAGGTAGATAGATAGATACAGATAGGTAGGTAGGTAGATAGATAGATAGAGATAGGTAGGTCGGTAGATTGATAGATGCAGATAGGTAGGTAGGTAGATAGATAGATACAGATAGGTAGGTAGGTAGATTGATAGATAGAGATAGGTATGTAGGTAGATAGATAGATAGAGATAGGTAGGTAGGTAGGTAGATAGATAGATAGAGAGATAGGTAGGTAGATTGATACAGATAGTTAGGTAGGTAGATAAATAGATAGATAGAGATAGGTAGGTAGGTAGATAGATAGATACAGATAGGTAGGTAGGTAGATAGATAGATAGAGATAGGTAGGTAGGTAGAGAGATAGAGATAGGTAGGTAGGTTGGTAGATAGATAGAGATAGGTAGGTAGGTAGATAGATAGATAGATAGAGATAGGTAGGTAGATAGATAAAGACAGATAGGTAGGTAGGTAGATAGATAGATTAAGATAGATAGGTAGGTAGATTGATAGAGACAGATAGGTAGGTAGGTAGATAGATAGAGATAGGTAGATAGGTAGATTGAAGATACAGATAGGTAGGTAGGTATATAGATAGATACAGATAGGTAGGTAGGTAGATAGATAGATAGAGATAGGTAGGTAGGTAGATAGATAGAGATAGGTAGGTAGGTAGATAGATAGATAGAGATAGGTAGGTAGGTAGATAGATAGAGATAGGTAGGTAGGTAGGTAGGTAGATAGAGATAGGTAGGTAGGTAGATAGATAGATATAGGTAGGTAGGTAGATAGATAGAGATAGGTAGGTAGGTAGATAGATAGATAGAGATAGATAGGTAGGTAGATTGATAGAGACAGATAGGTAGGTAGATAGATAGATAGAGATAGGTAGGTAGGTAGATTGATAGATACAGATAGGTAGGTAGGTAGATAGATAGATAGAGATAGGTAGGTAGGTAGATTGATAGTTACAGATAGGTAGGTAGGTAGGTAGATAGATAGAGATAGGTAGGTAGGTAGGTAGATAGATAGAGATAGGTAGGTAGGTAGATAGATAGATAGACATAGGTAGGTAGGTAGATTGATAGATAGAGATAGGTAGGTAGGTAGATAGATAGATATAGATAG
>CM077928.1:630000-957500 GCA_039797435.1 Crotalus adamanteus
AGATTGATAGACACAGATAGGTAGGTAGGTAGATAGATAGATACAGATATGTAGGTAGGTAGGTAGATAGATAGATACAGATAGGTAGGTAGGTAGGTAGGTAGATAGATACAGATAGGTAGGTAGGTAGATAGATAGATAGAGATAGATAGGTAGATTGATAGAGACAGATAGGTAGGTAGGTAGATAGATAGATAGAGATAGGTAGGTATATTGATAGATACAGATAGGTAGGTAGGTAGATAGATAGATACAGATAGGTAGGTAGGTAGGTAGATAGATAGAGATAGGTAGGTAGGTAGGTATATAGATAGAGATAGGTAGGTAGGTAGGTAGATAGATAGAGATGGGTAGGTAGGTAGGTAGGTAGAGATAGTTAGATAGGTAGGTAGATAGATAGAGATAGGTAGGTAGGTAGGTAGATAGAGATATGTAGGTAGGTAGATAGATAAATAGAGATAGGTAGGTAGGTAGATAGATAGATACAGATAGGTAGGTAGGTAGATAGATAGATACAGATAGGTAGGTAGGTAGAAAGATAGAGATAGGTAGGTAGGTAGGTAGATAGATAGAGATAGGTAGGTAGGTAGATAGATAGATGGATATAGGTAGGTAGGTAGATAGATAGAGATAGGTAGGTAGGTAGATAGATAGATAGAGATAGATAGGTAGGTAGATTGATAGAGACAGATAGGTAGTTAGGTAGATAGATAGATATAGATAGGTAGGTAGGTAGATTGATAGATACAGATAGGTAGGTAGGTAGATAGATAGATAAAGATAGGTAGGTAGGTAGATAGATAGATACAGATAGGTAGGTAGGTAGATAGATAGATAGAGATATGTAGGTAGGTAGATAGATAGATAGAGATAGGTAGGTAGGTAAATAGATAGATCGATAGAGATAGGTAGGTAGGTAGATAGATAGATAGAGATAGGTAGGTAGGTAGATAGATAGATAGAGATAGGTAGGTAGGTAGATAGATAGATAGAGATAGGTATGTAGGTAAATAGATAGATCGATAGAGATAGGTAGGTAGGTAGATAGATAGATAGAGATAGGTAGGTAGGTAGATTGATAGATACAGATAGGTAGGTAGGTAGATAGATAGATACAGATATGTAGGTAGGTAGGTAGATAGATAGATACAGATAGGTAGGTAGGTAGGTAGGTAGATAGATACAGATAGGTAGGTAGGTAGATAGATAGATAGAGATAGATAGGTAGGTAGATTGATAGAGACAGATAGTTTGGTAGGTAGATAGATAGATAGAGATAGGTAGGTATATTGATAGATACAGATAGGTAGGTAGGTAGATAGATAGATACAGATAGGTAGGTAGGTAGATAGATAGATACAGATAGGTAGGTAGGTAGATAGATAGATACAGATAGGTAGGTAGGTAGATAGATAGATAGAGATAGGTAGGTAGGTAGGTAGATAGATAGAGATAGGTAGGTAGGTAGATAGATAGAGATAGGTAGGTAGGTAGATAGATAGATAGAGATAGGTAGGTAGGTAGGTGGATAGATAGAGATAGGTAGGTAGGTAGATAGATAGAGATAGATAGGTAGGTAGGTAGATTGATAGACACAGATAGGTAGGTAGGTAGATAGATAGATAGCGATAGGTAGGTAGGTAGATAGATAGATACAGATAGGTAGGTAGGTAGATAGATAGATACAGATAGGTAGGTACGTAGATTGATAGATAGAGATAGGTAGGTAGGTAGATAGATAGATAGAGATAGGTAGGTAGGTAGATAGATAGAGATAGGTAGGTAGGTAGGTAGATAGCTAGAGATAGGTAGGTAGGTAGAGAGATAGATAGAGATAGGTAGGTAGGTAGGTAGATAGATAGAGATAGGTAGGTAGGTAGATAGATAGATATAGATAGGTAGGTAGGTAGAGAGATAAATAGAGATAGGTAGGTAGGTAGGTAGATAGATAGAGATAGGTAGGTAGGTAGGTAGATAGATAGATAGAGATAGATAGGTAGGTAGATTGACAGGGACAGATAGGTAGGTAGGTGGATAGATAGATAGAGATAGGTAGGTAGGTAGATTGATAGATACAGATAGGTAGGTAGGTAGATAGATAGATACAGATAGGTAGGTAGATAGATAGATACATATATGTAGGTAGGTAGATAGATAGATAGAGATAGGTAGGTATGTAGGTAGGTAGATAGATAGAGATAGGTAGGTAGGTAGGTAGGTAGGTAGAGATAGTTAGATAGGTTGGTAGATAGATACAGATAGGTAGGTAGGTAGATAGATAGATAGAGATAGGTAGGTAGGTAGATTGATAGATACAGATAGGTAGGTAGGTAGGTAGATAGATAGAGATAGGTAGGTAGGTAGGTAGATAGAGATAGGTAGGAAGGTAGATTGATAGATAGATAGAGATAGGTAGGTAGGTAGATTGATAGATACAGATAGGTAGGTAGCTAGATAGATAGATACAGATAGGTAGGTAGATAGATAGATAGACATAAGTAGGTAGGTAGATTGATAGATACAGATAGGTAGGTAGGTAGATAGATAGATACATACAGGTAGGTAGGTAGATATATAGATAGAGATAGGTAGGTAGGTAGATAGATAAATACAGATAGGTAGATAGGTAGGTAGATAGATAGAGATAGGTAGGTAGGTAGATAGATAGATAGAGATAGGTAGGTAGGAAGATTGCTAGATACAGATAGGTAGGTAGGTAGATAGATAGATACAGATAGGTAGGTAGGTAGATAGATGGATACAGATATGTAGGTAGGTAGGTAGATAGATAGATACAGATAGGTAGGTAGGTAGATAGATAGATAGACATAGGTAGGTAGGTAGATTGATAGATACAGATATGTAGGTAGGTAGATAGATAGATACAGATAGGTAGGTAGGTAGGTAGATAGATAGATAGAGATAGGTAGGTAGGTAGATAGATAAATACAGATAGGTAGGTTGGTAGATAGATAGATAGAGATAGGTAGGTAGGTAGATTGATAGATACAGATAGGTAGGTAGGTAGATAGATAGATACAGATAGGTAGGTAGGTAGATAGATAAATGCAGATAGGTAGGTAGGTAGATAGATAGATAGAGATAGGTAGGTAGATTGATAGAGACAGATAGGTAGGTAGGTAGATATATAGATAGAGATAGGTAGGTAGGTAGATTGATAGATACAGATAGGTAGGTAGGTAGATAGATAGATGGAGATAGGTAGGTAGGTAGATAGATAGAGATAGGTAGGTAGGTAGGTAGATAGCTAGAGATAGGTAGGTAGGTAGAGAGATAGATAGAGATAGGTAGGTAGGTAGGTAGATAGATAGAGATAGGTAGGTAGGTAGATAGATAGATATAGATAGGTAGGTAGGTAGAGAGATAAATAGAGATAGGTAGGTAGGTAGGTAGATAGATAGAGATAGGTAGGTAGGTAGGTAGATAGATAGATAGAGATAGATAGGTAGGTAGATTGACAGGGACAGATAGGTAGGTAGGTGGATAGATAGATAGAGATAGGTAGGTAGGTAGATTGATAGATACAGATAGGTAGGTAGGTAGATAGATAGATACAGATAGGTAGGTAGATAGATAGATACATATATGTAGGTAGGTAGATAGATAGATAGAGATAGGTAGGTATGTAGGTAGGTAGATAGATAGAGATAGGTAGGTAGGTAGGTAGGTAGGTAGAGATAGTTAGATAGGTTGGTAGATAGATACAGATAGGTAGGTAGGTAGATAGATAGATAGAGATAGGTAGGTAGGTAGATTGATAGATACAGATAGGTAGGTAGGTAGGTAGATAGATAGAGATAGGTAGGTAGGTAGGTAGATAGAGATAGGTAGGAAGGTAGATTGATAGATAGATAGAGATAGGTAGGTAGGTAGATTGATAGATACAGATAGGTAGGTAGCTAGATAGATAGATACAGATAGGTAGGTAGATAGATAGATAGACATAGGTAGGTAGGTAGATTGATAGATACAGATAGGTAGGTAGGTAGATAGATAGATACATACAGGTAGGTAGGTAGATATATAGATAGAGATAGGTAGGTAGGTAGATAGATAAATACAGATAGGTAGATAGGTAGGTAGACAGATAGAGATAGGTAGGTAGGTAGATAGATAGATAGAGATAGGTAGGTAGGAAGATTGCTAGATACAGATAGGTAGGTAGGTAGATAGATAGATACAGATAGGTAGGTAGGTAGATAGATGGATACAGATATGTAGGTAGGTAGGTAGATAGATAGATACAGATAGGTAGGTAGGTAGATAGATAGATAGACATAGGTAGGTAGGTAGATTGATAGATACAGATATGTAGGTAGGTAGATAGATAGATACAGATAGGTAGGTAGGTAGGTAGATAGATAGATAGAGATAGGTAGGTAGGTAGATAGATAAATACAGATAGGTAGGTAGGTAGATAGATAGATAGAGATAGGTAGGTAGGTAGATTGATAGATACAGATAGGTAGGTAGGTAGATAGATAGATACAGATAGGTAGGTAGGTAGATAGATAAATGCAGATAGGTAGGTAGGTAGATAGATAGATAGAGATAGGTAGGTAGATTGATAGAGACAGATAGGTAGGTAGGTAGATATATAGATAGAGATAGGTAGGTAGGTAGATTGATAGATACAGATAGGTAGGTAGGTAGATAGATAGATGGAGATAGGTAGGTAGGTAGATAGATAGATACAGATATGTAGGTAGGTAGGTAGATAGATAGATACAGATAGGTAGGTAGGTAGGTAGGTAGATAGATAGATAGAGATAGATAGGTAGGTAGGTAGATAGATAGATAGATAGAGATAGGTAGGTAGGTAGATTGATAGATACAGATAGGTAGGTAGGTAGATAGATAGATACAGATAGGTAGGTAGGTAGGTAGGTAGATAGATAGATACAGATAGGTAGGTAGATAGATAGATAGATGGAGATAGATAGGTAGGTATATTGATAGAGACAGATAGGTAGGTAGGTAAATAGATAGATAGAGATAAGTAGGTAGGTAGATTGATAGATAAAGATAGGTAGGTAGGTAGATAGATAGATACAGATATGTAGGTAGATAGATAGATACAGATAGGTAGGTAGGTAAATAGATAGATAGAGATAGGTAGGTAGGTAGGTAGATAGATAGAGATAGGTAGGTAGGTAGGTAGATAGATAGATAGAGATAGGTAGGTAGGTAGGTAGATAGATAGATAGAGATAGGTAGGTAGGTAGGTAGATAGATAGAGGTAGGTAGGTAGGTAGATAGATAGATAGAGATAGGTAGGTAAGTAGATTGATAGAGACAGATAGGTAGGTAGGTAGATAGATAGATTCAGATAGGTAGGTAGGTAGATAGATAGATACAGATAGGTAGGTAGGTAGATAGATAGATGAAGATATGTAGGTAGGTAGATATATAGATAGAGATAGGTAAGTAGGTAGGTAGATAGATAGAGATAGGTAGGTAGGTAGATAGATAGATAGAGATAGGTAGGTAGGTAGGTAGGTAGAGATAGTTAGGTAGGTAGGTAGATAGATACAGATAGGTAGTTAGGTAGATAGATAGATAGAGATAGGTAGGTAGGTAGATTGATAGATACAGATAGGTAGGTAGATAGATAGATAGATACAGATAGGTAGGTAGGTAGATAGATAGATAGAGACAGGGAGGTAGGTAGGTAGATAGATAGAGATAAGTAGGTAGGTAGGTAGGTAGGTAGGTAGAGATAGTTAGATAGGTAGGTAGATAGAAAGAGATAGTTAGGTAGGTAGGTAGGTAGATACAGATAGGTAGGTAGGTAGATAGATAGATAGAGATAGGTGGTAGGTAGATTGATAGATACAGATAAGTAGGTAGGTAGGTAGATAGATAGAGATAGGTAGGTAGGTAGGTAGATAGATAGAGATAGGTAGGTAGGTAGGTAGATAGATAGAGATGGGTAGGTAGGTAGGTAGGTAGAGATAGTTAGATAGGTAGGTAGATAGATAGAGATAGGTAGGTAGGTAGGTAGATAGAGATAGGTAGGTAGGTAGATAGATAGATAGAGATAGGTAGGTAGGTAGATAGATAGATACAGATAGGTAGGTAGGTAGATAGATAGATACAGATAGGTAGGTAGGTAGAAAGATAGAGATAGGTAGGTAGGTAGGTAGATAGATAGAGATAGGTAGGTAGGTAGATAGATAGATGGAGATAGGTAGGTAGGTAGGTAGATAGATAGAGATAGGTAGGTAGGTAGATAGATAGATAGAGATAGATAGGTAGGTAGATTGATAGAGACAGATAGGTAGTTAGGTAGATAGATAGATATAGATAGGTAGGTAGGTAGATTGATAGATACAGATAGGTAGGTAGGTAGATAGATAGATAAAGATAGGTAGGTAGGTAGATAGATAGATACAGATAGGTAGGTAGGTAGATAGATATATAGAGATATGTAGGTAGGTAGATAGATAGATAGAGATAGGTAGGTAGGTAGGTAGATAGATAGAGATAGGTAGGTAGGTAGATAGATAGATAGAGATAGGTAGGTAGGTAGATAGATAGATAGAGATAGGTATGTAGGTAAATAGATAGATCGATAGAGATAGGTAGGTAGGTAGATAGATAGATAGAGATAGGTAGGTAGGTAGATTGATAGATACAGATAGGTAGGTAGGTAGATAGATAGATACAGATAGGTAGGTAGGTAGATAGATAGATACAGATATGTAGGTAGGTAGGTAGATAGATAGATACAGATAGGTAGGTAGGTAGGTAGGTAGATAGATACAGATAGGTAGGTAGGTAGATAGATAGATAGAGATAGATAGGTAGGTAGATTGATAGAGACAGATAGGTAGGTAGGTAGATAGATAGATAGAGATAGGTAGTTATATTGATAGATACAGATAGGTAGGTAGGTAGATATATAGATACAGATAGGTAGGTAGGTAGGTAGATAGATAGAGATAGGTAGGTAGGTAGGTAGATAGATAGAGATAGGTAGGTAGGTAGGTAGATAGATAGAGATGGGTAGGTAGGTAGGTAGGTAGAGATAGTTAGATAGGTAGGTAGATAGATAGAGATAGGTAGGTAGGTAGGTAGATAGAGATATGTAGGTAGGTAGATAGATAAATAGAGATAGGTAGGTAGGTAGATAGATAGATACAGATAGGTAGGTAGGTAGATAGATAGATACAGATAGGTAGGTAGGTAGAAAGATAGAGATAGGTAGGTAGGTAGGTAGATAGATAGAGATAGGTAGGTAGGTAGATAGATAGATGGATATAGGTAGGTAGGTAGATAGATAGAGATAGGTAGGTAGGTAGATAGATAGATAGAGATAGATAGGTAGGTAGATTGATAGAGACAGATAGGTAGTTAGGTAGACAGATAGATATAGATAGGTAGGTAGGTAGATTGATAGATACAGATAGGTAGGTAGGTAGATAGATAGATAAAGATAGGTAGGTAGGTAGATAGATAGATACAGATAGGTAGGTAGGTAGATAGATAGATAGAGATATGTAGGTAGGTAGATAGATAGATAGAGATAGGTAGGTAGGTAAATAGATAGATCGATAGAGATAGGTAGGTAGGTAGATAGATAGATAGAGATAGGTAGGTAGGTAGATAGATAGATAGAGATAGGTATGTAGGTAAATAGATAGATCGATAGAGATAGGTAGGTAGGTAGATAGATAGATAGAGATAGGTAGGTAGGTAGATTGATAGATACAGATAGGTAGGTAGGTAGATAGATAGATACAGATAGGTAGGTAGGTAGATAGATAGATACAGATATGTAGGTAGGTAGGTAGATAGATAGATACAGATAGGTAGGTAGGTAGGTAGATAGATACAGATAGGTAGGTAGGTAGATAGATAGATAGAGATAGATAGGTAGGTAGATTGATAGAGACAGATAGTTTGGTAGGTAGATAGATAGATAGAGATAGGTAGGTATATTGATAGATACAGATAGGTAGGTAGGTAGATAGATAGATACAGATAGGTAGGTAGGTAGATAGATAGATACAGATAGGTAGGTAGGTAGATAGATAGATACAGATAGGTAGGTAGGTAGATAGATAGATAGAGATAGGTAGGTAGGTAGGTAGATAGATAGAGATAGGTAGGTAGGTAGATAGATAGAGATAGGTAGGTAGGTAGATAGATAGAGAGAGATAGGTAGGTAGGTAGGTGGATAGATAGAGATAGGTAGGTAGGTAGATAGATAGAGATAGATAGGTAGGTAGGTAGATTGATAGACACAGATAGGTAGGTAGGTAGATAGATAGATACAGATATGTAGGTAGGTAGGTAGATAGATAGATACAGATAGGTAGGTAGGTAGGTAGGTAGATAGATACAGATAGGTAGGTAGGTAGATAGATAGATAGAGATAGATAGGTAGGTAGATTGATAGAGACAGATAGGTAGGTAGGTAGATAGATAGATAGAGATAGGTAGGTATATTGATAGATACAGATAGGTAGGTAGGTAGATAGATAGATACAGATAGGTAGGTAGGTAGGTAGATAGATAGAGATAGGTAGGTAGGTAGGTAGATAGATAGAGATAGGTAGGTAGGTAGGTAGATAGATAGAGATGGGTAGGTAGGTAGGTAGGTAGAGATAGTTAGATAGGTAGGTAGATAGATAGAGATAGGTAGGTAGGTAGGTAGATAGAGATATGTAGGTAGGTAGATAGATAAATAGAGATAGGTAGGTAGGTAGATAGATAGATACAGATAGGTAGGTAGGTAGATAGATAGATACAGATAGGTAGGTAGGTAGAAAGATAGAGATAGGTAGGTAGGTAGGTAGATAGATAGAGATAGGTAGGTAGGTAGATAGATAGATGGATATAGGTAGGTAGGTAGATAGATAGAGATAGGTAGGTAGGTAGATAGATAGATAGAGATAGATAGGTAGGTAGATTGATAGAGACAGATAGGTAGTTAGGTAGATAGATAGATATAGATAGGTAGGTAGGTAGATTGATAGATACAGATAGGTAGGTAGGTAGATAGATAGATAAAGATAGGTAGGTAGGTAGATAGATAGATACAGATAGGTAGGTAGGTAGATAGATAGATAGAGATATGTAGGTAGGTAGATAGATAGATAGAGATAGGTAGGTAGGTAAATAGATAGATCGATAGAGATAGGTAGGGAGGTAGATAGATAGATAGAGATAGGTAGGTAGGTAGATAGATAGATAGAGATAGGTAGGTAGGTAGATAGATAGATAGAGATAGGTATGTAGGTAAATAGATAGATCGATAGAGATAGGTAGGTAGGTAGATAGATAGATAGAGATAGGTAGGTAGGTAGATTGATAGATACAGATAGGTAGGTAGGTAGATAGATAGATACAGATATGTAGGTAGGTAGGTAGATAGATAGATACAGATAGGTAGGTAGGTAGGTAGGTAGATAGATACAGATAGGTAGGTAGGTAGATAGATAGATAGAGATAGATAGGTAGGTAGATTGATAGAGACAGATAGTTTGGTAGGTAGATAGATAGATAGAGATAGGTAGGTATATTGATAGATACAGATAGGTAGGTAGGTAGATAGATAGATACAGATAGGTAGGTAGGTAGATAGATAGATACAGATAGGTAGGTAGGTAGATAGATAGATACAGATAGGTAGGTAGGTAGATAGATAGATAGAGATAGGTAGGTAGGTAGGTAGATAGATAGAGATAGGTAGGTAGGTAGATAGATAGAGATAGGTAGGTAGGTAGATAGATAGATAGAGATAGGTAGGTAGGTAGGTGGATAGATAGAGATAGGTAGGTAGGTAGATAGATAGAGATAGATAGGTAGGTAGGTAGATTGATAGACACAGATAGGTAGGTAGGTAGATAGATAGATAGATAGCGATAGGTAGGTAGGTAGATAGATAGATACAGATAGGTAGGTAGGTAGATAGATAGATACAGATAGGTAGGTAGGTAGATTGATAGATAGAGATAGGTAGGTAGGTAGATAGATAGATAGAGATAGGTAGGTAGGTAGATAGATAGAGATAGGTAGGTAGGTAGGTAGATAGATAGAGATAGGTAGGTAGGTAGAGAGATAGATAGAGATAGGTAGGTAGGTAGGTAGATAGATAGAGATAGGTAGGTAGGTAGATAGATAGATAGAGATAGATAGGTAGGTAGACTGATAGAGACAGGTAGGTAGGTAGATAGATAGATACAGATAGGTAGGTAGGTAGATAGATAGATACAGATAGGTAGGTAGGTAGGTAGATAGATACAGATATGTAGGTAGGTAGATAGATAGATAGAGATAGGTAGGTAGGTAGGTAGATAGATAGAGATAGGTAGGTAGGTAGATAGATAGATATAGATAGGTAGGTAGGTAGAGAGATAAATAGAGATAGGTAGGTAGGTAGGTAGATAGATAGAGATAGGTAGGTAGGTAGGTAGATAGATAGATAGAGATAGATAGGTAGGTAGATTGATAGGGAAAGATAGGTAGGTAGGTGGATAGATAGATAGAGATAGGTAGGTAGGTAGATTGATAGATACAGATAGGTAGGTAGGTAGATAGATAGATACAGATAGGTAGGTAGATAGATAGATACATATATGTAGGTAGGTAGATAGATAGATAGAGATAGGTAGGTATGTAGGTAGGTAGATAGATAGAGATAGGTAGGTAGGTAGGTAGGTAGGTAGAGATAGTTAGATAGGTTGGTAGATAGATACAGATAGGTAGGTAGGTAGATAGATAGATAGAGATAGGTAGGTAGGTAGATTGATAGATACAGATAGGTAGGTAGGTAGGTAGATAGATAGAGATAGGTAGGTAGGTAGGTAGATAGAGATAGGTAGGAAGGTAGATTGATAGATAGATAGAGATAGGTAGGTAGGTAGATTGATAGATACAGATAGGTAGGTAGCTAGATAGATAGATACAGATAGGTAGGTAGATAGATAGATAGACATAGGTAGGTAGGTAGATTGATAGATACAGATAGGTAGGTAGGTAGATAGATAGATACATACAGGTAGGTAGGTAGATATATAGATAGAGATAGGTAGGTAGGTAGATAGATAAATACAGATAGGTAGATAGGTAGGTAGATAGATAGAGATAGGTAGGTAGGTAGATAGATAGATAGAGATAGGTAGGTAGGAAGATTGCTAGATACAGATAGGTAGGTAGGTAGATAGATAGATACAGATAGGTAGGTAGGTAGATAGATGGATACAGATATGTAGGTAGGTAGGTAGATAGATAGATACAGATAGGTAGGTAGGTAAGTAGATAGATAGATACAGATAGGTAGGTAGGTAGATAAATAGATAGAGATAGATAGGTAGGTAGATTGATAGAGACAGATAGGTAGGTAGGTAGATAGATAGATAGAGATAGGTATGTAGGTAAATAGATAGATCGATAGAGATAGGTAGGTAGGTAGATAGATAGATACAGATATGTAGGTAGGTAGGTAGATAGATAGATACAGATAGGTAGGTAGGTAGGTAGATAGATAGATACAGATAGGTAGGTAGGTAGATAGATAGATAGAGATAGATAGGTAGGTAGATTGATAGAGACAGATAGGTAGGTAGGTAGATAGATAGATAGAGATAGGTAGGTATATTGATAGATACAGATAGGTAGGTAGGTAGATAGATAGATACAGATAGGTAGGTAGGTAGATAGATAGATACAGATAGGTAGGTAGGTAGATAGATAGATACAGATAGGTAGGTAGGTAGATAGATAGATAGAGATAGGTAGGTAGGTAGGTAGATAGATAGAGATAGGTAGGTAGGTAGATAGATAGATAGAGGTAGGTAGGTAGGTAGGTGGATAGATAGAGATAGGTAGGTAGGTAGATAGATAGAGATACATAGGTAGGTAGGTAGATTGATAGACACAGATAGGTAGGTAGGTAGATAGATAGATAGCGATAGGTAGGTAGGTAGATAGATAGATTCAGATAGGTAGGTAGGTAGATAGATAGATAGAGATAGGTAGGTAGGTAGATTGATAGATAGAGATAGGTAGTTAGGTAGATAGATAGATAGAGAAAGGTAGGTAGGTAGATAGATAGAGATAGGTAGGTAGGTAGGTAGATAGTTAGAGATAGGTAGGTAGGTAGAGAGATAGATAGAGATAGGTAGGTAGGTAGGTAGATAGATAGAGATAGGTAGGTAGGTAGGTAGATAGATAGATAGATAGAGATAGATAGGTAGGTAGACTGATAGAGACAGGTAGGTAGGTAGATAGATAGATACAGATAGGTAGGTAGGTAGATAGATAGATACAGATAGGTAGGTAGGTAGGTAGATAGATACAGATAGGTAGGTAGGTAGATAGATAGATAGAGATAGGTAGGTAGGTAGGTAGATAGATAGAGATAGGTAGGTAGGTAGGTAGATAGATAGAGATGGGTAGGTAGGTAGGTAGGTAGAGATAGTTAGATAGGTAGGTAGATAGATAGATACAGATAGGTAGGTAGGAAGATTGATAGAGACAGATAGGTAGGTAGGTAGATAGATAGATACAGATAGGTAGGTAGGTAGATAGATAAATACAGATAGGTAGGTAGGTAGATAGATAGATAGAGATAGGTAGGTAGGTAGATTGATAGATACAGATAGGTAGGTAGGTAGATAGATAGATACAGATAGGTAGGTAGGTAGATAGATAGATAGAGATAGGTGGTAGGTAGATTGATAGATACAGATAAGTAGGTAGGTAGGTAGATAGATAGAGATAGGTAGGTAGGTAGGTAGATAGATAGAGATAGGTAGGTAGGTAGGTAGATAGATAGAGATAGGTAGGTAGGTAGATAGATAGATGGAGATAGGTAGGTAGGTAGGTAGATAGATAGAGATAGGTAGGTAGGTAGATAGATAGATAGAGATAGATAGGTAGGTAGATTGATAGAGACAGATAGGTAGTTAGGTAGATAGATAGATATAGATAGGTAGGTAGGTAGATTGATAGATACAGATAGGTAGGTAGGTAGATAGATAGATAAAGATAGGTAGGTAGGTAGGTAGGTAGATACAGATATGTAGGTAGGTAGATAGATAGATAGATAGATAGATAGATAGAGATAGGTAGGTAGGTAGGTAGATAGATAGAGATATGTAGGTAGGTAGATAGATAGATAGAGATAGGTAGGTAGGTAGATTGATAGATACAGATAGGTAGATAGGTAGATAGATAGATACAGATAGGTAGGTAGGTAGATAGATAGATACAGATATGTAGGTAGGTAGATAGATAGATAGAGATAGGTAGGTAGGTAGGTAGATAGATAGAGATAGGTAGGTAGGTAGGTAGGTAGGTAGGTAGAGATAGTTAGGTAGGTAGGTAGATAGAAAGAGATAGTTAGTTAGGTAGGTAGATAGATACAGATAGGTAGGTAGGTAGATAGATAGATAGAGATAGGTAGGTAGGTAGATTGATAGATACAGATAGGTAGGTAGGTAGGTAGATAGATAGAGATAGGTAGGTAGGTAGGTAGATAGATAGAGATAGGTAGGTAGGTAGATAGATAGAGATAGGTAGGTAGGTAGATTGATAGATAGAGATAGGTAGGTAGGTAGATAGATAGATACAGATAGGTAGGTAGGTAGATAGATAGATAGAGATAGGTAGGTAGGTAGGTAGGTAGATAGATAAATACAGATAGGTAGGTAGGTAGGTACATAGATAGAGATAGGTAGGTAGGTAGATAGATAGATAGAGATAGGTAGGTAGGTAGATTGATAGATACAGATAGGTAGGTAGGTAGATAGATAGATACAGATAGGTAGGTAGGTAGATAGATAAATGCAGATAGGTAGGTAGGTAGATAGATAGATAAATAGAGATAGGTAGGTAGATTGATAGAGACAGATAGGTAGGTAGGTAGATATATAGATAGAGATAGGTAGGTAGGTAGATTGATACATACAGATAGGTAGGTAGGTAGATAGATAGATAGAGATAGGTAGATAGATAGATAGAGACAGGTAGGTAGGTAGATAGATAGAGATAGGTAGGTAGGTATATAGATAGATCTATAGAGATAGGTAGGTAGGTAGATAGATAGATACAGATAGGTAGGTAGGTAGGTAGATAGATAGATACAGATAGGTAGGTAGATAGATAGATAGATAGAGATAGATAGGTAGGTATATTGATAGAGACAGATAGGTAGGTAGGTAGATAGATAGATAGAGATAAGAAGGTAGGTAGATTGATAGATAAAGATAGGTAGGTAGGTAGATAGATAGATACAGATAGGTAGGTAGATAGATGGATACAGATAGGTAGGTAGGTAAATAGATAGATAGAGATAGGTAGGTAGGTAGGTAGATAGATAGAGATAGGTAGGTAGGTAGGTAGATAGATAGAGATAGGTAGGTAGGTAGATAGATAGATAGAGATAGGTAGGTAGGTAGGTAGATAGATAGAGATAGGTAGGTAGATAGATAGATAGAGATAGGTAGGTAGGTAGATTGATAGAGACAGATAGGTAGGTAGGTAGATAGATAGATACAGATAGGTAGGTAGGTAGGTAGATAGATGAAGATATGTAGGTAGGTAGATAGATAGAAATAGGTAGGTAGGTAAGTAGATAGATACAGATAGGTAGGTAGGTAGGTAGATAGATAGATAGAGATAGGTAGGTAGGTAGATTGATAGAGACAGATAGGTAGTTAGGTAGATAGATAGATATAGATAGGTAGGTGGGTAGATTGATAGATACAGATAGGTAGGTAGGTAGATAGATAGATAAAGATAGGTAGGTAGGTAGGTAGATAGATAGATACAGATAGGTAGGTAGGTAGATAGATAGATAGATAGAGATATGTAGGTAGGTAGATAGATAGATAGATAGAGATAGGTAGGTAGGTAAGTAGATAGATAGAGAAAGGTAGGTAGGTAGATAGATAGTTAGAGATAGGTAGGTAGGTAGATTGATAGATACAGATAGGTAGGTAGGTAGATAGATAGATACAGATAGGTAGGTAGGTAGATAGATAGATACAGATATGTAGGTAGATAGATAGATAGATAGAGATAGGTAGGTAGGTAGGTAGATAGATAGAGATAGGTAGGTAGGTAGAGATAGTTAGGTTGGTAGGTAGATAGAAAGAGATAGTTAGGTAGGTTGGTAGATAGATACAGATAGGTAGGTAGGTAGATAGATAGAGATAGGTAGGTAGGTAGATTGATAGATACAGATAGGTAGGTAGGTAGATAGATAGAGATAGGTAGGTAGGTAGGTAGATAGATAGAGATAGGTATGTAGGTAGATAGATAGAGATAGGTAGGTAGGTAGATTGATAGATACAGATAGGTAGGTAGGTAGATAGATAGATACAGATACGTAGGTAGGTAGATAGATAGATAGAGATAGGTAGGTAGGTAGATAGATAGATAGACATAGGTAGGTAGGTAGATTGATAGATACAGATATGTAGGTAGGTAGATAGATAGATACAGATAGGTAGGTAGGTAGATATATAAATACAGATAGGTAGGTAGGTAGATAGATAGATAGAGATAGGTAGGTAGGTATATAGATAGATCGATAGAGATAGGTAGGTAGGTAGATAGATAGATAGAGATAGGTAGGTAGGTAGATTGATAGATACAGATAGGTAGGTAGGTAGATAGATAGATACAGATAGGTAGGTAGGTAGGTAGATAGATACAGATATGTAGGTAGGTAGGTAGATAGATAGATACAGATAGGTTGGTATTTAGGTAGATAGATAGATACAGAAAGGTAGGTAGGTAGATAGGTAGATAGAGATAGATAGGTAGGTAGATTGATAGAGACAGATAGGTAGGTAGGTAGATAGATAGATAGAGATAAGTAGGTAGGTAGGTAGGTAGATAGATAGAGATAGGTTGGTAGGTAGGTAGATAGATAGAGATAGGTAGGTAGGTAGGTAGATAGAGATAGTTAGGTAGATAGATAGATAGATAGATAGATAGAGATAGGTAGGTAGGTAGGTAGGTAGGTAGAGATAGTTAGGTAGGTAGGTAGATAGAAAGAGATAGTTAGGTAGGTAGGTAGATAGATACAGATAGGTAGGTAGGTAGATAGATAGATAGAGATAGGTAGGTAGGTAGATTGATAGATACAGATAGGTAGGTAGGTAGATAGATAGATACAGATAGGTAGGTAGGTAGATAGACAGATACAGATATGTAGGTAGGAAGACAGATAGATAGAGATAGGTAGGTAGGTAGGTAGATAGATAGAGATGGGTAGGTAGGTAGGTAGGTAGGTAGAGATAGTTAGATAGGTAGGTAGATAGAAAGAGATAGTTAGTTAGGTAGGTAGGTAGATACAGATAGGTAGGTAGGTAGATAGATAGATAGAGATAGGTGGTAGGTAGATTGATAGATACAGATAGGTAGGTAGGTAGATAGATAGATACAGATAGGTAGGTAGGTAGAAAGATAGAGATAGGTAGGTAGGTAGGTAGATAGATAGAGATGGGTAGGTAGGTAGGTAGGTAGAGATAGTTAGATAGGTAGGTAGATAGATAGAGATAGGTAGGTAGGTAGGTAGATAGAGATAGGTAGGTAGGTAGATAGATAGATAGAGATAGGTAGGTAGGTAGATAGATAGATACAGATAGGTAGGTAGGTAGATAGATAGATACAGATAGGTAGGTAGGTAGAAAGATAGAGATAGGTAGGTAGGTAGGTAGGTAGGTAGATAGATAGATGGAGATAGGTAGGTAGGTAGGTAGATAGATAGAGATAGGTAGGTAGGTAGGTAGATAGAGATAGATAGGTAGGTAGATTGATAGAGACAGATAGGTAGTTAGGTAGATAGATAGAAATAGATAGGTAGGTAGGTAGATTGATAGATACAGATAGGTAGGTAGGTAGATAGATAGATAAAGATACGTAGGTAGGTAGATAGATAGATACAGATAGATAGGTAGGTAGATAGATAGATAGAGATATGTAGGTAGGTAGATAGATAGATAGAGATAGGTAGGTAGGTAGATTGATAGATACAGATAGGTATGTAGGTAGATAGATAGATACAGATAGGTAGGTAGGTAGATAGATAGATAGATAGATAGAGATAGGTAGGTAGGTAGGTAGATAGATAGAGATAGGTAGGTAGGTAGGTAGGTAGGTAGGTAGAGATAGGTAGGTAGGTAGATAGAAAGAGATAGGTAGGTAGGTAGGTAGATAGATAAATACAGATAGGTAGGTAGGTAGGTACATAGATAGAGATAGGTAGGTAGGTAGATAGATAGATAGAGATAGGTAGGTAGGTAGATTGATAGATGGAGATAGGTAGGTAGGTAGGTAGATAGATAGAGATAGGTAGGTAGGTAGGTAGATAGATAGAGATGGGTAGGTAGGTAGGTAGGTAGAGATAGTTAGATAGGTAGGTAGATAGATAGAGATAGGTAGGTAGGTAGGTAGATAGAGATAGGTAGGTAGGTAGATAGATAGATAGAGATAGGTAGGTAGGTAGATACATAGATAGATAGAGATAGATAGGTAGGTATATTGATAGAGACAGATAGGTAGGTAGGTAGATAGATAGATAGAGATAAGTAGGTAGGTAGATTGATAGATAAAGATAGGTAGGTAGGTAGATAGATACAGATAGGTAGGTAGATAGATAGATACAGATAGGTAGGTAGGTAAATAGATAGATAGAGATAGGTAGGTAGGTAGGTAGATAGATAGAGATAGGTAGGTAGGTAGATAGATAGAGATAGGTAGGTAGGTAGATAGATAGATAGAGATAGGTAGGTAGGTAGGTAGATAGATAGAGATAGGTAGGTAGGTAGATAGATATATAGAGATAGGTAGGTAGGTAGATTGATAGAGACAGATAGGTAGGTAGGTAGATAGATAGATACAGATAGGTAGGTAGGTAGATAGAAAGATACAGATAGGTAGCTAGGTAGATAGATAGATGAAGATATGTAGGTAGGTAGATAGATAGATAGAGATAGGTAGGTAGGTAGGTAGGTAGGTAGATAGATAGAGATAGGTAGGTAGGTAGATAGATAGATAGAGATAGGTAGGTAGGTAGGTAGGTAGAGATAGTTAGGTAGGTAGGTAGATAGATACAGATAGGTAGTTAGGTAGATAGATAGATAGATAGATATAGGTAGGTAGGTAGATTGATAGATACAGATAGGTAGGTAGGTAGATAGATAGATACAGATAGGTAGGTAGGTAGATAGATAGAGAGATAGGTAGGTAGGTAGATAGATAGAGATAGGTAGGTAGGTAGGTAGGTAGGTAGTTAGAGATAGTTAGATAGGTAGGTAGATAGAAAGAGATAGTTAGGTAGGTAGGTAGGTAGATATAGATAGGTAGGTAGGTAGATAGATAGATAGAGATAGGTGGTAGGTAGATTGATAGATACAGATAAGTAGGTAGGTAGGTAGATAGATAGAGATAGGTAGGTAGGTAGGTAGATAGATAGAGATAGGTAGGTAGGTAGGTAGATAGATAGAGATGGGTAGGTAGGTAGGTAGGTAGAGATAGTTAGATAGGTAGGTAGATAGATAGATACAGATAGGTAGGTAGGTAGATAGATAGATAGAGATAGGTAGGTAGGTAGATAGATAGATACAGATAGGTAGGTAGGTAGATAGATAGATACAGATAGGTAGGTAGGTAGAAAGATAGAGATAGGTAGGTAGGTAGGTAGATAGATAGAGATAGGTAGGTAGGTAGATAGATAGATGGAGATAGGTAGGTAGGTAGGTAGATAGATAGAGATAGGTAGGTAGGTAGATAGATAGAGATAGATAGGTAGGTAGATTGATAGAGACAGATAGGTAGTTAGGTAGATAGATAGATATAGATAGGCAGGTAGGTAGATTGATAGATACAGATAGGTAGGTAGGTAGATAGATAGATAAAGATACGTAGGTAGGTAGATAGATAGATACAGACAGATAGGTAGGTAGATAGATAGATAGAGATATGTAGGTAGGTAGATAGATAGATAGAGATAGGTAGGTAGGTAGATTGATAGATACAGATAGGTATGTAGGTAGATAGATAGATACAGATAGGTAGGTAGGTAGATAGATAGATAGATAGAGATAGGTAGGTAGGTAGGTAGATAGATAGAGATAGGTAGGTATGTAGGTAGGTAGGTAGAGATAGGTAGGTAGGTAGATTGATAGATACAGATAGGTAGGTAGGTAGATAGATAGATACAGATAGGTAGGTAGGTAGATAGATAAATGCAGATAGGTAGGTAGGTAGATAGATAGATAGAGATAGGTAGGTAGATTGATAGAGACAGATAGGTAGGTAGGTAGGTAGATAGATAGAGATAGGTAGGTAGGTAGATAGATAGATGGAGATAGGTAGGTAGGTAGGTAGATAGATAGAGATAGGTAGGTAGATAGATAGATAGAGATAGGTAGGTAGGTAGATTGATAGATACAGATAGGTAGGTAGGTAGGTAGATAGATAGAGATAGGTAGGTAGGTAGGTAGATAGATAGAGATAGGTATGTAGGTAGATAGATAGATAGAGATAGGTAGGTAAATAGATTGATAGATACAGATAGGTAGGTAGGTAGATAGATAGATACAGATAGGTAGGTAGGTAGATAGATAGATAGACATAGGTAGGTAGGTAGATTGATAGATACAGATATGTAGGTAGGTAGATAGATAGATACAGATAGGTAGGTAGGTAGGTAGATAGATAGATAGAGATAGGTAGGTAGGTAGATAGATAAATACAGATAGGTAGGTAGGTAGATAGATAGATAGAGATAGGTAGGTAGGTAGATTGATAGATACAGATAGGTAGGTAGGTAGATAGATAGATACAGATAGGTAGGTAGGTAGATAGATAAATGCAGATAGGTAGGTAGGTAGATAGATAGATAGAGATAGGTAGGTAGATTGATAGAGACAGATAGGTATGTAGGTAGATATATAGATAGAGATAGGTAGGTAGGTAGATTGATAGATACAGATAGGTAGGTAGGTAGATAGATAGATGGAGATAGGTAGGTAGGTAGATAGATAGATACAGATATGTAGGTAGGTAGGTAGATAGATAGATACAGATAGGTAGGTAGGTAGGTAGGTAGATAGATAGATAGAGATAGATAGGTAGGTAGGTAGATAGATAGATAGATAGAGATAGGTAGGTAGGTAGATTGATAGATACAGATAGGTAGGTAGGTAGATAGATAGATACAGATAGGTAGGTAGGTAGGTAGATAGATAGATACAGATAGGTAGGTAGATAGATAGATAGATAGAGATAGATAGGTAGGTATATTGATAGAGACAGATAGGTAGGTAGGTAAATAGATAGATAGAGATAAGTAGGTAGGTAGATTGATAGATAAAGATAGGTAGGTAGGTAGATAGATAGATACAGATAGGTAGGTAGATAGATAGATACAGATAGGTAGGTAGGTAAATAGATAGATAGAGATAGGTAGGTAGGTAGGTAGATAGATAGAGATAGGTAGGTAGGTAGGTAGATAGATAGATAGAGATAGGTAGGTAGGTAGATAGATAGATAGAGATAGGTAGGTAGGTAGGTAGATAGATAGAGATAGGTAGGTAGGTAGATAGATAGATAGAGATAGGTAGGTAAGTAGATTGATAGAGACAGATAGGTAGGTAGGTAGATAGATAGATTCAGATAGGTAGGTAGGTAGATAGATAGATACAGATAGGTAGGTAGGTAGATAGATAGATGAAGATATGTAGGTAGGTAGATAGATAGATAGAGATAGGTAGGTAGGTAGGTAGATAGATAGAGATAGGTAGGTAGGTAGATAGATAGATAGAGATAGGTAGGTAGGTAGGTAGGTAGGTAGAGATAGTTAGGTAGGTAGGTAGATAGATACAGATAGGTAGTTAGGTAGATAGATAGATAGAGATAGGTAGGTAGGTAGATTGATAGATACAGATAGGTAGGTAGATAGATAGATAGATTCAGATAGGTAGGTAGGTAGATAGATAGATAGAGATAGGGAGGTAGGTAGGTAGATAGATAGAGATAAGTAGGTAGGTAGGTAGGTAGGTAGGTAGGTAGAGATAGTTAGATAGGTAGGTAGATAGAAAGAGATAGTTAGGTAGGTAGGTAGGTAGATACAGATAGGTAGGTAGGTAGATAGATAGATAGAGATAGGTGGTAGGTAGATTGATAGATACAGATAAGTAGGTAGGTAGGTAGATAGATAGAGATAGGTAGGTAGGTAGGTAGATAGATAGAGATAGGTAGGTAGGTAGGTAGATAGATAGAGATGGGTAGGTAGGTAGGTAGGTAGAGATAGTTAGATAGGTAGGTAGATAGATAGAGATAGGTAGGTAGGTAGGTAGATAGAGATAGGTAGGTAGGTAGATAGATAGATAGAGATAGGTAGGTAGGTAGATAGATAGATACAGATAGGTAGGTAGGTAGATAGATAGATACAGAAAGGTAGGTAGGTAGAAAGATAGAGATAGGTAGGTAGGTATGTAGATAGATAGAGATAGGTAGGTAGGTAGATAGATAGATGGAGATAGGTAGGTAGGTAGGTAGATAGATAGAGATAGGTAGGTAGGTAGATAGATAGATAGAGATAGATAGGTAGGTAGATTGATAGAGACAGATAGGTAGTTAGGTAGATAGATAGATATAGATAGGTAGGTAGGTAGATTGATAGATACAGATAGGTAGGTAGGTAGATAGATAGATACAGATAGGTAGGTAGGTAGATAGATAGATACAGATATGTAGGTAGGTAGGTAGATAGATAGATACAGATAGGTAGGTAGGTAGGTAGGTAGATAGATACAGATAGGTAGGTAGGTAGATAGATAGATAGAGATAGATAGGTAGGTAGATTGATAGAGACAGATAGGTAGGTAGGTAGATAGATAGATAGAGATAGGTAGGAATATTGATAGATACAGATAGGTAGGTAGGTAGATAGATAGATACAGATAGGTAGGTAGGTAGGTAGATAGATAGAGATAGGTAGGTAGGTAGGTAGATAGATAGAGATAGGTAGGTAGGTAGGTAGATAGATAGAGATGGGTAGGTAGGTAGGTAGGTAGAGATAGTTAGATAGGTAGGTAGATAGATAGAGATAGGTAGGTAGGTAGATAGATAGATACAGATAGGTAGGTAGGTAGATAGATAGATACAGATAGGTAGGTAGGTAGAAAGATAGAGATAGGTAGGTAGGTAGGTAGATAGATAGAGATAGGTAGGTAGGTAGATAGATAGATGGAGATAGGTAGGTAGGTAGGTAGATAGATAGAGATAGGTAGGTAGGTAGATAGATAGATAGAGATAGATAGGTAGGTAGATTGATAGAGACAGATAGGTAGTTAGGTAGATAGATAGATATAGATAGGTAGGTAGGTAGATTGATAGATACAGATAGGTAGGTAGGTAGATAGATAGATAAAGATAGGTAGGTAGGTAGATAGATAGATACAGATAGGTAGGTAGGTAGATAGATAGATAGAGATATGTAGGTAGGTAGATAGATAGATAGAGATAGGTAGGTAGGTAAATAGATAGATCGATAGAGATAGGTAGGTAGGTAGATAGATAGATAGAGATAGGTAGGTAGGTAGATAGATAGATAGAGATAGGTAGGTAGGTAGATTGATAGATACAGATAGGTAGGTAGGTAGGTAGGTAGATAGATAGATACAGATAGGTAGGTAGATAGATAGATAGATAGAGATAGATAGGTAGGTATATTGATAGAGACAGATAGGTAGGTAGGTAAATAGATAGATAGAGATAAGTAGGTAGGTAGATTGATAGATAAAGATAGGTAGGTAGGTAGATAGATAGATACAGATAGGTAGGTAGATAGATAGATACAGATAGGTAGGTAGGTAAATAGATAGATAGAGATAGGTAGGTAGGTAGGTAGATAGATAGAGATAGGTAGGTAGGTAGGTAGATAGATAGATAGAGATAGGTAGGTAGGTAGATAGATAGATAGAGATAGGTAGGTAGGTAGGTAGATAGATAGAGATAGGTAGGTAGGTAGATAGATAGATAGAGATAGGTAGGTAAGTAGATTGATAGAGACAGATAGGTAGGTAGGTAGATAGATAGATTCAGATAGGTAGGTAGGTAGATAGATAGATACAGATAGGTAGGTAGGTAGATAGATAGATGAAGATATGTAGGTAGGTAGATAGATAGATAGAGATAGGTAGGTAGGTAGGTAGATAGATAGAGATAGGTAGGTAGGTAGATAGATAGATAGAGATAGGTAGGTAGGTAGGTAGGTAGAGATAGTTAGGTAGGTAGGTAGATAGATACAGATAGGTAGTTAGGTAGATAGATAGATAGAGATAGGTAGGTAGGTAGATTGATAGATACAGATAGGTAGGTAGATAGATAGATAGATTCAGATAGGTAGGTAGGTAGGTAGATAGATAGATAGAGATAGGGAGGTAGGTAGGTAGATAGATAGAGATAAGTAGGTAGGTAGGTAGGTAGGTAGGTAGGTAGAGATAGTTAGATAGGTAGGTAGATAGAAAGAGATAGTTAGGTAGGTAGGTAGGTAGATACAGATAGGTAGGTAGGTAGATAGATAGATAGAGATAGTTGGTAGGTAGATTCATAGATACAGATAAGTAGGTAGGTAGGTAGATAGATAGAGATAGGTAGGTAGGTAGGTAGATAGATAGAGATAGGTAGGTAGGTAGGTAGATAGATAGAGATGGGTAGGTAGGTAGGTAGGTAGAGATAGTTAGATAGGTAGGTAGATAGATAGAGATAGGTAGGTAGGTAGGTAGATAGAGATAGGTAGGTAGGTAGGTAGATAGATAGAGATAGGTAGGTAGGTAGATAGATAGATACAGATAGGTAGGTAGGTAAATAGATAGATCGATAGAGATAGGTAGGTAGGTAGATAGATAGATAGAGATAGGTAGGTAGGTAGATTGATAGATACAGATAGGTAGGTAGGTAGATAGATAGATACAGATAGGTAGGTAGGTAGATGGATAGATACAGATATGTAGGTAGGTAGGTAGATAGATAGATACAGATAGGTAGGTAGGTAGGTAGGTAGGTAGATAGATACAGATAGGTAGGTAGGTAGATAGATAGATAGAGATAGATAGGTAGGTAGATTGATAGAGACAGATAGGTTGGTAGGTAGATAGATAGATAGAGATAGGCAGGTATATTGATAGATACAGATAGGTAGGTAGGTAGATAGATAGATACAGATAGGTAGGTAGGTAGATAGATAGATACAGATAGGTAGGTAGGTAGATAGATAGATACAGATACGTAGGTAGGTAGATAGATAGATAGAGATAGGTAGGTAGGTAGATAGATAGAGATAGGTAGGTAGGTAGATAGATAGAGATAGGTAGGTAGGTAGATAGATAGATAGAGATAGGTAGGTAGGTAGGTGGATAGATAGAGATAGGTAGGTAGGTAGATAGATAGAGATAGATAGGTAGGTAGGTAGATTGATAGACACAGATAGGTAGGTAGGTAGATAGATAGATAGCGATAGGTAGGTAGGTAGATAGATAGATACAGATAGGTAGGTAGGTAGATAGATAGATACAGATAGGTAGGTAGGTAGATTGATAGATAGAGATAGGTAGGTAGGTAGATAGATAGATAGAGATAGGTAGGTAGGTAGATAGATAGAGATAGGTAGGTAGGTAGGTAGATAGCTAGAGATAGGTAGGTAGGTAGAGAGATAGATAGAGATAGGTAGGTAGGTAGGTAGATAGATAGAGATAGGTAGGTAGGTAGATAGATAGATAGAGATAGATAGGTAGGTAGACTGATAGAGACAGGTAGGTAGGTAGATAGATAGATAGAGATAGGTAGGTAGGTAGATTGATAGATACAGATAGGTAGGTAGGTAGATAGATAGATACAGATAGGTAGGTAGGTAGATAGATAGATACAGATAGGTAGGTAGGTAGGTAGATAGATACAGATATGTAGGTAGGTAGATAGATAGATAGAGATAGGTAGGTAGGTAGGTAGATAGATACAGATAGGTAGGTAGGTAGGTAGATAGATATAGATAGGTAGGTAGGTAGAGAGATAAATAGAGATAGGTAGGTAGGTAGGTAGATAGATAGAGATAGGTAGGTAGGTAGGTAGATAGATAGATAGAGATAGATAGGTAGGTAGATTGATAGGGACAGATAGGTAGGTAGGTGGATAGATAGATAGAGATAGGTAGGTAGGTAGATTGATAGATACAGATAGGTAGGTAGGTAGATAGATAGATACAGATAGGTAGGTAGATAGATAGATACATATATGTAGGTAGGTAGATAGATAGATAGAGATAGGTAGGTAGGTAGGTAGGTAGATAGATAGAGATAGGTAGGTAGGTAGGTAGGTAGGTAGGTAGAGATAGTTAGATAGGTTGGTAGATAGATACAGATAGGTAGGTAGGTAGATAGATAGATAGAGATAGGTAGGTAGGTAGATTGATAGATACAGATAGGTAGGTAGGTAGGTAGATAGATAGAGATAGGTAGGTAGGTAGGTAGATAGAGATAGGTAGGAAGGTAGATTGATAGATAGATAGAGATAGGTAGGTAGGTAGATTGATAGATACAGATAGGTAGGTAGCTAGATAGATAGATACAGATAGGTAGGTAGATAGATAGATAGACATAGGTAGGTAGGTAGATTGATAGATACAGATAGGTAGGTAGGTAGATAGATAGATACATATAGGTAGGTAGGTAGATATATAGATAGAGATAGGTAGGTAGGTAGATAGATAAATACAGATAGGTAGATAGGTAGGTAGATAGATAGAGATAGGTAGGTAGGTAGATAGATAGATAGATATAGGTAGGTAGGAAGATTGCTAGATACAGATAGGTAGGTAGGTAGATAGATAGATACAGATAGGTAGGTAGGTAGATAGATGGATACAGATATGTAGGTAGGTAGGTAGATAGATAGATACAGATAGGTAGGTAGGTAAGTAGATAGATAGATACAGATAGGTAGGTAGGTAGATAAATAGATAGAGATAGATAGGTAGGTAGATTGATAGAGACAGATAGGTAGGTAGGTAGATAGATAGATAGAGATAGGTATGTAGGTAAATAGATAGATCGATAGACATAGGTAGGTAGGTAGATAGATAGATACAGATATGTAGGTAGGTAGGTAGATAGATAGATACAGATAGGTAGGTAGGTAGGTAGATAGATAGATACAGATAGGTAGGTAGGTAGATAGATAGATAGAGATAGATAGGTAGGTAGATTGATAGAGACAGATAGGTAGGTAGGTAGATAGATAGATAGATAGAGATAGGTAGGTATATTGATAGATACAGATAGGTAGGTAGGTAGATAGATAGATACAGATAGGTAGGTAGGTAGATAGATAGATACAGATAGGTAGGTAGGTAGATAGATAGATACAGATAGGTAGGTAGGTAGATAGATAGATAGAGATAGGTAGGTAGGTAGGTAGATAGATAGAGATAGGTAGGTAGGTAGGTAGATAGATAGAGATAGGTAGGTAGGTAGATAGATAGATAGAGGTAGGTAGGTAGGTAGGTGGATAGATAGAGATAGGTAGGTAGGTAGATAGATAGAGATACATAGGTAGGTAGGTAGATTGATAGACACAGATAGGTAGGTAGGTAGATAGATAGATAGCGATAGGTAGGTAGGTAGATAGATAGATACAGATAGGTAGGTAGGTAGATAGATAGATAGAGATAGGTAGGTAGGTAGATTGATAGATAGAGATAGGTAGTTAGGTAGATAGATAGATAGAGATAGGTAGGTAGGTAGATAGATAGAGATAGGTAGGTAGGTAGGTAGGTAGATAGTTAGAGATAGGTAGGTAGGTAGAGAGATAGATAGAGATAGGTAGGTAGGTAGATAGATAGAGATAGGTAGGTAGGTAGATAGATAGATAGAGATAGATAGGTAGGTAGACTGATAGAGACAGGTAGGTAGGTAGATAGATAGATACAGATAGGTAGGTAGGTAGATAGATAGATACAGATAGGTAGGTAGGTAGGTAGATAGATACAGATAGGTAGGTAGGTAGATAGATAGATAGAGATAGGTAGGTAGGTAGGTAGATAGATAGATATAGGTAGGTAGGTAGGTAGATAGATATAGATAGGTAGGTAGGTAGAGAGATAGATAGAGATAGGTAGGTAGGTAGGTAGATAGATAGAGATAGGTAGGTAGGTAGGTAGATAGATAGATAGAGATAGATAGGTAGGTAGATTGATAGGGACAGATAGGTAGGTAGGTGGATAGATAGATAGAGATAGGTGGGTAGGTAGATTGATATATACAGATAGGTAGGTTGGTAGATAGATAGATACAGATAGGTAGGTAGATAGATAGATACAGATATGTAGGTAGGTAGATAGATAGATAGAGATAGGTAGGTAGGTAGGTAGGTAGATAGAGATAGGTAGGTAGGTAGGTAGGTAGGTAGAGATAGTTAGATAGGTTGGTAGATAGATACAGATAGGTAGGTAGGTAGATAGATAGATAGAGATAGGTAGGTAGGTAGATTGATAGATACAGATAGGTAGGTAGGTAGGTAGATAGATAGAGATAGGTAGGTAGGTAGGTAGATAGAGATATGCAGGTAGGTAGATAGATAGATAGATAGATAGAGATAGGTAGGTAGGTAGATTGATAGATACAGATAGGTAGGTAGCTAGATAGATAGATACAGATAGGTAGGTAGGTAGATAGATAGATAGACATAGGTAGGTAGGTAGATTGATAGATACAGATAGGTAGGTAGGTAGATAGATAGATACATATAGGTAGGTAGGTAGATATATAGATAGAGATAGGTAGGTAGATAGATAAATACAGATAGGTAGATAGGTAGGTAGATAGATAGAGATAGGTAGGTAGGTAGATAGATAGATAGAGATAGGTAGGTAGGAAGATTGATAGATACAGATAGGTAGGTAGGTAGATAGATAGATACAGATAGGTAGGTAGGTAGATAGATGGATACAGATATGTAGGTAGGTAGTTAGATAGATAGATACAGATAGGTAGGTAGGTAAGTAGATAGATAGATACAGATAGGTAGGTAGGTAGATAGATAGATAGAGATAGATAGGTAGATAGATTGATAGAGACAGATAGGTAGGTAGGTAGATAGATAGATAGAGATAGGTATGTAGGTAAATAGATAGATCGATAGAGATAGGTAGGTAGGTAGATAGATAGATACAGATAGGTAGGTAGGTAGGTAGATAGATAGATACAGATAGGTAGGTAGGTAGATAGATAGATAGAGATAGATAGGTAGGTAGATTGATAGAGACAGATAGGTAGGTAGGTAGATAGATAGATAGAGATAGGTAGGTATATTGATAGATACAGATATGTAGGTAGGTAGATAGATAGATACAGATAGGTAGGTAGGTAGATAGATAGATACAGATAGGTAGGTAGGTAGGTAGATAGATACAGATAGGTAGGTAGGTAGATAGATAGATACAGATAGGTAGGTAGGTAGATAGATAGATAGAGATAGGTAGGTAGGTAGGTAGATAGATAGAGATAGGTAGGTAGGTAGGTAGATAGATAGAGATAGGTAGGTAGGTAGATAGATAGATAGAGATAGGTAGGTAGGTAGGTAGATAGATAGAGATAGGTAGGTAGGTAGATAGATAGATAGAGATAGATAGGTAGGTAGATTGATAGAGACAGATAGGTAGGTAGGTAGATAGATAGATAGCGATAGGTAGGTAGGTAGATAGATAGATACAGATAGGTAGGTAGGTAGATAGATAGATAGAGATAGGTAGGTAGGTATTTAGATAGATAGAGATAGATAGGTAGGTAGATTGATAGAGACAGATAGGTAGGTAGGTAGATAGATAGAGATAGGTAGGTAGGTAGATTGATAGATACAGATAGGTAGGTAGGTAGATAGATAGATACAGATAGATAGGTAGGTAGATTGATAGAGACAGATAGGTAGGTAGGTAGATAGATAGATACAGATAGGTAGGTAGGTAGATAGATAGATACAGATAGGTAGGTAGGTAGATAGATAGATAGAGATAGGTAGGTAGGTAGATTGATAGATACAGATAGGTAGGTAGGTAGATTGATAGATAGAGATAGGTAGGTAGGTAGATAGATAGATAGAGACAGGTAGGTAGGTAGGTAGATAGATAGAGATAGGTCGGTAGGTATGTAGATAGATAGAGATAGGTAGGTAGATTGATAGATAGAGATAGGTAGGCAGTTAGATAGATAGATAGAGATAAGTAGGTAGGTAGATTGATAGATAGAGATAGGTAGGTAGGTAGATAGATAGATAGATAGAGATAGGTAGGTAGGTAGATAGATAGATAGAGATAGGTAGGTAGGTAGATTGATAGATACAGATAGGTAGGTAGGTAGATAGAGAGATACAGATAGGTAGGTAGGTAGATAGATAGATACATATGTAGGTAGGTAGGTAGATAGATAGATACAGATAGGTAGGTAGGTAGGTAGATAGATAGATACAGATAGGTAGGTAGGTAGATAGATAGATAGTGATAGGTAGGTAGGTAGATAGATAGATACAGATAGGTAGGTAGGTAGATAGATAGATAGTGATAGGTAGGTAGGTAGATAGATAGATAGACATAGGTAGGTAGGTAGATTGATAGATACAGATAGGTAGGTAGGTAGATAGATAGATACAGATAGGTAGGTAGGTAGATAGATAGATAGAGATAGGTAGGTAGGTAGATAGATAAATACAGATAGGTAGGTAGGTAGATAGAGATAGGTAGGTAGGTAGATAGATAGATAGATAGATAGATAGATAGATAGATAGATAGATAGATAGATAGATAGATAGATAGAGATAGGTAGGTAGGTAGATTGATAGATACAGATAGGTAGGTCGGTAGATAGATAGGTACAGATAGGTAGGTAGGTAGATAGATAAATACAGATATGTAGGTAGGTAGATTGATAGATAGAGATAGGTAGGCAGGTAGATAGATAGAGATAAGTAGGTAGGTAGATTGATAGATACAGATAGGTAGGTAGGTAGATAGATAGATAGAGATAGGTAGGTAGGTAGATAGATAGATAGAGATAGGTAGGTAGGTAGATAGATAGATAGAGATAGGTAGGTAGGTATATAGATAGATCGATAGAGATAGGTAGGTAGGTAGATAGATAGATAGAGATAGGTAGGTAGGTAGATTGATAGATACAGATAGGTAGGTAGGTAGATAGATAGATACAGATAGGTAGGTAGGTAGATAGAGATAGGTAGGTAGGTAGATAGTTAGATAGATAGATAGATAGATAGATAGATAGATAGATAGATAGATAGATAGATAGATAGATAGATAGATAGATAGATAGAGATAGGTAGGTAGGTAGATAGATAGATACAGATAGGTAGGTAGGTAGATAGATAGATAGAGATAGGTAGGTATATTGATAGATACAGATAGGTAGGTAGGTAGATAGATAGATACAGATAGGTAGGTAGGTAGATAGATAGATACAGATAGGTAGGTAGGTAGATAGATAGATACAGATAGGTAGGTAGGTAGATAGATAGATACAGATAGGTAGGTAGGTAGATAGATAGATAGATAGAGATAGGTAGGTAGGTAGATAGATAGAGATAGGTAGGTAGGTAGGTAGATAGATAGAGATAGGTAGGTAGGTAGATAGATAGAGACAGATAGGTAGGTAGGTAGATAGATAGATAGAGATAGGTAGGTATATTGATAGATACAGATAGGTAGGTAGGTAGATAGATAGATACAGATAGGTAGGTAGGTAGATAGATAGATACAGATAGGTAGGTAGGTAGATAGATAGATACAGATAGGTAGGTAGGTAGATAGATAATTACAGATAGGTAGGTAGGTAGATAGATAGAGATAGGTAGGTAGGTAGATAGATAGATAGAGATAGGTAGGTAGGAAGATTGATAGATACAGATAGGTAGGTAGGTAGATAGATAGATACAGATAGGTAGGTAGGTAGATAGATGGATACAGATATGTAGGTAGGTAGTTAGATAGATAGATACAGATAGGTAGGTAGGTAAGTAGATAGATAGATACAGATAGGTAGGTAGGTAGATAGATAGATAGAGATAGATAGGTAGATAGATTGATAGAGACAGATAGGTAGGTAGGTAGATAGATAGATAGAGATAGGTATGTAGGTAAATAGATAGATCGATAGAGATAGGTAGGTAGGTAGATAGATAGATACAGATAGGTAGGTAGGTAGGTAGATAGATAGATACAGATAGGTAGGTAGGTAGATAGATAGATAGAGATAGATAGGTAGGTAGATTGATAGAGACAGATAGGTAGGTAGGTAGATAGATAGATAGAGATAGGTAGGTATATTGATAGATACAGATAGGTAGGTAGGTAGATAGATAGATACAGATAGGTAGGTAGGTAGATAGATAGATACAGATAGGTAGGTAGGTAGGTAGATAGATACAGATAGGTAGGTAGGTAGATAGATAGATACAGATAGGTAGGTAGGTAGATAGATAGATAGAGATAGGTAGGTAGGTAGGTAGATAGATAGAGATAGGTAGGTAGGTAGATAGATAGATAGAGATAGGTAGGTAGGTAGGTAGATAGATAGAGATAGGTAGGTAGGTAGATAGATAGATAGAGATAGATAGGTAGGTAGATTGATAGAGACAGATAGGTATGTAGGTAGATAGATAGATAGCGATAGGTAGGTAGGTAGATAGATAGATACAGATAGGTAGGTAGGTAGATAGATAGATACAGATAGGTAGGTAGGTAGATTGATAGATAGAGATAGGTAGGTAGGTATTTAGATAGATAGAGATAGATAGGTAGGTAGATTGATAGAGACAGATAGGTAGGTAGGTAGATAGATAGAGATAGGTAGGTAGGTAGATTGATAGATACAGATAGGTAGGTAGGTAGATAGATAGATACAGATAGATAGGTAGGTAGATTGATAGAGACAGATAGGTAGGTAGGTAGATAGATAGATACAGATAGGTAGGTAGGTAGATAGATAGATACAGATAGGTAGGTAGGTAGATAGATAGATAGAGATAGGTAGGTAGGTAGATTGATAGATACAGATAGGTAGGTAGGTAGATTGATAGATAGAGATAGGTAGGTAGGTAGATAGATAGATAGAGACAGGTAGGTAGGTAGGTAGATAGATAGAGATAGGTCGGTAGGTATGTAGATAGATAGAGATAGGTAGGTAGATTGATAGATAGAGATAGGTAGGCAGTTAGATAGATAGATAGAGATAAGTAGGTAGGTAGATTGATAGATAGAGATAGGTAGGTAGGTAGATAGATAGATAGATAGAGATAGGTAGGTAGGTAGATAGATAGATAGAGATAGGTAGGTAGGTAGATTGATAGATACAGATAGGTAGGTAGGTAGATAGAGAGATACAGATAGGTAGGTAGGTAGATAGATAGATACATATGTAGGTAGGTAGGTAGATAGATAGATACAGATAGGTAGGTAGGTAGGTAGATAGATAGATACAGATAGGTAGGTAGGTAGATAGATAGATAGTGATAGGTAGGTAGGTAGATAGATAGATACAGATAGGTAGGTAGGTAGATAGATAGATAGTGATAGGTAGGTAGGTAGATAGATAGATAGACATAGGTAGGTAGGTAGATTGATAGATACAGATAGGTAGGTAGGTAGATAGATAGATACAGATAGGTAGGTAGGTAGATAGATAGATAGAGATAGGTAGGTAGGTAGATAGATAAATACAGATAGGTAGGTAGGTAGATAGAGATAGGTAGGTAGGTAGATAGATAGATAGATAGATAGATAGATAGATAGATAGATAGATAGATAGATAGATAGATAGATAGATAGATAGAGATAGGTAGGTAGGTAGATTGATAGATACAGATAGGTAGGTCGGTAGATAGATAGGTACAGATAGGTAGGTAGGTAGATAGATAAATACAGATATGTAGGTAGGTAGATTGATAGATAGAGATAGGTAGGCAGGTAGATAGATAGAGATAAGTAGGTAGGTAGATTGATAGATACAGATAGGTAGGTAGGTAGATAGATAGATAGAGATAGGTAGGTAGGTAGATAGATAGATAGAGATAGGTAGGTAGGTAGATAGATAGATAGAGATAGGTAGGTAGGTATATAGATAGATCGATAGAGATAGGTAGGTAGGTAGGTAGATAGATAGAGATAGGTAGGTAGGTAGATTGATAGATACAGATAGGTAGGTAGGTAGATAGAGATAGGTAGGTAGGTAGATAGTTAGATAGATAGATAGATAGATAGATAGATAGATAGATAGATAGATAGATAGATAGATAGATAGATAGATAGATAGATAGATAGATAGAGATAGGTAGGTAGGTAGATAGATAGATACAGATAGGTAGGTAGGTAGATAGATAGATAGAGATAGGTAGGTATATTGATAGATACAGATAGGTAGGTAGGTAGATAGATAGATACAGATAGGTAGGTAGGTAGATAGATAGATACAGATAGGTAGGTAGGTAGATAGATAGATACAGATAGGTAGGTAGGTAGATAGATAGATACAGATAGGTAGGTAGGTAGATAGATAGATAGATAGAGATAGGTAGGTAGGTAGATAGATAGAGATAGGTAGGTAGGTAGGTAGATAGATAGAGATAGGTAGGTAGGTAGATAGATAGAGACAGATAGGTAGGTAGGTAGATAGATAGATAGAGATAGGTAGGTATATTGATAGATACAGATAGGTAGGTAGGTAGATAGATAGATACAGATAGGTAGGTAGGTAGATAGATAGATACAGATAGGTAGGTAGGTAGATAGATAGATACAGATAGGTAGGTAGGTAGATAGATAATTACAGATAGGTAGGTAGGTAGATAGATAGATAGCGATAGTTAGGTAGGTAGGTAGATAGATAGAGATAGGTAGGTAGGTAGGTAGATAGATAGAGATAGGTAGGTAGGTAGATAGATAGATAGAGATAGGTAGGTAGGTAGGTGGATAGATAGAGATAGGTAGGTAGGTAGATAGATAGAGATAGATAGGTAGGTAGGTAGATTGATAGACACAGATAGGTAGGTAGGTAGATAGATAGATAGCGATAGGTAGGTAGGTAGATAGATAGATACAGATAGGTAGGTAGGTAGATAGATAGATAGAGATAGGTAGGTAGGTAGATTGATAGATAGAGATAGGTAGGTAGGTAGATAGATAGATAGAGATAGGTAGGTAGGTAGATAGATAGAGATAGGTAGGTAGGTAGGTAGATAGCTAGAGATAGGTAGGTAGGTAGAGAGATAGATAGAGATAGGTAGGTAGGTAGATAGATAGATACAGATAGGTAGGTAGGTAGATAGATAGATAGAGATAGGTAGGTAGGTAGATTGATAGATAGAGATAGGTAGGTAGGTAGATAGATAGATAGAGATAGGTAGGTAGGTAGATAGATAGAGATAGGTAGGTAGGTAGGTAGATAGCTAGAGATAGGTAGGTAGGTAGAGAGATAGATAGAGATAGGTAGGTATATAGGTAGATAGATAGAGATAGGTAGGTAGGTAGATAGATAGATAGATAGAGATAGATAGGTAGGTAGACTGATAGAGACAGGTAGGTAGGTAGATAGATAGATACAGATAGGTAGGTAGGTAGATAGATAGATACAGATAGGTAGGTAGGTAGGTAGATAGATACAGATAGGTAGGTAGGTAGGTAGATAGATAGATAGAGATAGGTAGGTAGGTAGGTAGATAGATAGAGATATGTAGGTAGGTAGGTAGATAGATATAGATAGGTAGGTAGGTAGAGAGATAGATAGAGATAGATAGGTAGGTAGATTGATAGGGACAGATAGGTAGGTAGGTGGATAGATAGATAGAGATAGGTAGGTAGGTAGATTGATAGATACAGATAGGTAGGTTGGTAGATAGATAGATACAGATAGGTAGGTAGATAGATAGATACAGATAGGTAGGTAGGTAGATAGATGGATACAGATATGTAGGTAGGTAGGTAGATAGATAGATACAGATAGGTAGGTAGGTAAGTAGATAGATAGATACAGATAGGTAGGTAGGTAGATAAATAGATAGAGATAGATAGGTAGGTAGATTGATAGAGACAGATAGGTAGGTAGGTAGATAGATAGATAGAGATAGGTATGTAGGTAAATAGATAGATCGATAGAGATAGGTAGGTAGGTAGATAGATAGATACAGATATGTAGGTAGGTAGGTAGATAGTTAGATACAGATAGGTAGGTAGGTAGGTAGATAGATAGATACAGATAGGTAGGTAGGTAGATAGATAGATAGAGATAGATAGGTAGGTAGATTGATAGAGACAGATAGGTAGGTAGGTAGATAGATAGATAGAGATAGGTAGGTATATTGATAGATACAGATAGGTAGGTAGGTAGATAGATAGATACAGATAGGTAGGTAGGTAGATAGATAGATACAGATAGGTAGGTAGGTAGATAGATAGATACAGATAGGTAGGTAGGTAGATAGATAGATAGAGATAGGTAGGTAGGTAGGTAGATAGATAGAGATAGGTAGGTAGGTAGGTAGATAGATAGAGATAGGTAGGTAGGTAGATAGATAGATAGAGGTAGGTAGGTAGGTAGGTGGATAGATAGAGATAGGTAGGTAGGTAGATAGATAGAGATACATAGGTAGGTAGGTAGATTGATAGACACAGATAGGTAGGTAGGTAGATAGATAGATAGCGATAGGTAGGTAGGTAGATAGATAGATACAGATAGGTAGGTAGGTAGATAGATAGATAGAGATAGGTAGGTAGGTAGATTGATAGATAGAGATAGGTAGTTAGGTAGATAGATAGATAGAGATAGGTAGGTAGGTAGATAGATAGAGATAGGTAGGTAGGTAGGTAGATAGTTAGAGATAGGTAGGTAGGTAGAGAGATAGATAGAGATAGGTAGGTAGGTAGATAGATAGAGATAGGTAGGTAGGTAGATAGATAGATAGAGATAGATAGGTAGGTAGACTGATAGAGACAGGTAGGTAGGTAGATAGATAGATACAGATAGGTAGGTAGGTAGATAGATAGATACAGATAGGTAGGTAGGTAGGTAGATAGATACAGATAGGTAGGTAGGTAGATAGATAGATAGAGATAGGTAGGTAGGTAGGTAGATAGATAGATATAGGTAGGTAGGTAGGTAGATAGATATAGATAGGTAGGTAGGTAGATAGATAGATACATATAGGTAGGTAGGTAGATATATAGATAGAGATAGGTAGGTAGGTAGGTAGATAGATAGATAGAGATAGATAGGTAGGTAGATTGATAGGGACAGATAGGTAGGTAGGTGGATAGATAGATAGAGATAGGTGGGTAGGTAGATTGATAGATACAGATAGGTAGGTTGGTAGATAGATAGATACAGATAGGTAGGTAGATAGATAAATACAGATATGTAGGTAGGTAGATAGATAGATAGAGATAGGTAGGTAGGTAGGTAGGTAGGTAGATAGAGATAGGTAGGTAGGTAGGTAGGTAGGTAGAGATAAATAGATAGGTTGGTAGATAGATACAGATAGGTAGGTAGGTAGATAGATAGATAGAGATAGGTAGGTAGGTAGATTGATAGATACAGATAGGTAGGTAGGTAGGTAGATAGATAGAGATAGGTAGGTAGGTAGGTAGATAGAGATATGCAGGTAGGTAGATAGATAGATAGATAGATAGAGATAGGTAGGTAGGTAGATTGATAGATACAGATAGGTAGGTAGCTAGATAGATAGATACAAATAGGTAGGTAGGTAGATAGATAGATAGACATAGATAGGTAGGTAGATTGATAGATACAGATAGGTAGGTAGGTAGATAGATAGATACATATAGGTAGGTAGGTAGATATATAGATAGAGATAGGTAGGTAGATAGATAAATACAGATAGGTAGATAGGTAGGTAGATAGATAGAGATAGGTAGGTAGGTAGATAGATAGATAGAGATAGGTAGGTAGGAAGATTGATAGATACAGATAGGTAGGTAGGTAGATAGATAGATACAAATAGGTAGGTAGGTAGATAGATGGATACAGATATGTAGGTAGGTAGGTAGATAGATAGATACAGATAGGTAGGTAGGTAAGTAGATAGATAGATACAGATAGGTAGGTAGGTAGATAGATAGATAGAGATAGGTATGTAGGTAAATAGATAGATCGATAGAGATAGGTAGGTAGGTAGATAGATAGATACAGATAGGTAGGTAGGTAGGTAGATAGATAGATACAGATAGGTAGGTAGGTAGATAGATAGATAGAGATAGATAGGTAGGTAGATTGATAGAGACAGATAGGTAGGTAGGTAGATAGATAGATAGAGATAGGTAGGTATATTGATAGATACAGATAGGTAGGTAGGTAGATAGATAGATACAGATAGGTAGGTAGGTAGATAGATAGATACAGATAGGTAGGTAGGTAGGTAGATAGATACAGATAGGTAGGTAGGTAGATAGATAGATACAGATAGGTAGGTAGGTAGATAGATAGATAGAGATAGGTAGGTAGGTAGGTAGATAGATAGAGATAGGTAGGTAGGTAGGTAGATAGATAGAGATAGGTAGGTAGGTAGATAGATAGATAGAGATAGGTAGGTAGGTAGGTAGATAGATAGAGATAGGTAGGTAGGTAGATAGATAGATAGAGATAGATAGGTAGGTAGATTGATAGAGACAGATAGGTAGGTAGGTAGATAGATAGATAGCGATAGGTAGGTAGGTAGATAGATAGATACAGATAGGTAGGTAGGTAGATAGATAGATACAGATAGGTAGGTAGGTAGATTGATAGATAGAGATAGGTAGGTAGGTAGATAGATAGATAGAGATAGGTAGGTAGGTAGGTAGATAGATAGAGATAGGTAGGTAGGTATTTAGATAGATAGAGATAGATAGGTAGGTAGATTGATAGAGACAGATAGGTAGGTAGGTAGATAGATAGATAGAGATAGGTAGGTAGATAGATTGATAGATACAGATAGGTAGGTAAGTAGATAGATAGATACAGATAGATAGGTAGGTAGATTGATAGAGACAGATAGGTAGGTAGGTAGATAGATAGATACAGATAGGTAGGTAGGTAGATAGATAGATACAGATAGGTAGGTAGGTAGATAGATAGATAGAGATAGGTAGGTAGGTAGATTGATAGATACAGATAGGTAGGTAGGTAGATTGATAGATAGAGATAGGTAGGTAGGTAGATAGATAGATAGAGACAGGTAGGTAGGTAGGTAGATAGATAGAGATAGGTCGGTAGGTATGTAGATAGATAGAGATAGGTAGGTAGATTGATAGATAGAGATAGGTAGGCAGTTAGATAGATAGATAGAGATAAGTAGGTAGGTAGATTGATAGATAGAGATAGGTAGGTAGGTAGATAGATAGATAGATAGAGATAGGTAGGTAGGTAGATAGATAGATAGAGATAGGTAGGTAGGTAGATTGATAGATACAGATAGGTAGGTAGGTAGATAGATAGATACAGATAGGTAGGTAGGTAGATAGATAGATACATATGTAGGTAGGTAGGTAGATAGATAGATACAGATAGGTAGGTAGGTAGGTAGATAGATAGATACAGATAGGTAGGTAGGTAGATAGATAGATAGTGATAGGTAGGTAGGTAGATAGATAGATACAGATAGGTAGGTAGGTAGATAGATAGATAGTGATAGGTAGGTAGGTAGATAGATAGATAGACATAGGTAGGTAGGTAGATTGATAGATACAGATAGATAGGTAGGTAGATAGATAGATACAGATAGGTAGGTAGGTAGATAATTAGATAGAGATAGGTAGGTAGGTAGATAGATAAATACAGATAGGTAGGTAGGTAGATAGAGATAGGTAGGTAGGTAGATAGATAGATAGATAGATAGATAGATAGATAGATAGATAGATAGATAGATAGATAGAGATAGGTAGGTAGGTAGATTGATAGATACAGATAGGTAGGTCGGTAGATAGATAGGTACAGATAGGTAGGTAGGTAGATAGATAGATAGAGATAGGTAGGTAGGTAGATAGATAGATAGAGATAGGTAGGTAGGTAGATAGATAGATAGAGATAGGTAGGTAGGTATATAGATAGATCGATAGAGATAGGTAGGTAGGTAGATAGATAGATAGAGATAGGTAGGTAGGTAGATTGATAGATACAGATAGGTAGGTAGGTAGATAGATAGATACAGATAGGTAGGTAGGTAGATAGAGATAGGTAGGTAGGTAGATAGTTAGATAGATAGATAGATAGAGATAGGTAGGTAGGTAGATAGATAGATACAGATTGGTAGGTAGGTAGATAGATAGATAGAGATAGGTAGGTATATTGATAGATACAGATAGGTAGGTAGGTAGATAGATAGATACAGATAGGTAGGTAGGTAGATAGATAGATACAGATAGGTAGGTAGGTAGATAGATAGATACAGATAGGTAGGTAGGTAGATAGATAGATACAGATAGGTAGGTAGGTAGATAGATAGATAGAGATAGGTAGGTAGGTAGGTAGATAGATAGAGATAGGTAGGTAGGTAGGTAGATAGATAGAGATAGGTAGGTAGGTAGATAGATAGATAGAGATAGGTAGGTAGGTAGGTGGATAGATAGAGATAGGTAGGTAGGTAGATAGATAGAGATAGATAGGTAGGTAGGTAGATTGATAGACACAGATAGGTAGGTAGCTAGATAGATAGATAGCGATAGGTAGGTAGGTAGATAGATAGATACAGATAGGTAGGTAGGTAGATAGATAGATAGAGATAGGTAGGTAGGTAGATTGATAGATAGAGATAGGTAGGTAGGTAGATAGATAGATAGAGATAGGTAGATAGGTAGATAGATAGAGATAGGTAGGTAGGTAGGTAGATAGCTAGAGATAGGTAGGTAGGTAGAGAGATAGATAGAGATAGGTAGGTATATAGGTAGATAGATAGAGATAGGTAGGTAGGTAGATAGATAGATAGATAGAGATAGATAGGTAGGTAGACTGATAGAGACAGGTAGGTAGGTAGATAGATAGATACAGATAGGTAGGTAGGTAGATAGATAGATACAGATAGGTAGGTAGGTAGGTAGATAGATACAGATAGGTAGGTAGGTAGGTAGATAGATAGATAGAGATAGGTAGGTAGGTAGGTAGATAGATAGAGATATGTAGGTAGGTAGGTAGATAGATATAGATAGGTAGGTAGGTAGAGAGATAGATAGAGATAGATAGGTAGGTAGATTGATAGGGACAGATAGGTAGGTAGGTGGATAGATAGATAGAGATAGGTAGGTAGGTAGATTGATAGATACAGATAGGTAGGTTGGTAGATAGATAGATACAGATAGGTAGGTAGATAGATAGATACAGATATGTAGGTAGGTAGATAGATAGATAGAGATAGGTAGGTAGGTAGGTAGGTAGGTAGATAGATAGAGATAGGTAGGTAGGTAGGTAGGTAGGTAGAGATAGTTAGATAGGTTGGTAGATAGATAGAGATAGGTAGGTAGGTAGATTGATAGATACAGATAGGTAGGTAGGTAGGTAGATAGATAGAGATAGGTAGGTAGGTAGGTAGATAGAGATATGTAGGTAGGTAGATAGATAGATAGATAGAGATAGGTAGGTAGGTAGATTGATAGATACAGATAGGTAGGTAGCTAGATAGATAGATACAGATAGGTAGGTAGGTAGATAGATAGATAGACATAGGTAGGTAGGTAGATTGATAGATACAGATAGGTAGGTAGGTAGATAGATAGATACATATAGGTAGGTAGGTAGATATATAGATAGAGATAGGTAGGTAGATAGATAAATACAGATAGGTAGATAGGTAGGTAGATAGATAGAGATAGGTAGGTAGGTAGATAGATAGATAGAGATAGGTAGGTAGGAAGATTGATAGATACAGATAGGTAGGTAGGTAGATAGATATATACAGATAGGTAGGTAGGTAGATAGATGGATACAGATATGTAGGTAGGTAGGTAGATAGATAGATAGAGATAGATAGGTAGATAGATTGATAGAGACAGATAGGTAGGTAGGTAGATAGATAGATAGAGATAGGTATGTAGGTAAATAGATAGATCGATAGAGATAGGTAGGTAGGTAGATAGATAGATACAGATATGTAGGTAGGTAGGTAGATAGATAGATACAGATAGGTAGGTAGGTAGGTAGATAGATAGATACAGATAGGTAGGTAGGTAGATAGATAGAGATAGATATGTAGGTAGATTGATAGAGACAGATAGGTAGTTAGGTAGATAGATAGATAGAGATAGGTAGGTATATTGATAGATACAGATAGGTAGGTAGGTAGATAGATAGATACAGATAGGTAGGTAGGTAGATAGATAGATACAGATAGGTAGGTAGGTAGATAGATAGATAGAGATAGGTAGGTAGGTAGGTAGATAGATAGAGATAGGTAGGTAGGTAGGTAGATAGATAGAGATAGGTAGGTAGGTAGATAGATAGATAGAGATAGGTAGGTAGGTAGATAGATAGAGATAGGTAGGTAGGTAGATAGATAGATAGAGATAGATAGGTAGGTAGATTGATAGAGACAGATAGGTAGGTAGGTAGATAGATAGATAGCGATAGGTAGGTAGGTAGATAGATAGATACAGATAGGTAGGTAGGTAGATAGATAGATACAGAGAGGTAGGTAGGTAGATTGATAGATAGAGATAGGTAGGTAGGTAGATAGATAGATAGAGATAGGTAGGTAGGTAGGTAGATAGATAGAGATAGGTAGGTAGGTAGATTGATAGATAGAGATAGGTAGGTAGGTAGATAGATAGATAGAGACAGGTAGGTAGGTAGGTAGATAGATAGAGATAGGTCGGTAGGTATGTAGATAGATAGAGATAGGTAGGTAGATTGATAGATAGAGATAGGTAGGCAGTTAGATAGATAGATAGAGATAAGTAGGTAGGTAGATTGATAGATAGAGATAGGTAGGTAGGTAGATAGATAGATAGATAGATAGATAGATAGAGATAGGTAGGTAGGTAGATAGATAGATAGAGATAGGTAGGTAGGTAGATTGATAGATACAGATAGGTAGGTAGGTAGATAGATATATACAGATAGATAGGTAGGTAGATTGATAGAGACAGATAGGTAGGTAGGTAGATAGATAGAGATAGGTAGGTAGGTAGATTGATAGATACAGATAGGTAGGTAGGTAGATAGATAGATACAGATAGGTAGGTAGGTAGATAGATAGATACAGATAGGTAGGTAGGTAGATAGATAGATAGAGATAGGTAGGTAGATTGATAGATACAGATAGGTAGGTAGGTAGATTGATAGATAGAGATAGGTAGGTAGGTAGATAGATAGATAGAGACAGGTAGGTAGGTAGGTAGATAGATAGAGATAGGTCGGTAGGTATGTAGATAGATAGAGATAGGTCGGTAGATTGATAGATAGAGATAGGTAGGCAGTTAGATAGATAGATAGAGATAAGTAGGTAGGTAGATTGATAGATAGAGATAGGTAGGTAGGTAGATAGATAGATAGATAGATAGATAGAGATAGGTAGGTAGGTAGATAGATAGATAGAGATAGGTAGGTAGGTAGATTGATAGATACAGATAGGTAGGTAGGTAGATAGATAGATACAGATAGGTAGGTAGGTAGATAGATAGATACATATGTAGGTAGGTAGGTAGATAGATAGATACAGATAGGTAGGTAGGTAGGTAAATAGATAGATACAGATAGGTAGGTAGGTAGATAGATAGATAGTGATAGGTAGGTAGGTAGATAGATAGATACAGATAGGTAGGTAGGTAGATAGATAGATAGTGATAGGTAGGTAGGTAGATAGATAGATAGACATAGGTAGGTAGGTAGATTGATAGATACAGATAGGTAGGTAGGTAGATAGATAGATACAGATAGGTAGGTAGGTAGATAGATAGATAGAGATAGGTAGGTAGGTAGATAAATACAGATAGGTAGGTAGGTAGATAGAGATAGGTAGGTAGGTAGATAGATAGATAGATAGATAGATAGATAGATAGATAGATAGATAGATAGATAGAGATAGGTAGGTAGGTAGATAGATAGATACAGATAGGTAGGTCGGTAGATAGATAGGTACAGATAGGTAGGTAGGTAGATAGATAAATACAGATATGTAGGTAGGTAGATTGATAGATAGAGATAGGTAGGCAGGTAGATAGATAGAGATAAGTAGGTAGGTAGATTGATAGATACAGATAGGTAGGTAGGTAGATAGATAGATAGAGATAGGTAGGTAGGTAGATAGATAGATAGAGATAGGAAGGTAGGTAGATAGATAGATAGAGATAGGTAGGTAGGTATATAGATAGATCGATAGAGATAGGTAGGTAGGTAGATAGATAGATAGAGATAGGTAGGTAGGTAGATTGATAGATACAGATCGGTAGGTAGGTAGATAGATAGATACAGAGAGGTAGGTAGGTAGATAGATACAGATATGTAGGTAGGTAGGTAGATAGATAGATACAGATAGGTTGGTATTTAGGTAGATAGATAGATACAGAAAGGTAGGTAGGTAGATAGATAGATAGATAGAGATAGATAGGTAGGTAGATTGATAGAGACAGATAGGTAGGTAGGTAGATAGATAGATAGATAGAGATAAGTAGGTAGGTAGATTGATAGATACAGATAGGTAGGTAGGTAGATAGATAGATACAGATAGGTAGGTAGATAGATAGATAGAGATAGGTAGGTAGGTAGATAGATAGATAGAGATAGGTAGGTAGGTAGGTAGATAGATAGAGATAGGTAGGTAGGTAGGTAGATAGATAGAGATAGGTAGGTAGGTAGGTAGATTGATAGATACAGATAGGTAGGTAGGTAGGTAGATAGATAGAGATAGGTAGGTAGGTAGGTAGATAGATAGAGATAGGTAGGTAGGTAGACAGATAGATACAGATAGGTAGGTAGATTGATAGATACAGATAGGTAGGTAGGTAGATAGATAGATCGAGATAGGTAGGTAGGTAGATTGATAGAGACAGAAAGGTAGGTAGGTAGATAGATAGATAGATAGATAGATAGATAGATAGATAGATAGATAGATAGATAGATAGATAGATAGATAGATAGATAGAGATAGGTAGGTAGGTAGGTAGATTGATAGATACAGATAGGTAGGTAGGTAGATAGATAGATAGAGATAGGTAGGTATGTAGAATGATAGATAGAGATAGGTAGGCAAGTAGATAGATAGATAGAGATAAGTAGGTAGGTAGATTGATAGATACAGATAGGTAGATAGGTAGGTAGGTAGATAGATAGATAGATAGATAGATAGATAGATAGATAGATAGATAGATAGATAGAGATAGGTAGGTAGGTAGATTGATAGATACAGATAGGTAGGTCGGTAGATAGATAGGTACAGATAGGTAGGTAGGTAGATAGATAAATACAGATATGTAGGTAGGTAGATTGATAGATAGAGATAGGTAGGCAGGTAGATAGATAGAGATAAGTAGGTAGGTAGATTGATAGATACAGATAGGTAGGTAGGTAGATAGATAGATAGAGATAGGTAGGTAGGTAGATAGATAGATAGAGATAGGAAGGTAGGTAGATAGATAGATAGAGATAGGTAGGTAGGTAGGTATATAGATAGATCGATAGAGATAGGTAGGTAGGTAGATAGATAGATAGAGATAGGTAGGTAGGTAGATTGATAGATACAGATCGGTAGGTAGGTAGATAGATAGATACAGAGAGGTAGGTAGGTAGATAGGTACAGATATGTAGGTAGGTAGGTAGATAGATAGATACAGATAGGTTGGTATTTAGGTAGATAGATAGATACAGAAAGGTAGGTAGGTAGATAGATAGATAGATAGATAGAGATAGATAGGTAGGTAGATTGATAGAGACAGATAGGTAGGTAGGTAGATAGATAGATAGATAGAGATAAGTAGGTAGGTAGATTGATAGATACAGATAGGTAGGTAGGTAGATAGATAGATACAGATAGGTAGGTAGATAGATAGATAGAGATAGGTAGGTAGGTAGATAGATAGATAGAGATAGGTAGGTAGGTAGATAGATAGAGATAGGTAGGTAGGTAGGTAGATAGATAGAGATAGGTAGGTAGGTAGGTAGATTGATAGATACAGATAGGTAGGTAGGTAGGTAGATAGATAGAGATAGGTAGGTAGGTAGGTAGATAGATAGAGATAGGTAGGTAGGTAGATAGATAGATACAGATAGGTAGGTAGATTGATAGATACAGATAGGTAGGTAGGTAGATAGATAGATCGAGATAGGTAGGTAGGTAGATTGATAGAGACAGAAAGGTAGGTAGGTAGGTAGATAGATAGATAGATAGATAGATAGATAGATAGATAGATAGATAGAGATAGGTAGGTAGGTAGGTAGATTGATAGATACAGATAGGTAGGTAGGTAGATAGATAGATAGAGATAGGTAGGTATGTAGAATGATAGATAGAGATAGGTAGGCAAGTAGATAGATAGATAGAGATAAGTAGGTAGGTAGATTGATAGATACAGATAGGTAGATAGGTAGGTAGGTAGATAGATAGATAGATAGATAGATAGATAGATAGATAGATAGATAGATAGATAGATAGATAGATAGATAGATAGATAGATAGATATAGGTAGGTAGGTAGATAGATAGATAGAGATAGGTAGGTAGGTAGATTGATAGATAGATACAGATAGGTAGGTAGGTAGATAGATACAGATAGGTAGGTAGTTAGATAGATAGATACAGATAGGTAGGTAGGTAGATAGATAGATAGAGATATGTAGGTAGGTAGATAGATAGATAGAGATAGGTAGGTAGGTAGATTGATAGATACAGATAGGTAGGTAGGTAGATAGATAGATACAGATAGGTAGGTAGGTAGATTGATATATAGAGATAGGTAGGTAGGTAGATTGATAGATACAGATAGGTAGGTAGGTACATAGATAGATACAGATAGGTAGGTAGGTAGGTAGATACAGATATGTAGGTAGGTAGATAGATAGATAGAGATAGGTAGGTAGGTAGGTAGATAGATAGATAGAGATAGGTAGGTAGGTAGGTAGGTAGGTAGAGATAGTTAGGTAGGTTGGTAGATAGATACAGATAGGTAGGTAGGTAGATAGATAGATAGAGATAAGAAGGTAGGTAGATTGATAGATAGAGATAGGTAGGTAGGTAGATAGATAGATAGATAGATAGATAGATAGATAGATAGATAGATAGATAGATAGATAGATAGATAGAGATAGGTAGGTAGGTAGATAGATAGATACAGATAGGTAGGTAGGTAGATAGATAGATACATATGTAGGTAGGTAGGTAGATAGATAGATACAGATAGGTAGGTAGGTAGGTAGATAGATAGATACAGATAGGTAGGTAGGTAGATAGATAGATAGAGATAGATAGGTAGGTAGATTGATAGATACAGATAGGTAGGTAGGTAGATAGATAGATACAGATAGGTAGGTAGATAGATAGATAGATAGAGATAGGTAGGTAGGTAAGTAGATAGATAGAGATAGGTAGGTAGGTAGATAGATAGTTAGAGATAGATAGGTAGGTAGATTGATAGATACAGATAGGTAGGTAGGTAGATAGATAGATACAGATAGGTAGGTAGGTAGATAGATAGATACAGATATGTAGGTAGATAGATAGATAGATAGAGATAGGTAGGTAGGTAGGTAGATAGATAGAGATAGGTAGGTAGGTAGAGATAGTTAGGTTGGTAGGTAGATAGAAAGAGATAGTTAGGTAGGTTGGTAGATAGATACAGATAGGTAGGTAGGTAGATAGATAGATAGAGATAGGTAGGTAGGTAGATTGATAGATACAGATAGGTAGGTAGGTAGATAGATAGAGATAGGTAGGTAGGTAGGTAGATAGATAGAGATAGGTATGTAGGTAGATAGATAGATAGAGATAGGTAGGTAGGTAGATTGATAGATACAGATAGGTAGGTAGGTAGATAGATAGATACAGATAGGTAGGTAGGTAGATAGATAGATACAGATAGGTAGGTAGGTAGATAGATAGATACAGATATGTAGGTAGATAGATAGATAGATAGAGATAGGTAGGTAGGTAGGTAGATAGATAGAGATAGGTAGGTAGGTAGAGATAGTTAGGTTGGTAGGTAGATAGAAAGAGATAGTTAGGTAGGTTGGTAGATAGATACAGATAGGTAGGTAGGTAGATAGATAGATAGAGATAGGTAGGTAGGTAGATTGATAGATACAGATAGGTAGGTAGGTAGATAGATAGAGATAGGTAGGTAGGTAGGTAGATAGATAGAGATAGGTATGTAGGTAGATAGATAGATAGAGATAGGTAGGTAGGTAGATTGATAGATACAGATAGGTAGGTAGGTAGATAGATAGATACAGATAGGTAGGTAGGTAGATAGATAGATAGAGATAGGTAGGTAGGTAGATTGATAGATACAGACAGGTAGGTAGGTAGATAGATAGATACAGATAGGTAGGTAAGTACATAGATACAGATATGTAGGTAGGTAGATAGATAGATAGAGATAGGTAGGTAGGTAGATAGATAGAGATAGGTAGGTAGGTAGGTAGATAGATAGAGATAGGTAGGTAGGTAGAGAGATAGATAGAGATAGGTAGGTAGGTAGGTAGATAGATAGAGATAGGTAGTTAGGTAGATAGATAGATAGAGATAGATAGGTAGGTAGATTGATAGAGACAGATAGGTAGGTAGGTAGATAGATAGATAGATAGAGATATGTAGGTAGGTAGATAGATAGATAGATAGAGATAGGTAGGTAGGTAAGTAGATAGATAGAGATAGGTAGGTAGGTAGATAGATAGTTAGAGATAGGTAGGTAGGTAGATTGATAGATACAGATAGGTAGGTAGGTAGATAGATAGATACAGATAGGTAGGTAGGTAGATAGATAGATACAGATATGTAGGTAGATAGATAGATAGATAGAGATAGGTAGGTAGGTAGGTAGATAGATAGAGATAGGTAGGTAGGTAGAGATAGTTAGGTTGGTAGGTAGATAGAAAGAGAAAGTTAGGTAGGTTGGTAGATAGATACAGATAGGTAGGTAGGTAGATAGATAGATAGAGATAGGTAGGTAGGTAGATTGATAGATACAGATAGGTAGGTAGGTAGATAGATAGAGATAGGTAGGTAGGTAGGTAGATAGATAGAGATAGGTATGTAGGTAGATAGATAGATAGAGATAGGTAGGTAGGTAGATTGATAGATACAGATAGGTAGTTAGGTAGATAGATAGATACAGATAGGTAGGTAGGTAGATAGATAGATAGAGATAGGTAGGTAGGTAGATAGATAGACATAGGTAGGTAGGTAGATTGATAGATACAGATATGTAGGTAGGTAGATAGATAGATACAGATAGGTAGGTAGGTAGATATATAAATACAGATAGGTAGGTAGGTAGATAGATAGATAGAGATAGGTAGGTAGGTATATAGATAGATCGATAGAGATAGGTAGGTAGGTAGATAGATAGATAGAGTTAGGTAGGTAGGTAGATTGATAGATACAGATAGGTAGGTAGGTAGATAGATAGATACAGATAGGTAGGTAGGTAGGTAGATAGATACAGATATGTAGGTAGGTAGGTAGATAGATAGATACAGATAGGTTGGTATTTAGGTAGATAGATAGATACAGAAAGGTAGGTAGGTAGATAGATAGATAGAGATAGATAGGTAGGTAGATTGATAGAGACAGATAGGTAGGTAGGTAGATAGATAGATAGAGATAAGTAGGTAGGTAGGTAGATAGATAGATAGAGATAGGTAGGTAGGTAGGTAGATAGATAGAGATAGGTAGGTAGGTAGGTAGATAGTTAGAGATAGTTAGGTAGATAGATAGATAGATAGAGATAGGTAGGTAGGTAGGTAGGTAGGTAGAGATAGTTAGGTAGGTAGGTAGGTAGATAGAAAGAGATAGTTAGGTAGGTAGGTAGATAGATAGATAGAGATAGGTAGGTAGGTAGATAGATAAATACAGATAGGTAGGTAGGTAGATAGATAGATAGAGATAGGTAGGTAGGTAGATTGATAGATACAGATAGGTAGGTAGGTAGATAGATAGATACAGATAGGTAGGTAGGTAGATAGATAAATGCAGATAGGTAGGTAGGTAGATAGATAGATAGAGATAGGTAGGTAGATTGATAGAGACAGATAGGTAGGTAGGTAGATATATAGATAGAGATAGGTAGGTAGGTAGATTGATAGATACAGATAGGTAGGTAGGTAGATAGATAGATGGAGATAGGTAGGTAGGTAGATAGATAGATACAGATATGTAGGTAGGTAGGTAGATAGATAGATACAGATAGGTAGGTAGGTAGGTAGATAGATAGATAGAGATAGATAGGTAGGTAGGTAGATAGATAGATAGATAGAGATAGGTAGGTAGGTAGATTCATAGATACAGATAGGTAGGTAGGTAGATAGATAGATACAGATAGGTAGGTAGGTAGGTAGGTAGGTAGATAGATACAGATAGGTAGGTAGATAGATAGATAGATACAGATAGATAGGTAGGTATATTGATAGAGACAGATAGGTAGGTAGGTAAATAGATAGATAGAGATAAGTAGGTAGGTAGATTGATAGATAAAGATAGGTAGGTAGGTAGATAGATAGATACAGATAGGTAGGTAGGTAGATAGATAGATAGAGATATGTAGGTAGGTAGATAGATAGATAGAGATAGGTAGGTAGGTAGATTGATAGATACAGATAGGTAGGTAGGTAGATAGATAGATACAGATAGGTAGGTAGGTAGATTGATATATAGAGATAGGTAGGTAGGTAGATTGATAGATACAGATAGGTAGGTAGGTACATAGATAGATACAGATAGGTAGGTAGGTAGGTAGATACAGATATGTAGGTAGGTAGATAGATAGATAGAGATAGGTAGGTAGGTAGGTAGATAGATAGATAGAGATAGGTAGGTAGGTAGGTAGGTAGGTAGAGATAGTTAGGTAGGTTGGTAGATAGATACAGATAGGTAGGTAGGTAGATAGATAGATAGAGATAAGAAGGTAGGTAGATTGATAGATAGAGATAGGTAGGTAGGTAGATAGATAGATAGATAGATAGATAGATAGATAGATAGATAGATAGATAGATAGATAGATAGAGATAGGTAGGTAGGTAGATAGATAGATACAGATAGGTAGGTAGGTAGATAGATAGATACATATGTAGGTAGGTAGGTAGATAGATAGATACAGATAGGTAGGTAGGTAGGTAGATAGATAGATACAGATAGGTAGGTAGGTAGATAGATAGATAGAGATAGATAGGTAGGTAGATTGATAGATACAGATAGGTAGGTAGGTAGATAGATAGATACAGATAGGTAGGTAGATAGATAGATAGATAGAGATAGGTAGGTAGGTAAGTAGATAGATAGAGATAGGTAGGTAGGTAGATAGATAGTTAGAGATAGATAGGTAGGTAGATTGATAGATACAGATAGGTAGGTAGGTAGATAGATAGATACAGATAGGTAGGTAGGTAGATAGATAGATACAGATATGTAGGTAGATAGATAGATAGATAGAGATAGGTAGGTAGGTAGGTAGATAGATAGAGATAGGTAGGTAGGTAGAGATAGTTAGGTTGGTAGGTAGATAGAAAGAGATAGTTAGGTAGGTTGGTAGATAGATACAGATAGGTAGGTAGGTAGATAGATAGATAGAGATAGGTAGGTAGGTAGATTGATAGATACAGATAGGTAGGTAGGTAGATAGATAGAGATAGGTAGGTAGGTAGGTAGATAGATAGAGATAGGTATGTAGGTAGATAGATAGATAGAGATAGGTAGGTAGGTAGATTGATAGATACAGATAGGTAGGTAGGTAGATAGATAGATACAGATAGGTAGGTAGGTAGATAGATAGATACAGATAGGTAGGTAGGTAGATAGATAGATACAGATATGTAGGTAGATAGATAGATAGATAGAGATAGGTAGGTAGGTAGGTAGATAGATAGAGATAGGTAGGTAGGTAGAGATAGTTAGGTTGGTAGGTAGATAGAAAGAGATAGTTAGGTAGGTTGGTAGATAGATACAGATAGGTAGGTAGGTAGATAGATAGATAGAGATAGGTAGGTAGGTAGATTGATAGATACAGATAGGTAGGTAGGTAGATAGATAGAGATAGGTAGGTAGGTAGGTAGATAGATAGAGATAGGTATGTAGGTAGATAGATAGATAGAGATAGGTAGGTAGGTAGATTGATAGATACAGATAGGTAGGTAGGTAGATAGATAGATACAGATAGGTAGGTAGGTAGATAGATAGATAGAGATAGGTAGGTAGGTAGATTGATAGATACAGACAGGTAGGTAGGTAGATAGATAGATACAGATAGGTAGGTAAGTACATAGATACAGATATGTAGGTAGGTAGATAGATAGATAGAGATAGGTAGGTAGGTAGATAGATAGAGATAGGTAGGTAGGTAGGTAGATAGATAGAGATAGGTAGGTAGGTAGAGAGATAGATAGAGATAGGTAGGTAGGTAGGTAGATAGATAGAGATAGGTAGTTAGGTAGATAGATAGATAGAGATAGATAGGTAGGTAGATTGATAGAGACAGATAGGTAGGTAGGTAGATAGATAGATAGATAGAGATATGTAGGTAGGTAGATAGATAGATAGATAGAGATAGGTAGGTAGGTAAGTAGATAGATAGAGATAGGTAGGTAGGTAGATAGATAGTTAGAGATAGGTAGGTAGGTAGATTGATAGATACAGATAGGTAGGTAGGTAGATAGATAGATACAGATAGGTAGGTAGGTAGATAGATAGATACAGATATGTAGGTAGATAGATAGATAGATAGAGATAGGTAGGTAGGTAGGTAGATAGATAGAGATAGGTAGGTAGGTAGAGATAGTTAGGTTGGTAGGTAGATAGAAAGAGAAAGTTAGGTAGGTTGGTAGATAGATACAGATAGGTAGGTAGGTAGATAGATAGATAGAGATAGGTAGGTAGGTAGATTGATAGATACAGATAGGTAGGTAGGTAGATAGATAGAGATAGGTAGGTAGGTAGGTAGATAGATAGAGATAGGTATGTAGGTAGATAGATAGATAGAGATAGGTAGGTAGGTAGATTGATAGATACAGATAGGTAGTTAGGTAGATAGATAGATACAGATAGGTAGGTAGGTAGATAGATAGATAGAGATAGGTAGGTAGGTAGATAGATAGACATAGGTAGGTAGGTAGATTGATAGATACAGATATGTAGGTAGGTAGATAGATAGATACAGATAGGTAGGTAGGTAGATATATAAATACAGATAGGTAGGTAGGTAGATAGATAGATAGAGATAGGTAGGTAGGTATATAGATAGATCGATAGAGATAGGTAGGTAGGTAGATAGATAGATAGAGTTAGGTAGGTAGGTAGATTGATAGATACAGATAGGTAGGTAGGTAGATAGATAGATACAGATAGGTAGGTAGGTAGGTAGATAGATACAGATATGTAGGTAGGTAGGTAGATAGATAGATACAGATAGGTTGGTATTTAGGTAGATAGATAGATACAGAAAGGTAGGTAGGTAGATAGATAGATAGAGATAGATAGGTAGGTAGATTGATAGAGACAGATAGGTAGGTAGGTAGATAGATAGATAGAGATAAGTAGGTAGGTAGGTAGATAGATAGATAGAGATAGGTAGGTAGGTAGGTAGATAGATAGAGATAGGTAGGTAGGTAGGTAGATAGTTAGAGATAGTTAGGTAGATAGATAGATAGATAGAGATAGGTAGGTAGGTAGGTAGGTAGGTAGAGATAGTTAGGTAGGTAGGTAGGTAGATAGAAAGAGATAGTTAGGTAGGTAGGTAGATAGATAGATAGAGATAGGTAGGTAGGTAGATAGATAAATACAGATAGGTAGGTAGGTAGATAGATAGATAGAGATAGGTAGGTAGGTAGATTGATAGATACAGATAGGTAGGTAGGTAGATAGATAGATACAGATAGGTAGGTAGGTAGATAGATAAATGCAGATAGGTAGGTAGGTAGATAGATAGATAGAGATAGGTAGGTAGATTGATAGAGACAGATAGGTAGGTAGGTAGATATATAGATAGAGATAGGTAGGTAGGTAGATTGATAGATACAGATAGGTAGGTAGGTAGATAGATAGATGGAGATAGGTAGGTAGGTAGATAGATAGATACAGATATGTAGGTAGGTAGGTAGATAGATAGATACAGATAGGTAGGTAGGTAGGTAGATAGATAGATAGAGATAGATAGGTAGGTAGGTAGATAGATAGATAGATAGAGATAGGTAGGTAGGTAGATTCATAGATACAGATAGGTAGGTAGGTAGATAGATAGATACAGATAGGTAGGTAGGTAGGTAGGTAGGTAGATAGATACAGATAGGTAGGTAGATAGATAGATAGATACAGATAGATAGGTAGGTATATTGATAGAGACAGATAGGTAGGTAGGTAAATAGATAGATAGAGATAAGTAGGTAGGTAGATTGATAGATAAAGATAGGTAGGTAGGTAGATAGATAGATACAGATAGGTAGGTAGATAGATAGATACAGATAGGTAGGTAGGTAAATAGATAGAAAGAGATAGGTAGGTAGGTAGGTAGATAGATAGAGATAGGTAGGTAGGTAGGTAGATAGATAGATAGAGATAGGTAGGTAGGTAGATAGATAGATAGAGATAGGTAGGTAGGTAGGTAGATAGATAGAGATAGGTAGGTAGGTAGATAGATAGATAGAGATAGGTCTGTAAGTAGATTGATAGAGACAGATAGGTAGGTAGGTAGATAGATAGATTCAGATAGGTAGGTAAGTAGATAGATAGATACAGATAGGTAGGTAGGTAGATAGATAGATGAAGATATGTAGGTAGGTAGATATATAGATAGAGATAGGTAGGTAGGTAGGTAGATAGATAGAGATAGGTAGGTAGGTAGATAGATAGATAGAGATAGGTAGGTAGGTAGGTAGGTAGGTAGAGATAGTTAGGTAGGTAGGCAGATAGATACAGATAGGTAGTTAGGTAGATAGATAGATAGAGATAGGTAGGTAGGTAGATTGATAGATACAGATAGGTAGGTAGATAGATAGATAGATACAGATAGGTAGGTAGGTAGATAGATAGATAGAGATAGGGAGGTAGGTAGGTAGATAGATAGAGATAAGTAGGTAGGTAGGTAGGTAGGTAGGTAGAGATAGTTAGATAGGTAGGTAGATAGAAAGAGATAGTTAGGTAGGTAGGTAGGTAGGTAGATACAGATAGGTAGGTAGGTAGATAGATAGATAGAGATAGGTGGTAGGTAGACTGATAGATACAGATAAGTAGGTAGGTAGGTAGATAGATAGAGATAGGTAGGTAGGTAGGTAGATAGATAGAGATAGGTAGGTAGGTAGGTAGATAGATAGAGATGGGTAGGTAGGTAGGTAGAGATAGTTAGATAGGTAGGTAGATAGATAGAGATAGGTAGGTAGGTAGGTAGGTAGAGATAGGTAGGTAGGTAGATAGATAGATAGAGATAGGTAGGTAGGTAGATAGATAGATACAGATAGGTAGGTAGGTAGATAGATAGATACAGATAGGTAGGTAGGTAGAAAGATAGAGATAGGTAGGTAGGTAGGTAGATAGATAGAGATAGGTAGGTAGGTAGATAGATAGATGGAGATAGGTAGGTAGGTAGGTAGATAGATAGAGATAGGTAGGTAGGTAGATAGATAGATAGAGATAGATAGGTAGGTAGATTGATAGAGACAGATAGGTAGTTAGGTAGATAGATAGATATAGATAGGTAGGTAGGTAGATTGATAGATACAGATAGGTAGGTAGGTAGATAGATAGATAAAGATAGGTAGGTAGGTAGATAGATAGATACAGATAGGTAGGTAGGTAGATAGATAGATAGAGATATGTAGGTAGGTAGATAGATAGATAGAGATAGGTAGGTAGGTAGGTAGATAGATAGAGATAGGTAGGTAGGTAGATAGATAGATAGAGATAGGTAGGTAGGTAGATAGATAGATAGAGATAGGTATGTAGGTAAATAGATAGATCGATAGAGATAGGTAGGTAGGTAGATAGATAGATAGAGATAGGTAGGTAGGTAGATTGATAGATACAGATAGGTAGGTAGGTAGATAGATAGATACAGATAGGTAGGTAGGTAGATAGATAGATACAGATATGTAGGTAGGTAGGTAGATAGATAGATACAGATAGGTAGGTAGGTAGGTAGGTAGGTAGATAGATACAGATAGGTAGGTAGGTAGATAGATAGATAGAGATAGATAGGTAGGTAGATTGATAGAGACAGATAGGTAGGTAGGTAGATAGATAGATAGAGATAGGTAGGTATATTGATAGATACAGATAGGTAGGTAGGTAGATAGATAGATACAGATAGGTAGGTAGGTAGGTAGATAGATAGAGATAGGTAGGTAGGTAGGTAGATAGATAGAGATAGGTAGGTAGGTAGGTAGATAGATAGAGATGGGTAGGTAGGTAGGTAGGTAGAGATAGTTAGATAGGTAGGTAGATAGATAGAGATAGGTAGGTAGGTAGGTAGATAGAGATATGTAGGTAGGTAGATAGATAAATAGAGATAGGTAGGTAGGTAGATAGATAGATACAGATAGGTAGGTAGGTAGATAGATAGATACAGATAGGTAGGTAGGTAGAAAGATAGAGATAGGTAGGTAGGTAGGTAGATAGATAGAGATAGGTAGGTAGGTAGATAGATAGATGGAGATAGGTAGGTAGCTAGGTAGATAGATAGAGATAGGTAGGTAGGTAGATAGATAGATAGAGATAGATAGGTAGGTAGATTGATAGAGACAGATAGGTAGTTAGGTAGATAGATAGATATAGATAGGTAGGTAGGTAGATTGATAGATACAGATAGGTAGGTAGGTAGATAGATAGATAAAGATAGGTAGGTAGGTAGATAGATAGATACAGATAGGTAGGTAGGTAGATAGATAGATAGAGATATGTAGGTAGGTAGATAGATAGATAGAGATAGGTAGGTAGGTAAATAGATAGATCGATAGAGATAGGTAGGTAGGTAGATAGATAGATAGAGATAGGTAGGTAGGTAGATAGATAGATAGAGATAGGTAGGTAGGTAGATAGATAGATAGAGATAGGTATGTAGGTAAATAGATAGATCGATAGAGATAGGTAGGTAGGTAGATAGATAGATAGAGATAGGTAGGTAGGTAGATTGATAGATACAGATAGGTAGGTAGGTAGATAGATAAATACAGATAGGTAGGTAGGTAGATAGATAGATACAGATATGTAGGTAGGTAGGTAGATAGATAGATACAGATAGGTAGGTAGGTAGGTAGGTAGATAGATACAGATAGGTAGGTAGGTAGATAGATAGATAGAGATAGATAGGTAGGTAGATTGATAGAGACAGATAGGTTGGTAGGTAGATAGATAGATAGAGATAGGTAGGTATATTGATAGATACAGATAGGTAGGTAGGTAGATAGATAGATACAGATAGGTAGGTAGGTAGATAGATAGATACAGATAGGTAGGTAGGTAGATAGATAGATACAGATAGGTAGGTAGGTAGATAGATAGATAGAGATAGGTAGGTAGGTAGGTAGATAGATAGAGATAGGTAGGTAGGTAGATAGATAGAGATAGGTAGGTAGGTAGATAGATAGATAGAGATAGGTAGGTAGGTAGGTGGATAGATAGAGATAGGTAGGTAGGTAGATAGATAGAGATAGATAGGTAGGTAGGTAGATTGATAGACACAGATAGGTAGGTACGTAGATAGATAGATAACGATAGGTAGGTAGGTAGATAGATAGATACAGATAGGTAGGTAGGTAGATAGGTAGATACAGATAGGTAGGTAGGTAGATTGATAGATAGAGATAGGTAGGTAGGTAGATAGATAGATAGAGATAGGTAGGTAGGTAGATAGATAGAGATAGGTAGGTAGGTAGGTAGATAGCTAGAGATAGGTAGGTAGGTAGAGAGATAGATAGAGATAGGTAGGTAGGTAGGTAGATAGATAGAGATAGGTAGGTAGGTAGATAGATAGATAGAGATAGATAGGTAGGTAGACTGATAGAGACAGGTAGGTAGGTAGATAGATAGATAGAGATAGGTAGGTAGGTAGATTGATAGATACAGATAGGTAGGTAGGTAGATAGATAGATACAGATAGGTAGGTAGGTAGATAGATAGATACAGATAGGTAGGTAGGTAGGTAGATAGATACAGATATGTAGGTAGGTAGATAGATAGATAGAGATAGGTAGGTAGGTAGGTAGATAGATAGAGATAGGTAGGTAGGTAGGTAGATAGATATAGATAGGTAGGTAGGTAGAGAGATAAATAGAGATAGGTAGGTAGGTAGGTAGATAGATAGAGATAGGTAGGTAGGTAGGTAGATAGATAGATAGAGATAGATAGGTAGGTAGATTGATAGGGACAGATAGGTAGGTAGGTGGATAGATAGATAGAGATAGGTAGGTAGGTAGATTGATAGATACAGATAGGTAGGTAGGTAGATAGATAGATACAGATAGGTAGGTAGATAGATAGATACATATATGTAGGTAGGTAGGTAGATAGATAGATACATATATGTAGGTAGGTAGATAGATAGATAGAGATAGGTAGGTAGGTAGGTAGGTAGATAGATAGAGATAGGTAGGTAGGTAGGTAGGTAGGTAGAGATAGTTAGATAGGTTGGTAGATAGATACAGATAGGTAGGTAGGTAGATAGATAGATAGAGATAGGTAGGTAGGTAGATTGATAGATACAGATAGGTAGGTAGGTAGGTAGATAGATAGAGATAGGTAGGTAGGTAGGTAGATAGAGATAGGTAGGAAGGTAGATTGATAGATAGATAGAGATAGGTAGGTAGGTAGATTGATAGATACAGATAGGTAGGTAGCTAGATAGATAGATACAGATAGGTAGGTAGATAGATAGATAGACATAGTAGGTAGGTAGATTGATAGATACAGATAGGTAGGTAGCTAGATAGATAGATACATATAGGTAGGTAGGTAGATATATAGATATAGATAGGTAGGTAGGTAGATAGATAAATACAGATAGGTAGATAGGTAGGTAGATAGATAGAGATAGGTAGGTAGGTAGATAGATAGATAGAGATAGGTAGGTAGGAAGATTGCTAGATACAGATAGGTAGGTAGGTAGATAGATAGATACAGATAGGTAGGTAGGTAGATAGATGGATACAGATATGTAGGTAGGTAGGTAGATAGATAGATACAGATAGGTAGGTAGGTAAGTAGATAGATAGATACAGATAGGTAGGTAGGTAGATAAATAGATAGAGATAGATAGGTAGGTAGATTGATAGAGACAGATAGGTAGGTAGGTAGATAGATAGATAGAGATAGGTATGTAGGTAAATAGATAGATCGATAGAGATAGGTAGGTAGGTAGATAGATAGATACAGATATGTAGGTAGGTAGGTAGATAGATAGATACAGATAGGTAGGTAGGTAGGTAGATAGATAGATACAGATAGGTAGGTAGGTAGATAGATAGATAGAGATAGATAGGTAGGTAGATTGATAGAGACAGATAGGTAGGTAGGTAGATAGATAGATAGAGATAGGTAGGTATATTGATAGATACAGATAGGTAGGTAGGTAGATAGATAGATACAGATAGGTAGGTAGGTAGATAGATAGATACAGATAGGTAGGTAGGTAGATAGATAGATAGAGATAGGTAGGTAGGTAGGTAGATAGATAGAGATAGGTAGGTAGGTAGGTAGATAGATAGAGATAGGTAGGTAGGTAGATAGATAGATAGAGGTAGGTAGGTAGGTAGGTGGATAGATAGAGATAGGTAGGTAGGTAGATAGATAGAGATACATAGGTAGGTAGGTAGATTGATAGACACAGATAGGTAGGTAGGTAGATAGATAGATAGCGATAGGTAGGTAGGTAGATAGATAGATACAGATAGGTAGGTAGGTAGATAGATAGATAGAGATAGGTAGGTAGGTAGATTGATAGATAGAGATAGGTAGTTAGGTAGATAGATAGATAGAGATAGGTAGGTAGGTAGATAGATAGAGATAGGTAGGTAGGTAGGTAGATAGTTAGAGATAGGTAGGTAGGTAGAGAGATAGATAGAGATAGATAGGTAGGTAGGTAGATAGATAGAGATAGGTAGGTAGGTAGATAGATAGATAGAGATAGATAGGTAGGTAGACTGATAGAGACAGGTAGGTAGGTAGATAGATAGATACAGATAGGTAGGTAGGTAGATAGATAGATACAGATAGGTAGGTAGGTAGGTAGATAGATACAGATAGGTAGGTAGGTAGATAGATAGATAGAGATAGGTAGGTAGGTAGGTAGATAGATAGAGATAGGTAGGTAGGTAGGTAGGTAGATAGATAGAGATGGGTAGGTAGGTAGGTAGGTAGAGATAGTTAGATAGGTAGGTAGATAGATAGATACAGATAGGTAGGTAGGAAGATTGATAGATACAGATAGGTAGGTAGGTAGATAGATAGATACAGATAGGTAGGTAGGTAGATAGATAAATACAGATAGGTAGGTAGGTAGATAGATAGATAGAGATAGGTAGGTAGGTAGATTGATAGATACAGATAGGTAGGTAGGTAGATAGATAGATACAGATAGGTAGGTAGGTAGATAGATAGATAGAGATAGGTGGTAGGTAGATTGATAGATACAGATAAGTAGGTAGGTAGGTAGATAGATAGAGATAGTTAGGTAGGTAGGTAGATAGATAGAGATAGGTAGGTAGGTAGGTAGATAGATAGCGATAGGTAGGTAGGTAGATAGATAGATGGAGATAGGTAGGTAGGTAGGTAGATAGATAGAGATAGGTAGGTAGGTAGATAGATAGATAGAGATAGATAGGTAGGTAGATTGATAGAGACAGATAGGTAGTTAGGTAGATAGATAGATATAGATAGGTAGGTAGGTAGATTGATAGATACAGATAGGTAGGTAGGTAGATAGATAGATAAAGATAGGTAGGTAGGTAGGTAGGTAGATACAGATATGTAGGTAGGTAGATAGATAGATAGATAGATAGAGATAGGTAGGTAGGTAGGTAGATAGATAGAGATATGTAGGTAGGTAGATAGATAGATAGAGATAGGTAGGTAGGTAGATTGATAGATACAGATAGGTAGATAGGTAGATAGATAGATACAGATAGGTAGGTAGGTAGATAGATAGATACAGATATGTATGTAGGTAGATAGATAGATAGAGATAGGTAGGTAGGTAGGTAGATAGATAGAGATAGGTAGGTAGGTAGGTAGGTAGGTAGGTAGAGATAGTTAGGTAGGTAGGTAGATAGAAAGAGATAGTTAGTTAGGTAGGTAGATAGATACAGATAGGTAGGTAGGTAGATAGATAGATAGAGATAGGTAGGTAGGTAGATTGATAGATACAGATAGGTAGGTAGGTAGGTAGATAGATAGAGATAGGTAGGTAGGTAGGTAGATAGATAGAGATAGGTATGTAGGTAGATAGATAGAGATAGGTTGGTAGGTAGATTGATAGATAGAGATAGGTAGGTAGGTAGATAGATAGATACAGATAGGTAGGTAGGTAGATACATAGATAGAGATAGGTAGGTAGGTAGGTAGATAGATAGAGATAGGTAGGTAGGTAGATTGATAGATACAGATATGTAGGTAGGTAGATAGATAGATACAGATAGGTAGGTAGGTAGATAGATAGATAGAGATAGGTAGGTAGGTAGGTAGATAGATAAATACAGATAGGTAGGTAGGTAGGTACATAGATAGAGATAGGTAGGTAGGTAGATAGATAGATAGAGATAGGTAGGTAGGTAGATTGATAGATACAGATAGGTAGGTAGGTAGATAGATAGATACAGATAGGTAGGTAGGTAGATAGATAAATGCAGATAGGTAGGTAGGTAGATAGATAGATAGATAGAGATAGGTAGGTAGATTGATAGAGACAGATAGGTAGGTAGGTAGATATATAGATAGAGACAGGTAGGTAGGTAGATTGATACATACAGATAGGTAGGTAGATAGATAGATAGATAGAGATAGGTAGGTAGATAGATAGATAGATAGAGACAGGTAGGTAGGTAGATAGATAGAGATAGGTAGGTAGGTATATAGATAGATCTATAGAGATAGGTAGGTAGGTAGATAGATAGATACAGATAGGTAGGTAGGTAGGTAGATAGATAGATACAGATAGGTAGGTAGATAGATAGATAGATAGAGATAGATAGGTAGGTATATTGATAGAGACAGATAGGTAGGTAGGTAGATAGATAGATAGAGATAAGAAGGTAGGTAGATTGATAGATAAAGATAGGTAGGTAGGTAGATAGATAGATACAGATAGGTAGGTAGATAGATGGATACAGATAGGTAGGTAGGTAAATAGATAGATAGAGATAGGTAGGTAGGTAGGTAGATAGATAGAGATAGGTAGGTAGGTAGGTAGATAGATAGAGATAGGTAGGTAGGTAGATAGATAGATAGAGATAGGTAGGTAGGTAGGTAGATAGATAGAGATAGGTAGGTAGATAGATAGATAGAGATAGGTAGGTAGGTAGATTGATAGAGACAGATAGGTAGGTAGGTAGATAGATAGATACAGATAGGTAGGTAGGTAGATAGATAGATGAAGATATGTAGGTAGGTAGATAGATAGAAATAGGTAGGTAGGTAGGTAGATAGATAGATACAGATAGGTAGGTAGGTAGATAGATAGATAGATAGAGATATGTAGGTAGGTAGATAGATAGATAGATAGAGATAGGTAGGTAGGTAAGTAGATAGATAGAGATAGGTAGGTAGGTAGATAGATAGTTAGAGATAGGTAGGTAGGTAGATTGATAGATACAGATAGGTAGGTAGGTAGATAGATAGATACAGATAGGTAGGTAGGTAGATAGATAGATACAGATATGTAGGTAGATAGATAGATAGATAAAGATAGGTTGGTAGGTAGGTAGATAGATAGAGATAGGTAGGTAGGTAGAGATAGTTAGGTTGGTAGGTAGATAGAAAGAGATAGTTAGGTAGGTTGGTAGATAGATACAGATAGGTAGGTAGGTAGATAGATAGATAGAGATAGGTAGGTAGGTAGATTGATAGATACAGATAGGTAGGTAGGTAGATAGATAGAGATAGGTAGGTAGGTAGGTAGGTAGATAGATAGAGATAGGTATGTAGGTAGATAGATAGAGATAGGTAGGTAGGTAGATTGATAGATACAGATAGGTAGGTAGGTAGATAGATAGATACAGATACGTAGGTAGGTAGATAGATAGATAGAGATAGGTAGGTAGGTAGATAGATAGATAGACATAGGTAGGTAGGTAGATTGATAGATACAGATATGTAGGTAGGTAGATAGATAGATACAGATAGGTAGGTAGGTAGATATATAAATACAGATAGGTAGGTAGGTAGATAGATAGATAGAGATAGGTAGGTAGGTATATAGATAGATCGATAGAGATAGGTAGGTAGGTAGATAGATAGATAGAGATAGGTAGGTAGGTAGATTGATAGATACAGATAGGTAGGTAGGTAGATAGATAGATACAGATAGGTAGGTAGGTAGGTAGATAGATACAGATATGTAGGTAGGTAGGTAGATAGATAGATACAGATAGGTTGGTATTTAGGTAGATAGATAGATACAGAAAGGTAGGTAGGTAGATAGATAGATAGAGATAGATAGGTAGGTAGATTGATAGAGACAGATAGGTAGGTAGGTAGATAGATAGATAGAGATAAGTAGGTAGGTAGGTAGATAGATAGATAGAGATAGGTAGGTAGGAAGGTAGATAGATAGAGATAGGTAGGTAGGTAGGTAGATAGATAGAGATAGTTAGGTAGATAGATAGATAGATAGAGATAGGTAGGTAGGTAGGTAGGTAGGTAGAGATAGTTAGGTAGGTAGGTAGATAGAAAGAGATAGTTAGGTAGGTAGGTAGATAGATACAGATATGTAGGTAGGTAGATAGATAGATAGAGATAGGTAGGTAGGTAGACTGATAGATACAGATAGGTAGGTAGGTAGATAGATAGATACAGATAGGTAGGTAGGTAGATAGACAGATACAGATATGTAGGTAGGAAGACAGATAGATAGAGATAGGTAGGTAGGTAGGTAGATAGATAGAGATGGGTAGGTAGGTAGGTAGGTAGGTAGAGATAGTTAGATAGGTAGGTAGATAGAAAGAGATAGTTAGTTAGGTAGGTAGGTAGATACAGATAGGTAGGTAGGTAGGTAGATAGATAGAGATAGGTGGTAGGTAGATTGATAGATACAGATAGGTAGGTAGGTAGATAGATAGATACAGATAGGTAGGTAGGTAGAAAGATAGAGATAGGTAGGTAGGTAGGTAGATAGATAGAGATGGGTAGGTAGGTAGGTAGGTAGAGATAGTTAGATAGGTAGGTAGATAGATAGAGATAGGTAGGTAGGTAGGTAGATAGAGATAGGTAGGTAGGTAGATAGATAGATAGAGATAGGTAGGTAGGTAGATAGATAGATACAGATAGGTAGGTAGGTAGATAGATAGATACAGATAGGTAGGTAGGTAGAAAGATAGAGATAGGTAGGTAGGTAGGTAGATAGATAGAGATAGGTAGGTAGGTAGATAGATAGATGGAGATAGGTAGGTAGGTAGGTAGATAGATGGAGATAGGTAGGTAGGTAGGTAGATAGAGATAGATAGGTAGGTAGATTGATAGAGACAGATAGGTAGTTAGGTAGATAGATAGAAATAGATAGGTAGGTAGGTAGATTGATAGATACAGATAGGTAGGTAGGTAGATAGATAGATAAAGATACGTAGGTAGGTAGATAGATAGATACAGATAGATAGGTAGGTAGATAGATAGAGATATGTAGGTAGGTAGATAGATAGATAGAGATAGGTAGGTAGGTCTATTGATAGATACAGATAGGTATGTAGGTAGATAGATAGATACAGATAGGTAGGTAGGTAGATAGATAGATTGATAGAGATAGGTAGGTAGGTAGGTAGATAGATAGAGATAGGTAGGTAGGTAGGTAGGTAGGTAGGTAGAGATATGTAGGTAGGTAGATAGAAAGAGATAGGTAGGTAGGTAGGTAGATAGATAAATACAGATAGGTAGGTAGGTAGGTACATAGATAGAGATAGGTAGGTAGGTAGATAGATAGATAGAGATAGGTAGGTAGGTAGATTGATAGATGGAGATAGGTAGGTAGGTAGGTAGATAGATAGAGATAGGTAGGTAGGTAGGTAGATAGATAGAGATGGGTAGGTAGGTAGGTAGGTAGAGATAGTTAGATAGGTAGGTAGATAGATAGAGATAGGTAGGTAGGTAGGTAGATAGAGATAGGTAGGTAGGTAGATAGATAGATAGAGATAGGTAGGTAGGTAGATACATAGATAGATAGAGATAGATAGGTAGGTATATTGATAGAGACAGATAGGTAGGTAGGTAGATAGATAGATAGAGATAAGTAGGTAGGTAGATTGATAGATAAAGATAGGTAGGTAGGTAGATAGATAGATACAGATAGGTAGGTAGATAGATAGATACAGATAGGTAGGTAGGTAAATAGATAGATAGAGATAGGTAGGTAGGTAGGTAGGTAGATAGATAGAGATAGGTAGGTAGGTAGGTAGATAGATAGAGATAGGTAGGTAGATAGATAGATAGAGATAGGTAGGTAGGTAGGTAGATAGATAGAGATAGGTAGGTAGGTAGATAGATATATAGAGATAGGTAGGTAGGTAGATTGATAGAGACAGATAGGTAGGTAGGTAGATAGATAGATAGATACAGATAGGTAGGTAGGTAGATAGAAAGATACAGATAGGTAGCTAGGTAGATAGATAGATGAAGATATGTAGGTAGGTAGATAGATAGATAGAGATAGGTAGGTAGGTAGGTAGATAGATAGAGATAGGTAGGTAGGTAGATAGATAGATAGAGATAGGTAGGTAGGTAGGTAGGTAGAGATAGTTAGGTAGGTAGGTAGATAGATACAGATAGTTAGTTAGGTAGATAGATAGATAGATAGATATAGGTAGGTAGGTAGATTGATAGATACAGATAGGTAGGTAGGTAGATAGATAGATACAGATAGGTAGGTAGGTAGATAGATAGAGAGATAGGTAGGTAGGTAGGTAGATAGATAGAGATAGGTAGGTAGGTAGGTAGGTAGGTAGGTAGAGATAGTTAGATAGGTAGGTAGATAGAAAGAGATAGTTAGGTAGGTAGGTAGGTAGATATAGATAGGTAGGTAGGTAGATAGATAGATAGAGATAGGTGGTAGGTAGATTGATAGATACAGATAAGTAGGTAGGTAGGTAGATAGATAGAGATAGGTAGGTAGGTAGGTAGATAGATAGAGATAGGTAGGTAGGTAGGTAGATAGATAGAGATGGGTAGGTAGGTAGGTAGGTAGGGATAGTTAGATAGGTAGGTAGATAGATAGATACAGATAGGTAGGTAGGAAGATAGATAGATACAGATAGGTAGGTAGGTAGAAAGATAGAGATAGGTAGGTAGGTAGGTAGATAGATAGAGATAGGTAGGTAGGTAGATAGATAGATGGAGATAGGTAGGTAGGTAGGTAGGTAGATAGAGATAGGTAGGTAGGTAGATAGATAGATAGAGATAGATAGGTAGGTAGATTGATAGAGACAGATAGGCAGTTAGGTAGATAGATAGATATAGATAGGTAGGTAGGTAGATTGATAGATACAGATAGGTAGGTAGGTAGATAGATAGATAAAGATAGGTAGGTAGGTAGGTAGGTAGGTAGATACAGATATGTAGGTAGGTAGATAGATAGATAGATAGATAGATAGATAGATAGATAGATAGATAGATAGATAGATAGAGATAGGTAGGTAGGTAGGTAGATAGATAGAGATATGTAGGTAGGTAGATAGATAGATAGAGATAGGTAGGTAGGTAGATTGATAGAAACAGATAGGTAGATAGGTAGATAGATAGATACAGATAGGTAGGTAGGTAGATAGATAGATACAGATATGTAGGTAGGTAGATAGATAGATAGAGATAGGTAGGTAGGTAGGTAGATAGATAGAGATAGGTAGGTAGGTAGGTAGAGATAGTTAGGTAGGTAGGTAGATAGAAAGAGATAGTTAGTTAGGTAGGTAGATAGATACAGATAGGTAGGTAGGTAGATAGATAGATAGAGATAGGTAGGTAGGTAGATTGATAGATACAGATAGGTAGGTAGGTAGGTAGATAGATAGAGATAGGTAGGTAGGTAGGTAGATAGATAGAGATAGGTATGTAGGTAGATAGATAGAGATAGGTAGGTAGGTAGATTGATAGATAGAGATAGGTAGGTAGGTAGATAGATAGATACAGATAGGTAGGTAGGTAGATACATAGATAGAGATAGGTAGGTAGGTAGGTAGATAGATAGAGATAGGTAGGTAGGTAGATTGATAGATACAGATATGTAGGTAGGTAGATAGATAGATACAGATAGGTAGGTAGGTAGATAGATAGATAGAGATAGGTAGGTAGGTAGGTAGATAGATAAATACAGATAGGTAGGTAGGTAGGTACATAGATAGAGATAGGTAGGTAGGTAGATAGTTAGATAGAGATAGGTAGGTAGGTAGATTGATAGATACAGATAGGTAGGTAGGTAGATAGATAGATACAGATAGGTAGGTAGGTAGATAGATAAATGCAGATAGGTAGGTAGGTAGATAGATAGATAGATAGATAGAGATAGGTAGGTAGATTGATAGAGACAGATAGGTAGGTAGGTAGATATATAGATAGAGATAGGTAGGTAGGTAGATTGATACATACAGATAGGTAGGTAGGTAGATAGATAGATAGAGATAGGTAGGTAGGTAGATAGATAGATAGAGACAGGTAGGTAGGTAGATAGATAGAGATAGGTAGGTAGGTATATAGATAGATCTATAGAGATAGGTAGGTAGGTAGATAGATAGATACAGATAGGTAGGTAGGTAGGTAGATAGATAGATACAGATAGGTAGGTAGATAGATAGATAGATAGATAGAGATAGATAGGTAGGTATATTGATAGAGACAGATAGGTAGGTAGGTAGATAGATAGATAGAGATAAGAAGGTAGGTAGATTGATAGATAAAGATAGGGAGGTAGGTAGATAGATAGATACAGATAGGTAGGTAGATAGATGGATACAGATAGGTAGGTAGGTAAATAGATAGATAGGGATAGGTAGGTAGGTAGGTAGATAGATAGAGATAGGTAGGTAGGTAGGTAGATAGATAGAGATAGGTAGGTAGGTAGATAGATAGATAGAGATAGGTAGGTAGGTAGGTAGATAGATAGAGATAGGTAGGTAGATAGATAGATAGAGATAGGTAGGTAGGTAGATTGATAGAGACAGATAGGTAGGTAGGTAGATAGATAGATACAGATAGGTAGGTAGGTAGATAGATAGATGAAGATATGTAGGTAGGTAGATAGATAGAAATAGGTAGGTAGGTAAGTAGATAGATACAGATAGGTAGGTAGGTAGGTAGATAGATAGATAGATAGAGATAGGTAGGTAGGTAGATTGATAGAGACAGATAGGTAGTTAGGTAGATAGATAGATATAGATAGGTAGGTGGGTAGATTGATAGATACAGATAGGTAGGTAGGTAGATAGATAGATAAAGATAGGTAGGTAGGTAGGTAGATAGATAGATACAGATAGGTAGTTAGGTAGATAGATAGATAGATAGATAGATAGATAGATAGATAGAGATATGTAGGTAGGTAGATAGATAGATAGAGATAGGTAGGTAGGTAAGTAGATAGATAGAGATAGGTAGGTAGGTAGATAGATAGTTAGAGATAGGTAGGTAGGTAGATTGATAGATACAGATAGGTAGGTAGGTAGATAGATAGATACAGATAGGTAGGTAGGTAGATAGATAGATACAGATATGTAGGTAGATAGATAGATAGAGATAGGTAGGTAGGTAGGTAGATAGATAGAGATAGGTAGGTAGGTAGAGATAGTTAGGTTGGTAGGTAGATAGATAGAGATAGGTATGTAGGTAGATAGATAGATAGAGATAGGTAGGTAGGTAGATTGATAGATACAGATAGGTAGGTAGGTAGATAGATAGATACAGATAGGTAGGTAGGTAGATAGATAGATAGAGATAGGTAGGTAGGTAGATAGATAGATAGACATAGGTAGGTAGGTAGATTGATAGATACAGATATGTAGGTAGGTAGATAGATAGATACAGATAGGTAGGTATATAGATAGATCGATAGAGATAGGTAGGTAGGTAGGTAGATAGATAGAGATAGGTAGGTAGGTAGATTGATAGATACAGATAGGTAGGTAGGTAGATAGATAGATACAGATAGGTAGGTAGGTAGGTAGATAGATACAGATATGTAGGTAGGTAGGTTGGTAGATAGATACAGATAGGTAGGTAGGTAGATAGATAGATAGAGATAGGTAGGTAGGTAGATTGATAGATACAGATAGGTAGGTAGATAGATAGAGATAGGTAGGTAGGTAGGTAGATAGATAGAGATAGGTATGTAGGTAGATAGATAGATAGAGATAGGTAGGTAGGTAGATTGATAGATACAGATAGGTAGGTAGGTAGATAGATAGATACAGATAGGTAGGTAGGTAGATAGATAGATAGAGATAGGTAGGTAGGTAGATAGATAGATAGACATAGGTAGGTAGGTAGATTGATAGATACAGATATGTAGGTAGGTAGATAGATAGATACAGATAGGTAGGTATATAGATAGATCGATAGAGATAGGTAGGTAGGTAGGTAGATAGATAGAGATAGGTAGGTAGGTAGATTGATAGATACAGATAGGTAGGTAGGTAGATAGATAGATACAGATAGGTAGGTAGGTAGGTAGATAGATACAGATATGTAGGTAGGTAGGTAGATAGATAGATACAGATAGGTTGGTATTTAGCTGGATAGATAGATACAGAAAGGTAGGTAGGTAGATAGATAGATAGAGATAGATAGGTAGGTAGATTGATAGAGACAGATAGGTAGGTAGGTAGATAGATAGATAGAGATAAGTAGGTAGGTAGGTAGATAGATAGATAGAGATAGGTAGGTAGGTAGGTAGATAGATAGAGATAGGTAGGTAGGTAGGTAGATAGATAGAGATAGTTAGGTAGATAGATAGATAGATAGAGATAGGTAGGTAGGTAGGTAGGTAGGTAGAGATAGTTAGGTAGGTAGGTAGGTAGATAGAAAGAGATAGTTAGGTAGGTAGGTAGATAGATACAGATAGGTAGGTAGGTAGATAGATAGATAGAGATAGGTAGGTAGGTAGATTGATAGATACAGATAGGTAGGTAGGTAGATAGATAGATACAGATAGGTAGGTAGGTAGATAGATAGATACAGATATGTAGGTAGGAAGACAGATAGATAGAGATAGGTAGGTAGGTAGGTAGATAGATAGAGATGGGTAGGTAGGTAGGTAGGTAGGTAGAGATAGTTAGATAGGTAGGTAGATAGAAAGAGATAGTTAGGTAGGTAGGTAGGTAGATACAGATAGGTAGGTAGGTAGATAGATAGATAGAGATAGGTGGTAGGTAGATTGATAGATACAGATAGGTAGGTAGGTAGATAGATAGATACAGATAGGTAGGTAGGTAGAAAGATAGAGATAGGTAGGTAGGTAGGTAGATAGATAGAGATGGGTAGGTAGGTAGGTAGGTAGAGATAGTTAGATAGGTAGGTAGATAGATAGAGATAGGTAGGTAGGTAGGTAGATAGAGATAGGTAGGTAGGTAGATAGATAGATAGAGATAGGTAGGTAGGTAGATAGATAGATACAGATAGGTAGGTAGGTAGATAGATAGATACAGATAGGTAGGTAGGTAGAAAGATAGAGATAGGTAGGTAGGTAGGTAGATAGATAGAGATAGGTAGGTAGGTAGATTGATAGATACAGATAGGTAGATAGGTAGATAGATAGATACAGATAGGTAGGTAGGTAGATAGATAGATACAGATATGTAGGTAGGTAGATAGATAGATAGAGATAGGTAGGTAGGTAGGTAGATAGATAGAGATAGGTAGGTAGGTAGGTAGAGATAGTTAGGTAGGTAGGTAGATAGAAAGAGATAGTTAGTTAGGTAGGTAGATAGATACAGATAGGTAGGTAGGTAGATAGATAGATAGAGATAGGTAGGTAGGTAGATTGATAGATACAGATAGGTAGGTAGGTAGGTAGATAGATAGAGATAGGTAGGTAGGTAGGTAGATAGATAGAGATAGGTATGTAGGTAGATAGATAGAGATAGGTAGGTAGGTAGATTGATAGATACAGATATGTAGGTAGGTAGATAGATAGATACAGATAGGTAGGTAGGTAGATAGATAGATAGAGATAGGTAGGTAGGTAGGTAGATAGATAAATACAGATAGGTAGGTAGGTAGGTACATAGATAGAGATAGGTAGGTAGGTAGATAGATAGATAGAGATAGGTAGGTAGGTAGATTGATAGATACAGATAGGTAGGTAGGTAGATAGATAGATACAGATAGGTAGGTAGGTAGATAGATAAATGCAGATAGGTAGGTAGGTAGATAGATAGATAGATAGAGATAGGTAGGTAGATTGATAGAGACAGATAGGTAGGTAGGTAGATATATAGATAGAGATAGGTAGATAGGTAGATTGATACATACAGATAGGTAGGTAGGTAGATAGATAGATAGAGATAGGTAGGTAGGTAGATAGATAGATAGAGACAGGTAGGTAGGTAGATAGATAGAGATAGGTAGGTAGGTATATAGATAGATCTATAGAGATAGGTAGGTAGGTAGATAGATAGATACAGTTAGGTAGGTAGGTAGGTAGATAGATAGATACAGATAGGTAGGTAGATAGATAGATAGATAGATAGATAGAGATAGATAGGTAGGTATATTGATAGAGACAGATAGGTAGGTAGGTAGATAGATAGATAGAGATAAGAAGGTAGGTAGATTGATAGATAAAGATAGGGAGGTAGGTAGATAGATAGATACAGATAGGTAGGTAGATAGATGGATACAGATAGGTAGGTAGGTAAATAGATAGATAGAGATAGGTAGGTAGGTAGGTAGATAGATAGAGATAGGTAGGTAGGTAGGTAGATAGATAGAGATAGGTAGGTAGGTAGATAGATAGATAGTGATAGGTAGGTAGGTAGGTAGATAGATAGAGATAGGTAGGTAGATAGATAGATAGAGATAGGTAGGTAGGTAGATTGATAGAGACAGATAGGTAGGTAGGTAGATAGATAGATACAGATAGGTAGGTAGGTAGATAGATAGATGAAGATATGTAGGTAGGTAGATAGATAGAAATAGGTAGGTAGGTAAGTAGATAGATACAGATAGGTAGGTAGGTAGGTAGGTAGATAGATAGATAGAGATAGGTAGGTAGGTAGATTGATAGAGACAGATAGGTAGTTAGGTAGATAGATAGATATAGATAGGTAGGTGGGTAGATTGATAGATACAGATAGGTAGGTAGGTAGATAGATAGATAAAGATAGGTAGGTAGGTAGGTAGATAGATAGATACAGATAGGTAGGTAGGTAGATAGATAGATAGAGATATGTAGGTAGGTAGATAGATAGATAGATAGAGATAGGTAGGTAGGTAAGTAGATAGATAGAGATAGGTAGGTAGGTAGATAGATAGTTAGAGATAGGTAGGTAGGTAGATTGATAGATACAGATAGGTAGGTAGGTAGATAGATAGATACAGATAGGTAGGTAGGTAGATAGATAGATACAGATATGTAGGTAGATAGATAGATAGATAGAGATAGGTAGGTAGGTAGAGATAGTTAGGTTGGTAGGTAGATAGAAAGAGATAGTTAGGTAGGTTGGTAGATAGATACAGATAGGTAGGTAGGTAGATAGATAGATAAAGATAGGTAGGTAGGTAGATTGATAGATACAGATAGGTAGGTAGGTAGATAGATAGAGATAGGTAGGTAGGTAGGTAGATAGATAGAGATAGGTATGTAGGTAGATAGATAGATAGAGATAGGTAGGTAGGTAGATTGATAGATACAGATAGGTAGGTAGGTAGATAGATAGATACAGATAGGTAGGTAGGTAGATAGATAGATAGAGATAGGTAGGTAGGTAGATAGATAGATAGACATAGGTAGGTAGGTAGATTGATAGATACAGATATGTAGGTAGGTAGATAGATAGATACAGATAGGTAGGTAGGTAGATATATAAATACAGATAGGTAGGTAGGTAGATAGATAGATAGAGATAGGTAGGTAGGTATATAGATAGATCGATAGAGATAGGTAGGTAGGTAGATAGATAGATAGAGATATGTAGGTAGGTAGATTGATAGATACAGATAGGTAGGTAGGTAGATAGATAGATACAGATAGGTAGGTAGGTAGGTAGATAGATACAGATATGTAGGTAGGTAAGTAGATAGATAGATACAGATAGGTTGGTATTTAGGTAGATAGATAGATACAGAAAGGTAGGTAGGTAGATAGATAGATAGAGATAGATAGGTAGGTAGATTGATAGAGACAGATAGGTAGGTAGGTAGATAGATAGATAGAGATAAGTAGGTAGGTAGGTAGATAGATAGATAGAGATAGGTAGGTAGGTAGGTAGATAGATAGAGATAGTTAGGTAGATAGATAGATAGATAGAGATAGGTAGGTAGGTAGGTAGGTAGGTAGAGATAGTTAGGTAGGTAGGTAGGTAGATAGAAAGAGATAGTTAGGTAGGTAGGTAGATAGATACAGATAGGTAGGTAGGTAGATAGATAGATAGAGATAGGTAGGTAGGTAGATTGATAGATACAGATAGGTAGGTAGGTAGATAGATAGATACAGATAGGTAGGTAGGTAGATAGATAGATACAGATATGTAGGTAGGAAGACAGATAGATAGAGATAGGTAGGTAGGTAGGTAGATAGATAGAGATGGGTAGGTAGGTAGGTAGGTAGGTAGAGATAGTTAGATAGGTAGGTAGATAGAAAGAGATAGTTAGGTAGGTAGGTAGGTAGATACAGATAGGTAGGTAGGTAGATAGATAGATAGAGATAGGTGGTAGGTAGATTGATAGATACAGATAGGTAGGTAGGTAGATAGATAGATACAGATAGGTAGGTAGGTAGAAAGATAGAGATAGGTAGGTAGGTAGGTAGATAGATAGAGATGGGTAGGTAGGTAGGTAGGTAGAGATAGTTAGATAGGTAGGTAGATAGATAGAGATAGGTAGGTAGGTAGGTAGATAGAGATAGGTAGGTAGGTAGATAGATAGATAGAGATAGGTAGGTAGGTAGATAGATAGATACAGATAGGTAGGTAGGTAGATAGATAGATACAGATAGGTAGGTAGGTAGAAAGATAGAGATAGGTAGGTAGGTAGATAGATAGAGATAGGTAGGTAGGTAGATAGATAGATGGAGATAGGTAGGTAGGTAGGTAGATAGATAGAGATAGGTAGGTAGGTAGATAGATAGAGATAGATAGGTAGGTAGATTGATAGAGACAGATAGGTAGTTAGGTAGATAGATAGATATAGATAGGCAGGTAGGTAGATTGATAGATACAGATAGGTAGGTAGGTAGATAGATAGATACAGATAGGTAGGTAGGTAGATAGATAGATAGATAGAGATAGGTAGGTAGGTAGGTAGATAGATAGAGATAGGTAGGTAGGTAGGTAGGTAGGTAGAGATAGGTAGGTAGGTAGATTGATAGATACAGATAGGTAGGTAGGTAGATAGATAGATACAGATAGGTAGGTAGGTAGATAGATAAATGCAGATAGGTAGGTAGGTAGATAGATAGATAGAGATAGGTAGGTAGATTGATAGAGACAGATAGGTAGGTAGGTAGATAGATAGATGGAGATAGGTAGGTAGGTAGGTAGATAGAGAGAGATAGGTAGGTAGATAGATAGATAGAGATAGGTAGGTAGGTAGATTGATAGATACAGATAGGTAGGTAGGTAGGTAGATAGATAGAGATAGGTAGGTAGGTAGGTAGATAGATAGAGATAGGTAGGTAGGTAGATAGATAGATAGAGATAGGTAGGTAAATAGATTGATAGATACAGATAGGTAGGTAGGTAGATAGATAGATACAGATAGGTAGGTAGGTAGATAGATAGATAGACATAGGTAGGTAGGTAGATTGATAGATACAGATATGTAGGTAGGTAGATAGATAGATACAGATAGGTAGGTAGGTAGGTAGGTAGATAGATAGAGATAGGTAGGTAGGTAGATAGATAAATACAGATAGGTAGGTAGGTAGATAGATAGATAGAGATAGGTAGGTAGGTAGATTGATAGATACAGATAGGTAGGTAGGTAGATAGATAGATACAGATAGGTAGGTAGGTAGATAGATAAATGCAGATAGGTAGGTAGGTAGATAGATAGATAGAGATAGGTAGGTAGATTGATAGAGACAGATAGGTAGGTAGGTAGATATATAGATAGAGATAGGTAGGTAGGTAGATTGATAGATACAGATAGGTAGGTAGGTAGATAGATAGATGGAGATAGGTAGGTAGGTAGATAGATAGATACAGATATGTAGGTAGGTAGGTAGATAGATAGATACAGATAGGTAGGTAGGTAGGTAGGTAGATAGATAGATAGAGATAGATAGGTAGGTAGGTAGATAGATAGATAGAGATAGGTAGGTAGGTAGGTAGATTGATAGATACAGATAGGTAGGTAGGTAGATAGATAGATACAGATAGGTAGGTAGGTAGGTAGGTAGGTAGATAGATAGATACAGATAGGTAGGTAGATAGATAGATAGATAGAGATAGATAGGTAGGTATATTGATAGAGACAGATAGGTAGGTAGGTAAATAGATAGATAGAGATAAGTAGGTAGGTAGATTGATAGATAAAGATAGGTAGGTAGGTAGATAGATAGATACAGATAGGTAGGTAGATAGATAGATACAGATAGGTAGGTAGGTAAATAGATAGATAGAGATAGGTAGGTAGGTAGATAGATAGAGATAGGTAGGTAGGTAGGTAGATAGATAGATAGAGATAGGTAGGTAGGTAGATAGATAGATAGAGATAGGTAGGTAGGTAGGTAGATAGATAGAGATAGGTAGGTAGGTAGATAGATAGATAGAGATAGGTAGGTAAGTAGATTGATAGAGACAGATAGGTAGGTAGGTAGATAGATAGATTCAGATAGGTAGGTAGGTAGATAGATAGATACAGATAGGTAGGTAGGTAGATAGATAGATGAAGATATGTAGGTAGGTAGATAGATAGATAGAGATAGGTAGGTAGGTAGGTAGATAGATAGAGATAGGTAGGTAGGTAGATAGATAGATAGAGATAGGTAGGTAGGTAGGTAGGTAGAGATAGTTAGGTAGGTAGGTAGATAGATACAGATAGGTAGTTAGGTAGATAGATAGATAGAGATAGGTAGGTAGGTAGATTGATAGATACAGATAGGTAGGTAGATAGATAGATAGATACAGATAGGTAGGTAGGTAGATAGATAGATAGAGATAGGGAGGTAGGTAGGTAGATAGATAGAGATAAGTAGGTAGGTAGGTAGGTAGGTAGGTAGAGATAGTTAGATAGGTAGGTAGATAGAAAGAGATAGTTAGGTAGGTAGGTAGGTAGATACAGATAGGTAGGTAGGTAGATAGATAGATAGAGATAGGTGGTAGGTAGATTGATAGATACAGATAAGTAGGTAGGTAGGTAGATAGATAGAGATAGGTAGGTAGGTAGGTAGATAGATAGAGATAGGTAGGTAGGTAGGTAGATAGATAGAGATGGGTAGGTAGGTAGGTAGGTAGAGATAGTTAGATAGGTAGGTAGATAGATAGATATAGGTAGGTAGGTAGGTAGATAGATAGAGATAGGTAGGTAGATAGATAGATAGAGATAGGTAGGTAGGTAGATTGATAGAGACAGATAGGTAGGTAGGTAGATAGATAGATACAGATAGGTAGGTAGGTAGATAGATAGATGAAGATATGTAGGTAGGTAGATAGATAGAAATAGGTAGGTAGGTAAGTAGATAGATACAGATAGGTAGGTAGGTAGGTAGATAGATAGATAGAGATAGGTAGGTAGGTAGATTGATAGAGACAGATAGGTAGTTAGGTAGATAGATAGATATAGATAGGTAGGTGGGTAGATTGATAGATACAGATAGGTAGGTAGGTAGATAGATAGATAAAGATAGGTAGGTAGGTAGGTAGATAGATAGATACAGATAGGTAGGTAGGTAGATAGATAGATAGATAGATAGAGATATGTAGGTAGGTAGATAGATAGATAGATAGAGATAGGTAGGTAGGTAAGTAGATAGATAGAGATAGGTAGGTAGGTAGATAGATAGTTAGAGATAGGTAGGTAGATTGATAGATACAGATAGGTAGGTAGGTAGATAGATAGATACAGATAGGTAGGTAGGTAGATAGATAGATACAGATATGTAGGTAGATAGATAGATAGATAGAGATAGGTAGGAAGGTAGATAGATAGAGATAGGTAGGTAGGTAGGTAGATAGATAGAGATAGGTATGTAGGTAGATAGATAGATAGAGATAGGTAGGTAGGTAGATTGATAGATACAGATAGGTAGGTAGGTAGATAGATAGATACAGATAGGTAGGTAGGTAGATAGATAGATAGAGATAGGTAGGTAGGTAGATAGATAGATAGAGATAGGTAGGTAGGTAGATAGATAGATAGACATAGGTAGGTAGGTAGATTGATAGATACAGATATGTAGGTAGGTAGATAGATAGATACAGATAGGTAGGTAGGTAGATATATAAATCAGATAGGTAGGTAGGTAGATAGATAGATAGAGATAGGTAGGTAGGTATATAGATAGATCGATAGAGATAGGTAGGTAGGTAGATAGATAGATAGAGATAGGTAGGTAGGTAGATTGATAGATACAGATAGGTAGGTAGGTAGATAGATAGATACAGATAGGTAGGTAGGTAGGTAGATAGATACAGATATGTAGGTAGGTAGGTAGATAGATAGATACAGATAGGTTGGTATTTAGGTAGATAGATAGATACAGAAAGGTAGGTAGGTAGATAGATAGATAGAGATAGATAGGTAGGTAGATTGATAGAGACAGATAGGTAGGTAGGTAGATAGATAGATAGAGATAAGTAGGTAGGTAGGTAGATAGATAGATAGAGATAGGTAGGTAGGTAGGTAGATAGATAGAGATAGGTAGGTAGGTAGGTAGATAGATAGAGATAGTTAGGTAGATAGATAGATAGATAGAGATAGGTAGGTAGGTAGGTAGGTAGGTAGAGATAGTTAGGTAGGTAGGTAGGTAGATAGAAAGAGATAGTTAGGTAGGTAGGTAGATAGATACAGATAGGTAGGTAGGTAGATAGATAGATAGAGATAGGTAGGTAGGTAGATTGATAGATACAGATAGGTAGGTAGGTAGATAGATAGATACAGATAGGTAGGTAGGTAGATAGATAGATACAGATATGTAGGTAGGAAGACAGATAGATAGAGATAGGTAGGTAGGTAGGTAGATAGATAGAGATGGGTAGGTAAGTAGGTAGGTAGGTAGAGATAGTTAGATAGGTAGGTAGATAGAAAGAGATAGTTAGGTAGGTAGGTAGGTAGATACAGATAGGTAGGTAGGTAGATAGATAGATAGAGATAGGTGGTAGGTAGATTGATAGATACAGATAGGTAGGTAGGTAGATAGATAGATACAGATAGGTAGGTAGGTAGAAAGATAGAGATAGGTAGGTAGGTAGGTAGATAGATAGAGATGGGTAGGTAGGTAGGTAGGTAGAGATAGTTAGATAGGTAGGTAGATAGATAGAGATAGGTAGGTAGGTAGGTAGATAGAGATAGGTAGGTAGGTAGATAGATAGATAGAGATAGGTAGGTAGGTAGATAGATAGATACAGATAGGTAGGTAGGTAGATAGATAGATACAGATAGGTAGGTAGGTAGAAAGATAGAGATAGGTAGGTAGGTAGGTAGATAGATAGAGATAGGTAGGTAGGTAGATAGATAGATGGAGATAGGTAGGTAGGTAGGTAGATAGATAGAGATAGGTAGGTAGGTAGATAGATAGAGATAGATAGGTAGGTAGATTGATAGAGACAGATAGGTAGTTAGGTAGATAGATAGATACAGATAGGTAGGTAGGTAGATAGATAGATAGATAGAGATAGGTAGGTAGGTAGGTAGATAGATAAAGATACGTAGGTAGGTAGATAGATAGATACAGACAGATAGGTAGGTAGATAGATAGATAGAGATATGTAGGTAGGTAGATAGATAGATAGAGATAGGTAGGTAGGTAGATTGATAGATACAGATAGGTATGTAGGTAGATAGATAGATACAGATAGGTAGGTAGGTAGATAGATAGATAGATAGATAGAGATAGGTAGGTAGGTAGGTAGATAGATAGAGATAGGTAGGTAGGTAGGTAGGTAGGTAGAGATAGGTAGGTAGGTAGATTGATAGATACAGATAGTTAGGTAGGTAGATAGATAGATACAGATAGGTAGGTAGGTAGATAGATAAATGCAGATAGGTAGGTAGGTAGATAGATAGATAGAGATAGGTAGGTAGATTGATAGAGACAGATAGGTAGGTAGGTAGGTAGATAGATAGAGATAGGTAGGTAGGTAGATAGATAGATGGAGATAGGTAGGTAGGTAGGTAGATAGATAGAGATAGGTAGGTAGATAGATAGATAGAGATAGGTAGGTAGGTAGATTGATAGATACAGATAGGTAGGTAGGTAGGTAGATAGATAGAGATAGGTAGGTAGGTAGGTAGATAGATAGAGATAGGTATGTAGGTAGATAGATAGATAGAGATAGGTAGGTAAATAGATTGATAGATACAGATAGGTAGGTAGGTAGATAGATAGATACAGATAGGTAGGTAGGTAGATAGATAGATAGACATAGGTAGGTAGGTAGATTGATAGATACAGATATGTAGGTAGGTAGATAGATAGATACAGATAGGTAGGTAGGTAGGTAGATAGATAGATAGAGATAGGTAGGTAGGTAGATAGATAGATAGAGATAGGTAGGTAAATAGATTGATAGATACAGATAGGTAGGTAGGTAGATAGATAGATACAGATAGGTAGGTAGGTAGATAGATAGATAGACATAGGTAGGTAGGTAGATTGATAGATACAGATATGTAGGTAGGTAGATAGATAGATACAGATAGGTAGGTAGGTAGGTAGATAGATAGATAGAGATAGGTAGGTAGGTAGATAGATAAATACAGATAGGTAGGTAGGTAGATAGATAGATAGAGATAGGTAGGTAGGTAGATTGATAGATACAGATAGGTAGGTAGGTAGATAGATAAATACAGATAGGTAGGTAGGTAGATAGATAAATGCAGATAGGTAGGTAGGTAGATAGATAGATAGAGATAGGTAGGTAGATTGATAGAGACAGATAGGTAGGTAGGTAGATATATAGATAGAGATAGGTAGGTAGGTAGATTGATAGATAGAGATAGGTAGGTAGGTAGATAGATAGATGGAGATAGGTAGGTAGGTAGATAGATAGATACAGATATGTAGGTAGGTAGGTAGATAGATAGATACAGATAGGTAGGTAGGTAGGTAGGTAGATAGATAGATAGAGATAGATAGGTAGGTAGGTAGATAGATAGATAGATAGAGATAGGTAGGTAGGTAGATTGATAGATACAGATAGGTAGGTAGGTAGATAGATAGATACAGATAGGTAGGTAGGTAGGTAGGTAGATAGATAGATACAGATAGGTAGGTAGATAGATAGATAGATAGAGATAGATAGGTAGGTATATTGATAGAGACAGATAGGTAGGTAGGTAAATAGATAGATAGAGATAAGTAGGTAGGTAGATTGATAGATAAAGATAGGTAGGTAGGTAGATAGATAGATACAGATAGGTAGGTAGATAGATAGATACAGATAGGTAGGTAGGTAAATAGATAGCTAGAGATAGGTAGGTAGGTAGATAGATAGAGATAGGTAGGTAGGTAGGTAGATAGATAGATAGAGATAGGTAGGTAGGTAGGTAGATAGATAGAGATAGGTAGGTAGGTAGGTAGATAGATAGAGATAGGTAGGTAAGTAGATTGATAGAGACAGATAGGTAGGTAGGTAGATAGATAGATTCAGATAGGTAGGTAGGTAGATAGATAGATACAGATAGGTAGGTAGGTAAATAGATAGATGAAGATATGTAGGTAGGTAGATAGATAGATAGAGATAGGTAGGTAGGTAGGTAGATAGATAGAGATAGGTAGGTAGGTAGATAGATAGGTAGAGATAGTTAGGTAGGTAGGTAGGTAGGTAGAGATAGTTAGGTAGGTAGGTAGATAGATACAGATAGGTAGTTAGGTAGATAGATAGATAGAGATAGGTAGGTAGGTAGATTGATAGATACAGATAGGTAGGTAGATAGATAGATAGATACAGATAGGTAGGTAGGTAGATAGATAGATAGAGATAGGGAGGTAGGTAGGTAGATAGATAGAGATAAGTAGGTAGGTAGGTAGGTAGGTAGGTAGGTAGAGATAGTTAGATAGGTAGGTAGATAGAAAGAGATAGTTAGGTAGGTAGGTAGGTAGATACAGATAGGTAGGTAGGTAGATAGATAGATAGAGATAGGTGGTAGGTAGATTGATAGATACAGATAAGTAGGTAGGTAGGTAGATAGATAGAGATAGGTAGGTAGGTAGGTAGATCGATAGAGATAGGTAGGTAGGTAGATAGATAGATAGAGATGGGTAGGTAGGTATGTAGGTAGAGATAGTTAGATAGGTAGGTAGATAGATAGAGATAGGTAGGTAGGTAGGTAGATAGAGATAGGTAGGTAGGTAGATAGATAGATAGAGATAGGTAGGTAGGTAGATAGATAGATACAGATAGGTAGGTAGGTAGATAGATAGATACAGATAGGTAGGTAGGTAGAAAGATAGAGATAGGTAGGTAGGTAGATAGATAGAGATAGGTAGGTAGGTAGATAGATAGATGGAGATAGGTAGGTAGGTAGGTAGATAGATAGAGATAGGTAGGTAGGTAGATAGATAGATAGAGATAGATAGGTAGGTAGATTGATAGATACAGATAGGTAGGTAGGTAGATAGATAGATAAAGATAGGTAGGTAGGTAGATAGATAGATACAGATAGGTAGGTAGGTAGATAGATAGATAGAGATATGTAGGTAGGTAGATAGATAGATAGAGATAGGTAGGTAGGTAGGTAGGTAGATAGATAGAGATAGGTAGGTAGGTAGATAGATAGATAGAGATAGGTAGGTAGGTAGATAGATAGATAGAGATAGGTATGTAGGTAAATAGATAGATCGATAGAGATATGTAGGTAGGTAGATAGATAGATAGAGATAGGTAGGTAGGTAGATTGATAGATACAGATAGGTAGGTAGGTAGATAGATAGATACAGATATGTAGGTAGGTAGGTAGATAGATAGATACAGATAGGTAGGTAGGTAGGTAGGTAGATAGATACAGATAGGTAGGTAGGTAGATAGATAGATAGAGATAGATAGGTAGGTAGATTGATAGAGACAGATCGGTAGGTAGGTAGATAGATAGATAGAGATAGGTAGGTATATTGATAGATACAGATAGGTAGGTAGGTAGATAGATAGATACAGATAGGTAGGTAGGTAGGTAGATAGATAGAGATAGGTAGGTAGGTAGGTAGATAGATAGAGATAGGTAGGTAGGTAGGTAGATAGATAGAGATGGGTAGGTAGGTAGGTAGAGATAGTTAGATAGGTAGGTAGATAGATAGAGATAGATAGGTAGGTAGGTAGATAGAGATATGTGGGTAGGTAGATAGATAAATAGAGATAGGTAGGTAGGTAAATAGATAGATACAGATAGGTAGGTAGGTAGATAGATAGATACAGATAGGTAGGTAGGTAGAAAGATAGAGATAGGTAGGTAGGTAGGTAGATAGATAGAGATAGGTAGGTAGGTAGATAGATAGATGGAGATACGTAGGTAGGTAGGTAGGTAGATAGATAGAGATAGGTAGGTAGGTAGATAGATAGATAGAGATAGGTAGGTAGATTGATAGAGACAGATAGGTAGTTAGGTAGATAGATAGATATAGATAGGTAGGTAGGTAGATTGATAGATACAGATAGGTAGGTAGGTAGATAGATAGATAAAGATTGGTAGGTAGGTAGATAGATAGATACAGATAGGTAGGTAGGTAGATAGATAGATAGAGATATGTAGGTAGGTAGATAGATAGATAGAGATAGGTAGGTAGGTAAATAGATAGATCGATAGAGATAGGTAGGTAGGTAGATAGATAGATAGAGATAGGTAGGTAGGTAGATAGATAGATAGAGATAGGTAGGTAGGTAGATAGATAGATGGAGATACGTAGGTAGGTAGGTAGGTAGATAGATAGAGATAGGTAGGTAGGTAGATAGATAGATAGAGATAGGTAGGTAGATTGATAGAGACAGATAGGTAGTTAGGTAGATAGATAGATATAGATAGGTAGGTGGGTAGATTGATAGATACAGATAGGTAGGTAGGTAGATAGATAGATAAAGATAGGTAGGTAGGTAGGTAGATAGATAGATACAGATAGGTAGGTAGGTAGATAGATAGATAGATAGAGATATGTAGGTAGGTAGATAGATAGATAGATAGAGATAGGTAGGTAGGTAAGTAGATAGATAGAGATAGGTAGGTAGGTAGATAGATAGTTAGAGATAGGTAGGTAGATTGATAGATACAGATAGGTAGGTAGGTAGATAGATAGATACAGATAGGTAGGTAGGTAGATAGATAGATACAGATATGTAGGTAGATAGATAGATAGATAGAGATAGGTAGGAAGGTAGATAGATAGAGATAGGTAGGTAGGTAGGTAGATAGATAGAGATAGGTATGTAGGTAGATAGATAGATAGAGATAGGTAGGTAGGTAGATTGATAGATACAGATAGGTAGGTAGGTAGATAGATAGATACAGATAGGTAGGTAGGTAGATAGATAGATAGAGATAGGTAGGTAGGTAGATAGATAGATAGACATAGGTAGGTAGGTAGATTGATAGATACAGATATGTAGGTAGGTAGATAGATAGATACAGATAGGTAGGTAGGTAGATATATAAATCAGATAGGTAGGTAGGTAGATAGATAGATAGAGATAGGTAGGTAGGTATATAGATAGATCGATAGAGATAGGTAGGTAGGTAGATAGATAGATAGAGATAGGTAGGTAGGTAGATTGATAGATACAGATAGGTAGGTAGGTAGATAGATAGATACAGATAGGTAGGTAGGTAGGTAGATAGATACAGATATGTAGGTAGGTAGGTAGATAGATAGATACAGATAGGTTGGTATTTAGGTAGATAGATAGATACAGAAAGGTAGGTAGGTAGATAGATAGATAGAGATAGATAGGTAGGTAGATTGATAGAGACAGATAGGTAGGTAGGTAGATAGATAGATAGAGATAAGTAGGTAGGTAGGTAGATAGATAGATAGAGATAGGTAGGTAGGTAGGTAGATAGATAGAGATAGGTAGGTAGGTAGGTAGATAGATAGAGATAGTTAGGTAGATAGATAGATAGATAGAGATAGGTAGGTAGGTAGGTAGGTAGGTAGAGATAGTTAGGTAGGTAGGTAGGTAGATAGAAAGAGATAGTTAGGTAGGTAGGTAGATAGATACAGATAGGTAGGTAGGTAGATAGATAGATAGAGATAGGTAGGTAGGTAGATTGATAGATACAGATAGGTAGGTAGGTAGATAGATAGATACAGATAGGTAGGTAGGTAGATAGATAGATACAGATATGTAGGTAGGAAGACAGATAGATAGAGATAGGTAGGTAGGTAGGTAGATAGATAGAGATGGGTAGGTAAGTAGGTAGGTAGGTAGAGATAGTTAGATAGGTAGGTAGATAGAAAGAGATAGTTAGGTAGGTAGGTAGGTAGATACAGATAGGTAGGTAGGTAGATAGATAGATAGAGATAGGTGGTAGGTAGATTGATAGATACAGATAGGTAGGTAGGTAGATAGATAGATACAGATAGGTAGGTAGGTAGAAAGATAGAGATAGGTAGGTAGGTAGGTAGATAGATAGAGATGGGTAGGTAGGTAGGTAGGTAGAGATAGTTAGATAGGTAGGTAGATAGATAGAGATAGGTAGGTAGGTAGGTAGATAGAGATAGGTAGGTAGGTAGATAGATAGATAGAGATAGGTAGGTAGGTAGATAGATAGATACAGATAGGTAGGTAGGTAGATAGATAGATACAGATAGGTAGGTAGGTAGAAAGATAGAGATAGGTAGGTAGGTAGGTAGATAGATAGAGATAGGTAGGTAGGTAGATAGATAGATGGAGATAGGTAGGTAGGTAGGTAGATAGATAGAGATAGGTAGGTAGGTAGATAGATAGAGATAGATAGGTAGGTAGATTGATAGAGACAGATAGGTAGTTAGGTAGATAGATAGATACAGATAGGTAGGTAGGTAGATAGATAGATAGATAGAGATAGGTAGGTAGGTAGGTAGATAGATAAAGATACGTAGGTAGGTAGATAGATAGATACAGACAGATAGGTAGGTAGATAGATAGATAGAGATATGTAGGTAGGTAGATAGATAGATAGAGATAGGTAGGTAGGTAGATTGATAGATACAGATAGGTATGTAGGTAGATAGATAGATACAGATAGGTAGGTAGGTAGATAGATAGATAGATAGAGATAGGTAGGTAGGTAGGTAGATAGATAGAGATAGGTAGGTAGGTAGGTAGGTAGGTAGAGATAGGTAGGTAGGTAGATTGATAGATACAGATAGTTAGGTAGGTAGATAGATAGATACAGATAGGTAGGTAGGTAGATAGATAAATGCAGATAGGTAGGTAGGTAGATAGATAGATAGAGATAGGTAGGTAGATTGATAGAGACAGATAGGTAGGTAGGTAGGTAGATAGATAGAGATAGGTAGGTAGGTAGATAGATAGATGGAGATAGGTAGGTAGGTAGGTAGATAGATAGAGATAGGTAGGTAGATAGATAGATAGAGATAGGTAGGTAGGTAGATTGATAGATACAGATAGGTAGGTAGGTAGGTAGATAGATAGAGATAGGTAGGTAGGTAGGTAGATAGATAGAGATAGGTATGTAGGTAGATAGATAGATAGAGATAGGTAGGTAAATAGATTGATAGATACAGATAGGTAGGTAGGTAGATAGATAGATACAGATAGGTAGGTAGGTAGATAGATAGATAGACATAGGTAGGTAGGTAGATTGATAGATACAGATATGTAGGTAGGTAGATAGATAGATACAGATAGGTAGGTAGGTAGGTAGATAGATAGATAGAGATAGGTAGGTAGGTAGATAGATAGATAGAGATAGGTAGGTAAATAGATTGATAGATACAGATAGGTAGGTAGGTAGATAGATAGATACAGATAGGTAGGTAGGTAGATAGATAGATAGACATAGGTAGGTAGGTAGATTGATAGATACAGATATGTAGGTAGGTAGATAGATAGATACAGATAGGTAGGTAGGTAGGTAGATAGATAGATAGAGATAGGTAGGTAGGTAGATAGATAAATACAGATAGGTAGGTAGGTAGATAGATAGATAGAGATAGGTAGGTAGGTAGATTGATAGATACAGATAGGTAGGTAGGTAGATAGATAAATACAGATAGGTAGGTAGGTAGATAGATAAATGCAGATAGGTAGGTAGGTAGATAGATAGATAGAGATAGGTAGGTAGATTGATAGAGACAGATAGGTAGGTAGGTAGATATATAGATAGAGATAGGTAGGTAGGTAGATTGATAGATAGAGATAGGTAGGTAGGTAGATAGATAGATGGAGATAGGTAGGTAGGTAGATAGATAGATACAGATATGTAGGTAGGTAGGTAGATAGATAGATACAGATAGGTAGGTAGGTAGGTAGGTAGATAGATAGATAGAGATAGATAGGTAGGTAGGTAGATAGATAGATAGATAGAGATAGGTAGGTAGGTAGATTGATAGATACAGATAGGTAGGTAGGTAGATAGATAGATACAGATAGGTAGGTAGGTAGGTAGGTAGATAGATAGATACAGATAGGTAGGTAGATAGATAGATAGATAGAGATAGATAGGTAGGTATATTGATAGAGACAGATAGGTAGGTAGGTAAATAGATAGATAGAGATAAGTAGGTAGGTAGATTGATAGATAAAGATAGGTAGGTAGGTAGATAGATAGATACAGATAGGTAGGTAGATAGATAGATACAGATAGGTAGGTAGGTAAATAGATAGCTAGAGATAGGTAGGTAGGTAGATAGATAGAGATAGGTAGGTAGGTAGGTAGATAGATAGATAGAGATAGGTAGGTAGGTAGATAGATAGATAGAGATAGGTAGGTAGGTAGGTAGATAGATAGAGATAGGTAGGTAGGTAGGTAGATAGATAGAGATAGGTAGGTAAGTAGATTGATAGAGACAGATAGGTAGGTAGGTAGATAGATAGATTCAGATAGGTAGGTAGGTAGATAGATAGATACAGATAGGTAGGTAGGTAAATAGATAGATGAAGATATGTAGGTAGGTAGATAGATAGATAGAGATAGGTAGGTAGGTAGGTAGATAGATAGAGATAGGTAGGTAGGTAGATAGATAGGTAGAGATAGTTAGGTAGGTAGGTAGGTAGGTAGAGATAGTTAGGTAGGTAGGTAGATAGATACAGATAGGTAGTTAGGTAGATAGATAGATAGAGATAGGTAGGTAGGTAGATTGATAGATACAGATAGGTAGGTAGATAGATAGATAGATACAGATAGGTAGGTAGGTAGATAGATAGATAGAGATAGGGAGGTAGGTAGGTAGATAGATAGAGATAAGTAGGTAGGTAGGTAGGTAGGTAGGTAGGTAGAGATAGTTAGATAGGTAGGTAGATAGAAAGAGATAGTTAGGTAGGTAGGTAGGTAGATACAGATAGGTAGGTAGGTAGATAGATAGATAGAGATAGGTGGTAGGTAGATTGATAGATACAGATAAGTAGGTAGGTAGGTAGATAGATAGAGATAGGTAGGTAGGTAGGTAGATCGATAGAGATAGGTAGGTAGGTAGGTAGATAGATAGAGATGGGTAGGTAGGTAGGTAGGTAGAGATAGTTAGATAGGTAGGTAGATAGATAGAGATAGGTAGGTAGGTAGGTAGATAGAGATAGGTAGGTAGGTAGATAGATAGATAGAGATAGGTAGGTAGGTAGATAGATAGATACAGATAGGTAGGTAGGTAGATAGATAGATACAGATAGGTAGGTAGGTAGAAAGATAGAGATAGGTAGGTAGGTAGATAGATAGAGATAGGTAGGTAGGTAGATAGATAGATGGAGATAGGTAGGTAGGTAGGTAGATAGATAGAGATAGGTAGGTAGGTAGATAGATAGATAGAGATAGATAGGTAGGTAGATTGATAGATACAGATAGGTAGGTAGGTAGATAGATAGATAAAGATAGGTAGGTAGGTAGATAGATAGATACAGATAGGTAGGTAGGTAGATAGATAGATAGAGATATGTAGGTAGGTAGATAGATAGATAGAGATAGGTAGGTAGGTAGGTAGGTAGATAGATAGAGATAGGTAGGTAGGTAGATAGATAGATAGAGATAGGTAGGTAGGTAGATAGATAGATAGAGATAGGTATGTAGGTAAATAGATAGATCGATAGAGATATGTAGGTAGGTAGATAGATAGATAGAGATAGGTAGGTAGGTAGATTGATAGATACAGATAGGTAGGTAGGTAGATAGATAGATACAGATATGTAGGTAGGTAGGTAGATAGATAGATACAGATAGGTAGGTAGGTAGGTAGGTAGATAGATACAGATAGGTAGGTAGGTAGATAGATAGATAGAGATAGATAGGTAGGTAGATTGATAGAGACAGATCGGTAGGTAGGTAGATAGATAGATAGAGATAGGTAGGTATATTGATAGATACAGATAGGTAGGTAGGTAGATAGATAGATACAGATAGGTAGGTAGGTAGGTAGATAGATAGAGATAGGTAGGTAGGTAGGTAGATAGATAGAGATAGGTAGGTAGGTAGGTAGATAGATAGAGATGGGTAGGTAGGTAGGTAGAGATAGTTAGATAGGTAGGTAGATAGATAGAGATAGATAGGTAGGTAGGTAGATAGAGATATGTGGGTAGGTAGATAGATAAATAGAGATAGGTAGGTAGGTAAATAGATAGATACAGATAGGTAGGTAGGTAGATAGATAGATACAGATAGGTAGGTAGGTAGAAAGATAGAGATAGGTAGGTAGGTAGGTAGATAGATAGAGATAGGTAGGTAGGTAGATAGATAGATGGAGATACGTAGGTAGGTAGGTAGGTAGATAGATAGAGATAGGTAGGTAGGTAGATAGATAGATAGAGATAGGTAGGTAGATTGATAGAGACAGATAGGTAGTTAGGTAGATAGATAGATATAGATAGGTAGGTAGGTAGATTGATAGATACAGATAGGTAGGTAGGTAGATAGATAGATAAAGATAGGTAGGTAGGTAGATAGATAGATACAGATAGGTAGGTAGGTAGATAGATAGATAGAGATATGTAGGTAGGTAGATAGATAGATAGAGATAGGTAGGTAGGTAAATAGATAGATCGATAGAGATAGGTAGGTAGGTAGATAGATAGATAGAGATAGGTAGGTAGGTAGATAGATAGATAGAGATAGGTAGGTAGGTAGATAGATAGATAGAGATAGGTATGTAGGTAAATAGATAGATCGATAGAGATAGGTAGGTAGGTAGATAGATAGATAGAGATAGGTAGGTAGGTAGATTGATAGATACAGATAGGTAGGTAGGTAGATTGATAGATACAGATAGGTAGGTAGGTAGATAGATAGATACAGATAGGTAGGTAGGTAGATAGATAGATAGAGATAGGTAGGTAGGTAGGTAGATAGATAGAGATAGGTAGGTAGGTAGATAGATAGAGATAGGTAGGTAGGTAGATAGATAGATAGAGATAGGTAGGTAGGTAGGTGGATAGATAGAGATAGGTAGGTAGGTAGATAGATAGAGATAGATAGGTAGGTAGGTAGATTGATAGACACAGATAGGTAGGTAGGTAGATAGATAGATAGCGATAGGTAGGTAAGTAGATAGATAGATACAGATAGGTAGGTAGGTAGATAGATAGATACAGATAGGTAGGTAGGTAGATTGATAGATAGAGATAGGTAGGTAGGTAGATAGATAGATAGAGATAGGTAGGTAGGTAGATAGATAGAGATAGGTAGGTAGGTAGGTAGATAGCTAGAGATAGGTAGGTAGGTAGAGAGATAGATAGAGATAGGTAGGTAGGTAGGTAGATAGATAGAGATAGGTAGGTAGGTAGATAGATAGATAGAGATAGATAGGTAGGTAGACTGATAGAGACAGGTAGGTAGGTAGATAGATAGATAGAGATAGGTAGGTAGGTAGATTGATAGATACAGATAGGTAGGTAGGTAGATAGATAGATACAGATAGGTAGGTAGGTAGATAGATAGATACAGATAGGTAGGTAGGTAGGTAGATAGATACAGATATGTAGGTAGGTAGATAGATAGATAGAGATAGGTAGGTAGGTAGGTAGATAGATAGAGATAGGTAGGTAGGTAGGTAGATAGATATAGATAGGTAGGTAGGTAGAGAGATAAATAGAGATAGGTAGGTAGGTAGGTAGATAGATAGAGATAGGTAGGTAGGTAGGTAGATAGATAGATAGAGATAGATAGGTAGGTAGATTGATAGGGACAGATAGGTAGGTAGGTGGATAGATAGATAGAGATAGGTAGGTAGGTAGATTGATAGATACAGATAGGTAGGTAGGTAGATAGATAGATACAGATAGGTAGGTAGATAGATAGATACATATATGTAGGTAGGTAGATAGATAGATAGAGATAGGTAGGTAGGTAGGTAGGTAGATAGATAGAGATAGGTAGGTAGGTAGGTAGGTAGGTAGGTAGGTAGAGATAGTTAGATAGGTTGGTAGATAGATACAGATAGGTAGGTAGGTAGATAGATAGATAGAGATAGGTAGGTAGGTAGATTGATAGATACAGATAGGTAGGTAGGTAGGTAGATAGATAGAGATAGGTAGGTAGGTAGGTAGATAGAGATAGGTAGGAAGGTAGATTGATAGATAGATAGAGATAGGTAGGTAGGTAGATTGATAGATACAGATAGGTAGGTAGCTAGATAGATAGATACAGATAGGTAGGTAGATAGATAGATAGACATAGGTAGGTAGGTAGATTGATAGATACAGATAGGTAGGTAGGTAGATAGATAGATACATATAGGTAGGTAGGTAGATATATAGATAGAGATAGGTAGGTAGGTAGATAGATAAATACAGATAGGTAGATAGGTAGGTAGATAGATAGAGATAGGTAGGTAGGTAGATAGATAGATAGAGATAGGTAGGTAGGAAGATTGCTAGATACAGATAGGTAGGTAGGTAGATAGATAGATACAGATAGGTAGGTAGGTAGATAGATGGATACAGATATGTAGGTAGGTAGGTAGATAGATAGATACAGATAGGTAGGTAGGTAAGTAGATAGATAGATACAGATAGGTAGGTAGGTAGATAAATAGATAGAGATAGATAGGTAGGTAGATTGATAGAGACAGATAGGTAGGTAGGTAGATAGATAGATAGAGATAGGTATGTAGGTAAATAGATAGATCGATAGAGATAGGTAGGTAGGTAGATAGATAGATACAGATATGTAGGTAGGTAGGTAGATAGATAGATACAGATAGGTAGGTAGGTAGATAGATAGATAGAGATAGATAGGTAGGTAGATTGATAGAGAAAGATAGGTAGGTAGGTAGATAGATAGATACAGATAGGTAGGTAGGTAGATAGATAGATACAGATAGGTAGGTAGGTAGATAGATAGATACAGATAGGTAGGTAGGTAGATAGATAGATAGAGATAGGTAGGTAGGTAGGTAGATAGATAGAGATAGGTAGGTAGGTAGGTAGATAGATAGAGATAGGTAGGTAGGTAGATAGATAGATAGAGGTAGGTAGGTAGGTAGGTGGATAGATAGAGATAGGTAGGTAGGTAGATAGATAGATAGAGATAGGTAGGTAGGTAGATTGATAGATAGAGATAGGTAGTTAGGTAGATAGATAGATAGAGATAGGTAGGTAGGTAGATAGATAGAGATAGGTAGGTAGGTAGGTAGATAGTTAGAGATAGGTAGGTAGGTAGAGAGATAGATAGAGATAGGTAGGTAGGTAGGTAGATAGATAGAGATAGGTAGGTAGGTAGATAGATAGATAGAGATAGATAGGTAGGTAGACTGATAGAGACAGGTAGGTAGGTAGATAGATAGATACAGATAGGTAGGTAGGTAGATAGATAGATACAGATAGGTAGGTAGGTAGGTAGATAGATACAGATAGGTAGGTAGGTAGATAGATAGATAGAGATAGGTAGGTATGTAGGTAGATAGATAGATATAGGTAGGTAGGTAGGTAGATAGATATAGATAGGTAGGTAGGTAGAGAGATAGATAGAGATAGGTAGGTAGGTAGGTAGATAGATAGAGATAGGTAGGTAGGTAGGTAGATAGATAGATAGAGATAGATAGGTAGGTAGATTGATAGGGACAGATAGGTAGGTAGGTGGATAGATAGATAGAGATAGGTGGGTAGGTAGATTGATAGATACAGATAGGTAGGTTGGTAGATAGATAGATACAGATAGGTAGGTAGATAGATAGATACAGATATGTAGGTAGGTAGATAGATAGATAGAGATAGGTAGGTAGGTAGGTAGGTAGGTAGATAGATAGAGATAGGTAGGTAGGTAGGTAGGTAGGTAGAGATAGTTAGATAGGTTGGTAGATAGATACAGATAGGTAGGTAGGTAGATAGATAGATAGAGATAGGTAGGTAGGTAGATTGATAGATACAGATAGGTAGGTAGGTAGGTAGATAGATAGAGATAGGTAGGTAGGTAGGTAGATAGAGATATGCAGGTAGGTAGATAGATAGATAGATAGATAGATAGATAGATAGATAGATAGATAGATAGATAGATAGATAGAGATAGGTAGGTAGGTAGATTGATAGATACAGATAGGTAGGTAGCTAGATAGATAGATACAGATAGGTAGGTAGGTAGATAGATAGATAGACATAGGTAGGTAGGTAGATTGATAGATACAGATAGGTAGGTAGGTAGATAGATAGATACATATAGGTAGGTAGGTAGATATATAGATAGAGATAGGTAGGTAGATAGATAAATACAGATAGGTAGATAGGTAGGTAGATAGATAGAGATAGGTAGGTAGGTAGATAGATAGATAGAGATAGGTAGGTAGGAAGATTGATAGATACAGATAGGTAGGTAGGTAGATAGATAGATACAGATAGGTAGGTAGGTAGATAGATGGATACAGATATGTAGGTAGGTAGGTAGATAGATAGATACAGATAGGTAGGTAGGTAAGTAGATAGATAGATACAGATAGGTAGGTAGGTAGATAGATAGATAGAGATAGATAGGTAGATAGATTGATAGAGACAGATAGGTAGGTAGATAGATAGATAGATAGAGATAGGTATGTAGGTAAATAGATAGATCGATAGAGATAGGTAGGTAGGTAGATAGATAGATACAGATAGGTAGGTAGGTAGGTAGATAGATAGATACAGATAGGTAGGTAGGTAGATAGATAGATAGAGATAGATAGGTAGGTAGATTGATAGAGACAGATAGGTAGGTAGGTAGATAGATAGATAGAGATAGGTAGGTATATTGATAGATACAGATAGGTAGGTAGGTAGATAGATAGATACAGATAGGTAGGTAGGTAGATAGATAGATACAGATAGGTAGGTAGGTAGGTAGATAGATACAGATAGGTAGGTAGGTAGATAGATAGATACATATAGGTAGGTAGGTAGATAGATAGATAGAGATAGGTAGGTAGGTAGGTAGATAGATAGAGATAGGTAGGTAGGTAGGTAGATAGATAGAGATAGGTAGGTAGGTAGATAGATAGATAGAGATAGGTAGGTAGGTAGGTAGATAGATAGAGACAGATAGGTAGGTAGGTAGATAGATAGATAGCGATAGGTAGGTAGGTAGATAGATAGATACAGGTAGGTAGGTAGGTAGATAGATAGATACAGATAGGTAGGTAGGTAGATTGATAGATAGAGATAGGTAGGTAGGTAGATAGATAGATAGAGATAGGTAGGTAGGTAGGTAGATAGATAGAGATAGGTAGGTAGGTATATAGATAGATAGAGATAGATAGGTAGGTAGATTGATAGAGACAGATAGGTAGGTAGGTAGATAGATAGATAGAGATAGGTAGGTAGGTAGATTGATAGATACAGATAGGTAGGTAGGTAGATAGATAGATACAGATAGATAGGTAGGTAGATTGATAGAGACAGATAGGTTGGTAGGTAGATAGATAGATACATATAGGTAGGTAGGTAGATAGATAGATACAGATAGGTAGGTATGTAGATAGATAGAGATAGGTAGGTAGGTAGATTGATAGATACAGATAGGTAGGTAGGTAGATTGATAGATAGAGATAGGTAGGTAGGTAGATAGATAGATAGAGACAGGTAGGTAGGTAGGTAGATAGATAGAGATAGGTCGGTAGGTATGTAGATAGATAAAGATAGGTAGGTAGATTGATAGATAGAGATAGGTAGGCAGTTAGATAGATAGATAGAGATAAGTAGGTAGGTAGATTGATAGATAGAGATAGGTAGGTAGGTAGATAGATAGATAGATAGAGATAGGTAGGTAGGTAGATAGATAGATAGAGATAGGTAGGTAGGTAGATTGATAGATACAGATAGGTAGGTAGGTAGATAGATAGATACAGATAGGTAGGTAGGTAGATAGATAGATACATATGTAGGTAGGTAGGTAGATAGATAGATACAGATAGATAGGTAGGTAGGTAGATAGATAGATACAGATAGGTAGGTAGGTAGATAGATAGATAGTGATAGGTAGGTAGGTAGATAGATAGATACAGATAGGTAGGTAGGTAGATAGATAGATAGTGATAGGTAGGTAGGTAGATAGATAGATAGACATAGGTAGGTAGGTAGATTGATAGATACAGATAGGTAGGTAGGTAGATAGATAGATACAGATAGGTAGGTAGGTAGATAGATAGATAGAGATAGGTAGGTAGGTAGATAGATAAATACAGATAGGTAGGTAGGTAGATAGAGATAGGTAGGTAGGTAGATAGATAGATAGATAGATAGATAGATAGATAGATAGATAGATAGAGATAGGTAGGTAGGTAGATTGATAGATACAGATAGGTAGGTCGGTAGATAGATAGGTACAGATAGGTAGGTAGGTAGATAGATAAATACAGATATGTAGGTAGGTAGATTGATAGATAGAGATAGGTAGGCAGGTAGATAGATAGAGATAAGTAGGTAGGTAGATTGATAGATACAGATAGGTAGGTAGGTAGATAGATAGATAGAGATAGGTAGGTAGGTAGATTGATAGATACAGATAGGTAGGTAGGTAGATAGATAGATACAGATAGGTAGGTAGGTAGATAGAGATAGGTAGGTAGGTAGATAGTTAGATAGATAGATAGATAGATAGATAGATAGATAGATAGATAGAGATAGGTAGGTAGGTAGATAGATAGATACAGATAGGTAGGTAGGTAGATAGATAGATACAGATAGGTAGGTAGGTAGATAGATAATTACAGATAGGTAGGTAGGTAGATAGATAGATAGAGATAGGTAGGTAGGTAGATAGATAGATAGATAGAGATAGGTAGGTAGGTAGATAGATAGATAGAGATAGGTAGGTAGGTAGATTGATAGATACAGATAGGTAGGTAGGTAGATAGATAGATACAGATAGGTAGGTAGGTAGATAGATAGATACATATGTAGGTAGGTAGGTAGATAGATAGATACAGATAGATAGGTAGGTAGGTAGATAGATAGATACAGATAGGTAGGTAGGTAGATAGATAGATAGTGATAGGTAGGTAGGTAGATAGATAGATACAGATAGGTAGGTAGGTAGATAGATAGATAGTGATAGGTAGGTAGGTAGATAGATAGATAGACATAGGTAGGTAGGTAGATTGATAGATACAGATAGGTAGGTAGGTAGATAGATAGATACAGATAGGTAGGTAGGTAGATAGATAGATAGAGATAGGTAGGTAGGTAGATAGATAAATACAGATAGGTAGGTAGGTAGATAGAGATAGGTAGGTAGGTAGATAGATAGATAGATAGATAGATAGATAGATAGATAGATAGATAGAGATAGGTAGGTAGGTAGATTGATAGATACAGATAGGTAGGTCGGTAGATAGATAGGTACAGATAGGTAGGTAGGTAGATAGATAAATACAGATATGTAGGTAGGTAGATTGATAGATAGAGATAGGTAGGCAGGTAGATAGATAGAGATAAGTAGGTAGGTAGATTGATAGATACAGATAGGTAGGTAGGTAGATAGATAGATAGAGATAGGTAGGTAGGTAGATAGATAGATAGAGATAGGTAGGTAGGTAGATATATAGATAGAGATAGGTAGGTAGGTATATAGATAGATCGATAGAGATAGGTAGGTAGGTAGATAGATAGATAGAGATAGGTAGGTAGGTAGATTGATAGATACAGATAGGTAGGTAGGTAGATAGATAGATACAGATAGGTAGGTAGGTAGATAGAGATAGGTAGGTAGGTAGATAGTTAGATAGATAGATAGATAGATAGATAGATAGATAGATAGATAGATAGATAGAGATAGGTAGGTAGGTAGATAGATAGATACAGATAGGTAGGTAGGTAGATAGATAGATACAGATAGGTAGGTAGGTAGATAGATAATTACAGATAGGTAGGTAGGTAGATAGATAGATAGAGATAGGTAGGTAGGTAGGTAGATAGATAGAGATAGGTAGGTAGGTAGGTAGATAGATAGAGATAGGTAGGTAGGTAGATAGATAGATAGAGATAGGTAGGTAGGTAGGTGGATAGATAGAGATAGGTAGGTAGGTAGATAGATAGAGATAGATAGGTAGGTAGGTAGATTGATAGACACAGATAGGTAGGTAGGTAGATAGATAGATAGCGATAGGTAGGTAGGTAGATAGATAGATACAGATAGGTAGGTAGGTAGATAGATAGATAGAGATAGGTAGGTAGGTAGATTGATAGATAGAGATAGGTAGGTAGGTAGATAGATAGATAGAGATAGGTAGGTAGGTAGATAGATAGAGATAGGTAGGTAGGTAGGTAGATAGCTAGAGATAGGTAGGTAGGTAGAGAGATAGATAGAGATAGGTAGGTATATAGGTAGATAGATAGAGATAGGTAGGTAGGTAGATAGATAGATAGATAGAGATAGATAGGTAGGTAGACTGATAGAGACAGGTAGGTAGGTAGATAGATAGATACAGATAGGTAGGTAGGTAGATAGATAGATACAGATAGGTAGGTAGGTAGGTAGATAGATACAGATAGGTAGGTAGGTAGGTAGATAGATAGATAGAGATAGGTAGGTAGGTAGGTAGATAGATAGAGATATGTAGGTAGGTAGGTAGATAGATATAGATAGGTAGGTAGGTAGAGAGATAGATAGAGATAGATAGGTAGGTAGATTGATAGGGACAGATAGGTAGGTAGGTGGATAGATAGATAGAGATAGGTAGGTAGGTAGATTGATAGATACAGATAGGTAGGTTGGTAGATAGATAGATACAGATAGGTAGGTAGATAGATAGATACAGATATGTAGGTAGGTAGATAGATAGATAGAGATAGGTAGGTAGGTAGGTAGGTAGGTAGATAGATAGATAGAGATAGGTAGGTAGGTAGGTAGGTAGAGATAGTTAGATAGGTTGGTAGATAGATACAGATAGGTAGGTAGGTAGATAGATAGATAGAGATAGGTAGGTAGGTAGATTGATAGATACAGATAGGTAGGTAGGTAGGTAGATAGATAGAGATAGGTAGGTAGGTAGGTAGATAGAGATATGTAGGTAGGTAGATAGATAGATAGATAGAGATAGGTAGGTAGGTAGATTGATAGATACAGATAGGTAGGTAGCTAGATAGATAGATACAGATAGGTAGGTAGGTAGATAGATAGATAGACATAGGTAGGTAGGTAGATTGATAGATACAGATAGGTAGGTAGGTAGATAGATAGATACATATAGGTAGGTAGGTAGATATATAGATAGAGATAGGTAGGTAGATAGATAAATACAGATAGGTAGATAGGTAGGTAGATAGATAGAGATAGGTAGGTAGGTAGATAGATAGATAGAGATAGGTAGGTAGGAAGATTGATAGATACAAATAGGTAGGTAGGTAGATAGATAGATACAGATAGGTAGGTAGATAGATGGATACAGATATGTAGGTAGGTAGGTAGATAGATAGATAGAGATAGGTATGTAGGTAAATAGGTAGATCGATAGAGATATGTAGGTAGGTAGATAGATAGATACAGATATGTAGGTAGGTAGGTAGATAGATAGATACAGATAGGTAGGTAGGTAGGTAGATAGATAGATACAGATAGGTAGGTAGGTAGATAGATAGAGATAGATATGTAGGTAGATTGATAGAGACAGATAGGTAGTTAGGTAGATAGATAGATAGAGATAGGTAGGTATATTGATAGATACAGATAGGTAGGTAGGTAGATAGATAGGTACAGATAGGTAGGTAGGTAGATAGATAAATACAGATAGGTAGGTAGGTAGATAGATAGATACAGATAGGTAGGTAGGTAGGTAGATAGATACAGATAGGTAGGTAGGTAGATAGATAGATACAGATAGGTAGGTAGGTAGATAGATAGATAGAGATAGGTAGGTAGGTAGGTAGATAGATAGAGATAGGTAGGTAGGTAGATAGATAGATAGAGATAGATAGGTAGGTAGATTGATAGAGACAGATAGGTAGGTAGGTAGATAGATAGATAGCGATAGGTAGGTAGGTAGATAGATAGATACAGATAGGTAGGTAGGTAGATAGATAGATACAGAGAGGTAGGTAGGTAGATTGATAGATAGAGATAGGTAGGTAGGTAGATAGATAGATAGAGATAGGTAGGTAGGTAGGTAGATAGATAGAGATAGGTAGGTAGGTAGATTGATAGATAGAGATAGGTAGGTAGGTAGATAGATAGATAGAGACAGGTAGGTAGGTAGGTAGATAGATAGAGATAGGTCGGTAGGTATGTAGATAGATAGAGATAGGTAGGTAGATTGATAGATAGAGATAGGTAGGCAGTTAGATAGATTGATAGAGATAAGTAGGTAGGTAGATTGATAGATAGAGATAGGTAGGTAGGTAGATAGATAGATAGATAGATAGATAGATAGATAGAGATAGGTAGGTAGGTAGATAGATAGATAGAGATAGGTAGGTAGGTAGATTGATAGATACAGATAGGTAGGTAGGTAGATAGATATATACAGATAGATAGGTAGGTAGATTGATAGAGACAGATAGGTAGGTAGGTAGATAGATAGATAGAGATAGGTAGGTAGGTAGATTGATAGATACAGATAGGTAGGTAGGTAGATAGATAGATACAGATAGGTAGGTAGGTAGATAGATAGATACAGATAGGTAGGTAGGTAGATAGATAGATAGAGATAGGTAGGTAGGTAGATTGATAGATACAGATAGGTAGGTAGGTAGATTGATAGATAGAGATAGGTAGGTAGGTAGATAGATAGATAGAGACAGGTAGGTAGGTAGGTAGATAGATAGAGATAGGTCGGTAGGTATGTAGATAGATAGAGATAGGTAGGTAGATTGATAGATAGAGATAGGTAGGCAGTTAGATAGATAGATAGATAGAGATAAGTAGGTAGGTAGATTGATAGATAGAGATAGGTAGGTAGGTAGATAGATAGATAGATAGATAGAGATAGGTAGGTAGGTAGATAGATAGATAGAGATAGGTAGGTAGGTAGATTGATAGATACAGATAGGTAGGTAGGTAGATAGATAGGTACAGATAGGTAGGTAGGTAGATAGATAGATACATATGTAGGTAGGTAGGTAGATAGATAGATACAGATAGGTAGGTAGGTAGGTAGGTAAATAGATAGATACAGATAGGTAGGTAGGTAGATAGATAGATAGTGATAGGTAGGTAGGTAGATAGATAGATACAGATAGGTAGGTAGGTAGATAGATAGATAGTGATAGGTAGGTAGGTAGGTAGATAGATAGATAGATAGATAGATAGATAGATAGATAGATAGATAGATAGATAGATAGATAGATAGATAGAGATAGGTAGGTAGGTAGATTGATAGATACAGATAGGTAGGTCGGTAGATAGATAGGTACAGATAGGTAGGTAGGTAGATAGATAAATACAGATATGTAGGTAGGTAGATTGATAGATAGAGATAGGTAGGCAGGTAGATAGATAGAGATAAGTAGGTAGGTAGATTGATAGATACAGATAGGTAGGTAGGTAGATAGATAGATAGAGATAGGTAGGTAGGCAGATAGATAGATAGAGATAGGAAGGTAGGTAGATAGATAGATAGAGATAGGTAGGTAGGTATATAGATAGATCGATAGAGATAGGTAGGTAGGTAGATAGATAGATAGAGATAGGTAGGTAGGTAGGTAGATTGATAGATACAGATAGGAAGGTAGGTAGATAGATAGATACAGAGAGGTAGGTAGGTAGATAGATACAGATATGTAGGTAGGTAGGTAGATAGATAGATACAGATAGGTTGGTATTTAGGTAGATAGATAGATACAGAAAGGTAGATAGGTAGATAGATAGATAGATAGAGATAGATAGGTAGGTAGATTGATAGAGACAGATAGGTAGGTAGGTAGATAGATAGATAGATAGAGATAAGTAGGTAGGTAGATTGATAGATACAGATAGGTAGGTAGGTAGATAGATAGATACAGATAGGTAGGTAGATAGATAGATAGAGATAGGTAGGTAGGTAGATAGATAGATACAGATAGGTAGGTAGATAGATAGAGATAGGTAGGTAGGTAGGTAGGTAGATAGATAGAGATAGGTAGGTAGGTAGATCGATAGATAGAGATAGATAGGTAGGTAGATTGATAGAGACAGATAGGTAGTTAGGTAGATAGATAGATAGAGATAGGTAGGTAGGTAGATTGATAGATACATACAGATAGGTAGGTAGGTAGATAGATACAGATATGTAGGTAGGTAGATAGATAGATACAGATAGGTAGGTAGGTAGGTAGATAGATAGAGATATGTAGGTAGGTAGATAGATAGATAGAGATAGGTAGGTAGGTAGATTGATAGATACAGATAGGTAGGTAGGTAGATAGATAGATACAGATAGTTAGGTAGGTAGATTGATAGATAGAGATAGGTAGGTAGGTAGATAGATAGATAGAGATAGGTAGGTAGGTAGGTAGGTAGGTAGGTAGATAGAGATAGGTAGGTAGGTAGATATATAGATAGATAGAGATAGATAGGTAGGTAGATTGATAGAGACAGATAGGTAGGTAGGTAGATAGATAGATAGAGATAGGTAGGTAGGTAGATTGATAGATACAGATAGGTAGGTAGGTAGATAGATAGATACAGATAGGTAGGTAGGTAGATAGATAGATACAGATAGGTAGGTAGGTCGATAGATAGATAGAGATAGGTAGGTAGGTAGGTAGATAGATAGAGATAGGTAGGTAGGTAGATAGATAGAGATCGGTAGGTAGGTAGAGAGATAGATAGAGATAGGTAGGTAGGTAGGTAGATAGATAGAGATAGGTAGGTAGGTAGATAGATAGATAGAGATAGATAGGTAGGTAGATTGATAGAGACAGATAGGTAGGTAGGTAGATAGATAGATAGATAGATAGAGATAGGTAGGTAGGTAGATTGATAGATACAGACAGGTAGGTAGGTAGATAGATAGATACAGATAGGTAGGTAAGTACATAGATAGAGATATGTAGGTAGGTAGATAGATAGATAGAGATAGGTAGGTAGGTAGATAGATAGAGATAGGTAGGTAGGTAGGTAGATAGATAGAGATAGGTAGGTAGGTAGAGAGATAGATAGAGATAGGTAGGTAGGTAGGTAGATAGATAGAGATAGGTAGTTAGGTAGATAGATAGATAGAGATAGATAGGTAGGTAGGTAGATTGATAGAGACAGATAGGTAGGTAGGTGGATAGATAGATAGAGATAGGTAGGTAGGTAGATTGATAGATACAGATAGGTAGGTAGGTAGATAGATAGATACAGATAGGTAGGTAGGTAGATAGATACAGATATGTAGGTAGGTAGATAGATAGATAGAGATAGGAAGGTAGGTAGGTAGGTAGGTAGATAGATAGAGATAGGTAGGTAGGTAGGTAGGTAGGTAGAGATAGTTAGGTAGGTTGGTAGATAGATACAGATAGGTAGGTAGGTAGATAGATAGATAGAGATAGGTAGGTAGGTAGATTGATAGATACAGATAGGTAGGTAGGTAGGTAGATAGATAGAGATAGGTAGGTAGGTAGGTAGATAGAGATAGGTAGGTAGGTAGATAGATAGATAGATAGAGATAGGTAGGTAGGTAGATTGATAGATACAGATAGGTAGGTAGCTAGATAGATAGATACAGATAGGTAGGTAGGTAGATAGATAGATAGATAGACATAGGTAGGTAGGTAGATTGATAGATACAGATAGGTAGGTAGGTAGATAGATAGATACAGATAGGTAGGTAGGTAGATAAATAGATAGAGATAGGTAGGTAGGTAGATAGATAAATACAGATAGGTAGGTAGGTAGGTAGATAGATAGAGATAGGTAGGTAGGTATATAGATAGATCTATAGAGATAGGTAGGTAGGTAGATAGATAGATAGATAGATAGAGATAGGTAGGTAGGTAGATTGATAGATACAGATAGGTAGGTAGGTAGATAGATAGATACAGATAGGTAGGTAGGTAGATAGATAGATACAGATATGTAGGTAGGTAGGTAGATAGATAGATACAGATAGGTAGGTAGGTAGGTAGATAGATAGATACAGATAGGTAGGTAGATAGATAGATAGATAGATAGATAGAGATAGATAGGTAGGTATATTGATAGAGACAGATAGGTAGGTAGGTAGGTAGATTGATAGATAGAGATAAGAAGGTAGGTAGATTGATAGATAAAGATAGGTATGTAGGTAGATAGATAGATACAGATAGGTAGGTAGATAGATGGATACAGATAGGTAGGTAGGTAAATAGATAGATAGAGATAGGTAGGTAGGTAGGTAGATAGATAGAGATAGGTAGGTAGGTAGGTAGATAGATAGAGATAGGTAGGTAGGTAGATAGATAGATAGAGATAGGTAGGTAGGTAGATAGATAGATAGAGATAGGTAGGTAGATAGATAGATAGAGATAGGTAGGTAGGTAGATTGATAGAGACAGATAGGTAGTTAGGTAGATAGATAGATATAGATAGGTAGGTGGGTAGATTGATAGATACAGATAGGTAGGTAGGTAGATAGATAGATAAAGATAGGTAGGTAGGTAGATAGATAGATACAGATAGGTAGGTAGGTAGATAGATAGATAGATAGAGATATGTAGGTAGGTAGATAGATAGATAGATAGAGATAGGTAGGTAGGTAAGTAGATAGATAGAGATAGGTAGGTAGGTAGATAGATAGATAGAGATAGGTTGGTAGGTAGATTGATAGATACAGATAGGTAGGTAGGTAGATAGATAGATACAGATAGGTAGGTAGGTAGATAGATAGATACAGATATGTAGGTAGGTAGATAGATAGATAGAGATAGGTAGGTAGGTAGGTAGATAGATAGAGATAGGTAGGTAGGTAGAGATAGTTAGGTAGGTAGGTAGATAGAAAGAGATAGTTAGGTAGGTTGGTAGATAGATACAGATAGGTAGGTAGGCAGATAGATAGATAGAGATAGGTAGGTAGGTAGATTGATAGATACAGATAGGTAGCTAGGTAGATAGATAGAGATAGGTAGGTAGGTAGGTAGATAGAGATAGGTATGTAGGTAGATAGATAGATAGAGATAGGTAGGTAGGTAGATTGATAGATACAGATAGGTAGGTAGGTAGATAGATAGATACAGATAGGTAGGTAGGTAGATAGATAGATAGAGATAGGTAGGTAGGTAGGTAGATAGATAGATAGACATAGGTAGGTAGGTAGATTGATAGATACAGATATGTAGGTAGGTAGACAGATAGATACAGATAGGTAGGTAGGTAGATATATAAATACAGATAGGTAGGTAGGTAGATAGATAGATAGAGATAGGTAGGTAGGTATATAGATAGATCGATAGAGATAGGTAGGTAGGTAGATAGATAGATAGAGATAGGTAGGTAGGTAGATTGATAGATACAGATAGGTAGGTAGGTAGATAGATAGATACAGATAGGTAGGTAGGTAGGTAGATAGATACAGATATGTAGGTAGGTAGGTAGATAGATAGATACAGATAGGTTGGTATTTAGGTAGATAGATAGATACAGAAAGGTAGGTAGGTAGATAGATAGATAGAGATAGATAGGTAGGTAGATTGATAGAGACAGATAGGTAGGTAGGTAGATAGATAGATAGAGATAAGTAGGTAGGTAGGTAGATAGATAGATAGAGATAGGTAGGTAGGTAGGTAGATAGATAGAGATAGGTAGGTAGGTAGGTAGATAGATAGAGATAGTTAGGTAGATAGATAGATAGATAGAGATAGGTAGGTAGGTAGGTAGGTAGGTAGAGATAGTTAGGTAGGAAGGTAGATAGAAAGAGATAGTTAGGTAGGTAGGTAGATAGATACAGATAGGTAGGTAGGTAGATAGATAGAGATAGGTAGGTAGGTAGATTGATAGATACAGATAGGTAGGTAGGTAGATAGATAGATACAGATAGGTAGGTAGGTAGATAGATAGATACAGATATGTAGGTAGGAAGACAGATAGATAGAGATAGGTAGGTAGGTAGGTAGATAGATAGAGATGGGTAGGTAGGTAGGTAGGTAGGTAGGTAGAGATAGTTAGATAGGTAGGTAGATAGAAAGAGATAGTTAGGTAGGTAGGTAGGTAGATACAGATAGGTAGGTAGGTAGATAGATAGATAGAGATAGGTGGTAGGTAGATTGATAGATACAGATAGGTAGGTAGGTAGATAGATAGATACAGATAGGTAGGTAGGTAGAAAGATAGAGATAGGTAGGTAGGTAGGTAGATAGATAGAGATGGGTAGGTAGGTAGGTAGGTAGAGATAGTTAGATAGGTAGGTAGATAGATAGAGATAGGTAGGTAGGTAGGTAGATAGAGATAGGTAGGTAGGTAGATAGATAGATAGAGATAGGTAGGTAGGTAGATAGATAGATACAGATAGGTAGGTAGGTAGATAGATAGATACAGATAGGTAGGTAGGTAGAAAGATAGAGATAGGTAGGTAGGTAGGTAGATAGATAGAGATAGGTAGGTAGGTAGGTAGATAGATGGAGATAGGTAGGTAGGTAGGTAGATAGATAGAGATAGGTAGGTAGGTAGATAGATAGAGATAGATAGGTAGGTAGATTGATAGAGACAGATAGGTAGTTAGGTAGATAGATATATATAGATAGGTAGGTAGGTAGATTGATAGATACAGATAGGTAGGTAGGTAGATAGATAGATAAAGATACGTAGGTAGGTAGATAGATAGATACAGATAGATAGGTAGGTAGATAGATAGATAGAGATATGCAGGTAGCTAGATAGATAGATAGAGATAGGTAGGTAGGTAGATTGATAGATACAGATAGGTATGTAGGTAGATAGATAGATACAGATAGGTAGGTAGGTAGATAGATAGATAGATAGAGATAGGTAGGTAGGTAGGTAGATAGATAGAGATAGGTAGGTAGGTAGGTAGGTAGGTACATAGATAGAGATAGGTAGGTAGGTAGATAGATAGATAGAGATAGGTAGGTAGGTAGATTGATAGATACAGATAGGTAGGTAGGTAGATAGATAGATACAGATAGGTAGCTAGGTAGATAGATAAATGCAGATAGGTAGGTAGGTAGATAGATAGATAGAGATAGGTAGGTAGATTGATAGAGACAGATAGGTAGGTAGGTAGGTAGATAGATAGAGATAGGTAGGTAGGTAGATAGATAGATGGAGATAGGTAGGTAGGTAGGTAGATAGATAGAGATAGGTAGGTAGATAGATAGATAGAGATAGGTAGGTAGGTAGATTGACAGATACAGATAGGTAGGTAGGTAGGTAGATTGATAGAGATAGGTAGGTAGGTAGGTAGATAGATAGAGATAGGTATGTAGGTAGATAGATAGATAGAGATAGGTAGGTAGGTAGGTAGATAGATATAGATAGGTAGGTAGGTAGATAGATAGATAGAGATAGGTAGGTAGGTAGATAGATAGATAGAGATAGGTAGGTAGGTAGATAGATAGATAGAGATAGGTAGGTAGGTAGATAGATAGATAGAGATAGGTATGTAGGTAAATAGATAGATCGATAGAGATAGGTAGGTAGGTAGATAGATAGATAGAGATAGGTAGGTAGGTAGATTGATAGATACAGATAGGTAGGTAGGTAGATAGATAGATACAGATAGGTAGGTAGGTAGGTAGATAGATACAGCTATGTAGGTAGGTAGGTAGATAGATAGATACAGATAGGTAGGTAGGTAGGTAGGTAGGTAGATAGATACAGATAGGTAGGTAGGTAGATAGATAGATAGATAGAGATAGATAGGTAGGTAGATTGATAGAGACAGATAGGTAGGTAGGTAGATAGATAGATAGAGATAGGTAGGTATATTGATAGATACAGATAGGTAGGTAGGTAGATAGATAGATACAGATAGGTAGGTAGGTAGATAGATAGATACAGATAGGTAGGTAGGTAGATAGATACAGATAGGTAGGTAGGTAGATAGATAGATAGAGATAGGTAGGTAGGTAGGTAGATAGATAGAGATAGGTAGGTAGGTAGATAGATAGAGATAGGTAGGTAGGTAGATAGATAGATAGAGATAGGTAGGTAGGTAGGTGGATAGATAGAGATAGGTAGGTAGGTAGGTAGATAGAGATAGATAGGTAGGTAGGTAGATTGATAGACACAGATAGGTAGGTAGGTAGATAAATAGATAGCAATAGGTAGGTAGTTAGATAGATAGATACAGATAGGTAGGTAGGTAGATAGATAGATACAGATAGGTAGGTAGGTAGATTGATAGATAGAGATAGGTAGGTAGTTAGATAGATAGATCGAGATAGGTAGGTAGGTAGATAGATAGAGATAGGTAGATAGGTAGGTAGATAGATAGAGATAGGTAGGTAGGTAGAGAGATAGATAGAGATAGGTAGGTAGGTAGGTAGATAGATAGAGATAGGTAGGTAGGTAGATAGATAGATAGAGATAGATAGGTAGGTAGACTGATAGAGACAGGTAGGTAGGTAGATAGATAGATAGAGATAGGTAGGTAGGTAGATTGATAGATACAGATATGTAGGTAGGTAGATAGATAGATACAGATAGGTAGGTAGGTAGGTAGGTAGATAGATAGATAGAGATAGGTAGGTAGGTAGATAGATAAATACAGATAGGTAGGTAGGTAGATAGATAGATAGAGATAGGTAGGTAGGTAGATTGATAGATACAGATAGGTAGGTAGGTAGATAGATAGATACAGATAGGTAGGTAGGTAGATAGATAAATGCAGATAGGTAGGTAGGTAGATAGATAGATAGAGATAGGTAGGTAGATTGATAGAGACAGATAGGTAGGTAGGTAGATATATAGATAGAGATAGGTAGGTAGGTAGATTGATAGATACAGATAGGTAGTTAGGTAGATAGATAGATGGAGATAGGTAGTTAGGTAGATAGATAGATACAGATATGTAGGTAGGTAGGTAGATAGATAGATACAGATAGGTAGGTAGGTAGGTAGGTAGATAGATAGATAGATAGAGATACATAGGTAGGTAGGTAGATAGATAGATAGATAGAGATAGGTAGGTAGGTAGATTGATAGATACAGATAGGTAGGTAGGTAGATAGATAGATACAGATAGGTAGGTAGATAGATAGATAGATACAGATATGTAGGTAGGTAGGTAGATAGATAGATACAGATAGGTAGGTAGGTAGGTAGGTAGATAGATAGATACAGATAGGTAGGTAGATAGATATATAGAGATAGATAGGTAGGTATATTGATAGAGACAGATAGGTAGGTAGGTAAATAGATAGATAGAGATAAGTAGGTAGGTAGATTGATAGATAAAGATAGGTAGGTAGGTAGATAGATAGATACAGATAGGTAGGTAGATAGATAGATACAGATAGGTAGGTAGGTAGATTGATAGATACAGATAGGTAGGTAGGTAGATAGATAGATACAGATAGGTAGGTAGGTAGATAGATAAATGCAGATAGGTAGGTAGGTAGATAGATAGATAGAGATAGGTAGGTAGATTGATAGAGACAGATAGGTAGGTAGGTAGATATATAGATAGAGATAGGTAGGTAGGTAGATTGATAGATACAGATAGGTAGGTAGGTAGATATTTAGAAGGAGATAGGTAGGTAGGTAGATAGATAGATACAGATATGTAGGTAGGTAGGTAGATAGATAGATACAGATAGGTAGGTAGGTAGGTAGGTAGATAGATAGATAGAGATAGATAGGTAGGTAGGTAGATAGATAGATAGATAGAGATAGGTAGGTAGGTAGATTGATAGATACAGATAGGTAGGTAGGTAGATAGATAGATACAGATAGGTAGGTAGGTAGATAGATAGATACAGATATGTAGGTAGGTAGGTAGGTAGATAGATACAGATAGGTAGGTAGGTAGGTAGGTAGATAGATAGATACAGATAGGTAGGTAGATAGATAGATAGATATATAGAGATAGATAGGTAGGTATATTGATAGAGACAGATAGGTAGGTAGGTAAATAGATAGATAGAGATAAGTAGGTAGGTAGATTGATAGATAAAGATAGGTAGGTAGGTAGATAGATAGATACAGATAGGTAGGTAGATAGATAGATACAGATAGGTAGGTAGGTAGATTGATAGATACAGATAGGTAGGTAGGTAGATAGATAGATACAGATAGGTAGGTAGGTAGATAGATAAATGCAGATAGGTAGGTAGGTAGATAGATAGATAGAGATAGGTAGGTAGATTGATAGAGACAGATAGGTAGGTAGGTAGATATATAGATAGAGATAGGTAGGTAGGTAGATTGATAGATACAGATAGGTAGGTAGGTAGATAGATAGAAGGAGATAGGTAGGTAGGTAGATAGATAGATACAGATATGTAGGTAGGTAGGTAGATAGATAGATACAGATAGGTAGGTAGGTAGGTAGGTAGGTAGGTAGATAGATAGATAGAGATAGATAGGTAGGTAGGTAGATAGATAGATAGATAGAGATAGGTAGGTAGGTAGATTGATAGATACAGATAGGTAGGTAGGTAGATAGATAGATACAGATAGGTAGGTAGGTAGCTAGATAGATACAGATATGTAGGTAGGTAGGTAGATAGATAGATACAGATAGGTAGGTAGGTAGGTAGGTAGATAGATAGATACAGATAGGTAGGTAGATAGATAGATAGATAGAGATAGATAGGTAGGTATATTGATAGAGACAGATAGGTAGGTAGGTAAATAGATAGATAGAGATAAGTAGGTAGGTAGATTGATAGATAAAGATAGGTAGGTAGGTAGATAGATAGATACAGATAGGTAGGTAGGTAGATAGATAGATACAGATAGGTAGGTAGGTAGATAGATAGATGAAGATATGTAGGTAGGTAGATAGATAGATAGAGATAGGTAGGTAGGTAGGTAGAGAGATAGAGATAGGTAGGTAGGTAGATAGATAGATAGAGATAGGTAGGCTGGTAGGTAGGTAGAGATAGTTAGGTAGGTAGGTAGATAGATACAGATAGGTAGTTAGGTAGATAGATAGATAGAGATAGGTAGGTAGGTAGATTGATAGATACAGATAGGTAGGTAGGTAGATAGATAGATACAGATAGGTAGGTAGGTAGATAGATAGATAGAGATAGGGAGGTAGGTAGGTAGATAGATAGAGATAAGTAGGTAGGTAGGTAGGTAGGTAGGTAGAGATAGTTAGATAGGTAGGTAGATAGAAAGAGATAGTTAGGTAGGTAGGTAGGTAGATACAGATAGGTAGGTAGGTAGATAGATAGATAGAGATAGGTGGTAGGTAGATTGATAGATACAGATAAGTAGGTAGGTAGGTAGATAGATAGAGATAGGTAGGTAGGTAGGTAGATAGATAGAGATGGGTAGGTAGGTAGGTAGGTAGAGATAGTTAGATAGGTAGGTAGATAGATAGAGATAGGTAGGTAGGTAGGTAGATAGAGATAGGTAGGTAGGTAGATAGATAGATAGAGATAGGTAGGTAGGTAGATAGATAGATACAGATAGGTAGGTAGGTAGATAGATAGATACAGATAGGTAGGTAGGTAGAAAGATAGAGATAGGTAGGTAGGTAGATAGATAGAGATAGGTAGGTAGGTAGATAGATAGATGGAGATAGGTAGGTAGGTAGGTAGATAGATAGAGATAGCTAGGTAGGTAGATAGATAGATAGATAGATAGAGATAGATAGGTAGGTAGATTGATAGAGACAGATAGGTAGTTAGGTAGATAGATAGATATAGATAGGTAGGTAGGTAGGTAGATAGATAGAGATAGGTAGGTAGGTAGATAGATAGATGGAGATAGGTAGGTAGGTAGGTAGATAGATAGAGATAGGTAGGTAGATAGATAGATAGAGATAGGTAGGTAGGTAGATTGATAGATACAGATAGGTAGGTAGGTAGGTAGATTGATAGAGATAGGTAGGTAGGTAGGTAGATAGATAGAGATAGGTATGTAGGTAGATAGATAGATAGAGATAGGTAGGTAGGTAGGTAGATAGATAGAGATAGGTAGGTAGGTAGATAGATAGATAGAGATAGGTAGGTAGGTAGATAGATAGATAGAGATAGGTATGTAGGTAAATAGATAGATCGATAGAGATAGGTAGGTAGGTAGATAGATAGATAGAGATAGATAGGTAGGTAGACTGATAGAGACAGGTAGGTAGGTAGATAGATAGATAGAGATAGGTAGGTAGGTAGATTGATAGATACAGATATGTAGGTAGGTAGATAGATAGATACAGATAGGTAGGTAGATAGATAGATAGATACAGATAGGTAGGTAGGTAGATAGATAAATGCAGATAGGTAGGTAGGTAGATAGATAGATAGAGATAGGTAGGTAGATTGATAGAGACAGATAGGTAGGTAGGTAGATATATAGATAGAGATAGGTAGGTAGGTAGATTGATAGATACAGATAGGTAGTTACGTAGATAGATAGATGGAGATAGGTAGTTAGGTAGATAGATAGATACAGATATGTAGGTAGGTAGGTAGATAGATAGATACAGATAGGTAGGTAGGTAGGTAGGTAGATAGATAGATAGATAGAGATAGATAGGTAGGTAGGTAGATAGATAGATAGATAGAGATAGGTAGGTAGGTAGATTGATAGATACAGATAGGTAGGTAGGTAGATAGATAGATACAGATAGGTAGGTAGATAGATAGATAGATACAGATATGTAGGTAGGTAGGTAGATAGATAGATACAGATAGGTAGGTAGGTAGGTAGGTAGATAGATAGATACAGATAGGTAGGTAGATAGATATATAGAGATAGATAGGTAGGTATATTGATAGAGACAGATAGGTAGGTAGGTAAATAGATAGATAGAGATAAGTAGGTAGGTAGATTGATAGATAAAGATAGGTAGGTAGGTAGATAGATAGATACAGATAGGTAGGTAGATAGATAGATACAGATAGGTAGGTAGGTAGATTGATAGATACAGATAGGTAGGTAGGTAGATAGATAGATACAGATAGGTAGGTAGGTAGATAGATAAATGCAGGTAGGTAGGTAGGTAGATAGATAGATAGAGATAGGTAGGTAGATTGATAGAGACAGATAGGTAGGTAGGTAGATATATAGATAGAGATAGGTAGGTAGGTAGATTGATAGATACAGATAGGTAGGTAGGTAGATAGATAGAAGGAGATAGGTAGGTAGGTAGATAGATAGATACAGATATGTAGGTAGGTAGGTAGATAGATAGATACAGATAGGTAGGTAGGTAGGTAGGTAGATAGATAGATAGAGATAGATAGGTAGGTAGGTAGATAGATAGATAGATAGAGATAGGTAGGTAGGTAGATTGATAGATACAGATAGGTAGGTAGGTAGATAGATAGATACAGATAGGTAGGTAGGTAAATAGATAGATACAGATATGTAGGTAGGTAGGTAGGTAGATAGATACAGATAGGTAGGTAGGTAGGTAGGTAGATAGATAGATACAGATAGGTAGGTAGATAGATAGATAGATATATAGAGATAGATAGGTAGGTATATTGATAGAGACAGATAGGTAGGTAGGTAAATAGATAGATAGAGATAAGTAGGTAGGTAGATTGATAGATAAAGATAGGTAGGTAGGTAGATAGATAGATACAGATAGGTAGGTAGATAGATAGATACAGATAGGTAGGTAGGTAGATTGATAGATACAGATAGGTAGGTAGGTAGATAAATAGATACAGATAGGTAGGTAGGTAGATAGATAAATGCAGATAGGTAGGTAGGTAGATAGATAGATAGAGATAGGTAGGTAGATTGATAGAGACAGATAGGTAGGTAGGTAGATATATAGATAGAGATAGGTAGGTAGGTAGATTGATAGATACAGATAGGTAGGTAGGTAGATAGATAGAAGGAGATAGGTAGGTAGGTAGGTAGATAGATACAGATATGTAGGTAGGTAGGTAGATAGATAGATACAGATAGGTAGGTAGGTAGGTAGGTAGATAGATAGATAGAGATAGGTAGGTAGGTAGATAGATAGATACAGATAGGTAGGTAGGTAGATAGATAGATACAGATATGTAGGTAGGTAGGTAGATAGATAGATACAGATAGGTAGGTAGGTAGGTAGGTAGATAGATAGATACAGATAGGTAGGTAGATAGATAGATAGATAGAGATAGATAGGTAGGTATATTGATAGAGACAGATAGGTAGGTAGGTAAATAGATAGATAGAGATAAGTAGGTAGGTAGATTGATAGATAAAGATAGGTAGGTAGGTAGATAGATAGATACAGATAGGTAGGTAGGTAGATAGATAGATACAGATAGGTAGGTAGGTAGATAGATAGATGAAGATATGTAGGTAGGTAGATAGATAGATAGAGATAGGTAGGTAGGTAGGTAGAGAGATAGAGATAGTTAGGTAGGTAGATAGATAGATAGAGATAGGTAGGCTGGTAGGTAGGTAGAGATAGTTAGGTAGGTAGGTAGATAGATACAGATAGGTAGTTAGGTAGATAGATAGATAGAGATAGGTAGGTAGATAGATAGATAGAGATAGGTAGGTAGGTAGGTAGATAGATAGATACAGATAGGTAGGTAGGTAGGTAGATAGATAGAGATAGGGAGGTAGGTAGGTAGATAGATAGAGATAAGTAGGTAGGTAGGTAGGTAGGTAGGTAGAGATAGTTAGATAGGTAGGTAGATAGAAAGAGATAGTTAGGTAGGTAGGTAGGTAGATACAGATAGGTAGGTAGGTAGATAGATAGATAGAGATAGGTGGTAGGTAGATTGATAGATACAGATAAGTAGGTAGGTAGGTAGATAGATAGAGATAGGTAGGTAGGTAGGTAGATAGATAGAGATGGGTAGGTAGGTAGATAGATAGATACAGATAGGTAGGTAGGTAGATAGATAGATACAGATAGGTAGGTAGGTAGAAAGATAGAGATAGGTAGGTAGGTAGGTAGATAGATAGAGATAGGTAGGTAGGTAGATAGATAGATGGAGATAGGTAGGTAGGTAGGTAGATAGATAGAGATAGCTAGGTAGGTAGATAGATAGATAGATAGATAGAGATAGATAGGTAGGTAGATTGATAGAGACAGATAGGTAGTTAGGTAGATAGATAGATATAGATAGGTAGGTAGGTAGATTGATAGATACAGATAGGTAGGTAGGTAGATAGATAGATAAAGATAGGTAGGTATGTAGATAGATAGATACAGATAGGTAGGTAGGTAGATAGATAGATAGAGATATGTAGGTAGGTAGATAGATAGATAGAGATAGGTAGGTAGGTAGATAGATAGATAGAGATAGGTAGGTAGGTAGATAGATAGATAGAGATAGGTAGGTAGGTAGATAGATAGATAGAGATAGGTATGTAGGTAAATAGATAGATCGATAGAGATAGGTAGGTAGGTAGATAGATAGATAGAGATAGGTAGGTAGGTAGATTGATAGATACAGATAGGTAGGTAGGTAGATAGATAGATACAGATAGGTAGGTAGGTAGGTAGATAGATACAGCTATGTAGGTAGGTAGGTAGATAGATAGATACAGATAGGTAGGTAGGTAGGTAGGTAGGTAGATAGATACAGATAGGTAGGTAGGTAGATAGATAGATAGATAGAGATAGATAGGTAGGTAGATTGATAGAGACAGATAGGTAGGTAGGTAGATAGATAGATAGAGATAGGTAGGTATATTGATAGATACAGATAGGTAGGTAGGTAGATAGATAGATACAGATAGGTAGGTAGGTAGATAGATAGATACAGATAGGTAGGTAGGTAGATAGATAGATACAGATAGGTAGGTAGGTAGATAGATAGATAGAGATAGGTAGGTAGGTAGGTAGATAGATAGAGATAGGTAGGTAGGTAGATAGATAGAGATAGGTAGGTAGGTAGATAGATAGATAGAGATAGGTAGGTAGGTAGGTGGATAGATAGAGATAGGTAGGTAGGTAGATAGATAGAGATAGATAGGTAGGTAGGTAGATTGATAGACACAGATAGGTAGGTAGGTAGATAAATAGATAGCAATAGGTAGGTAGGTAGATAGATAGATACAGATAGGTAGGTAGGTAGATAGATAGATACAGATAGGTAGGTAGGTAGATTGATAGATAGAGATAGGTAGGTAGTTAGATAGATAGATAGAGATAGGTAGGTAGGTAGATAGATAGAGATAGGTAGGTAGGTAGGTAGATAGATAGAGATAGGTAGGTAGGTAGAGAGATAGATAGAGATAGGTAGGTAGGTAGGTAGATAGATAGAGATAGGTAGGTAGGTAGATAGATAGAGATAGATAGGTAGGTAGACTGATAGAGACAGGTAGGTAGGTAGATAGATAGATAGAGATAGGTAGGTAGGTAGATTGATAGATACAGATAGGTAGGTAGGTAGATAGATAGATACAGATAGGTAGGTAGGTAGATAGATAGATACAGATAGGTAGGTAGGTAGGTAGATAGATACAGATATGTAGGTAGGTAGATAGATAGAGATAGGTAGGTAGGTAGGTAGATAGATATAGATAGGTAGGTAGGTAGAGAGATAGATAGAGATAGGTAGGTAGGTAGGTAGATAGAGAGATAGAGATAGATAGGTAGGTAGATTGATAGGGACAGATAGGTAGGTAGGTGGATAGATAGATAGAGATAGGTAGGTAGGTAGATTGATAGATACAGATAGGTAGGTAGGTAGATAGATAGATACAGATAGGTAGGTAGATAGATAGATACAGATATGTAGGTAGGTAGATAGATAGATAGAGATAGGTAGGTAGGTAGGTAGGTAGGTAGATAGATAGAGATAGGTAGGTAGGTAGATTGATAGATACAGATAGGTAGGTAGGTAGATAGATAGATACAGATAGGTAGGTAGGTAGATAGATAGATACAGATAGGTAGGTAGGTAGGTAGATAGATACAGATATGTAGGTAGGTAGATAGATAGAGATAGGTAGGTAGGTAGGTAGATAGATATAGATAGGTAGGTAGGTAGAGAGATAGATAGAGATAGGTAGGTAGGTAGGTAGATAGAGAGATAGAGATAGATAGGTAGGTAGATTGATAGGGACAGATAGGTAGGTAGGTGGATAGATAGATAGAGATAGGTAGGTAGGTAGATAGATAGATACAGATAGGTAGGTAGGTAGATAGATAGATACAGATAGGTAGGTAGGTAGATAGATAGATACAGATAGGTAGGTAGGTAGATAGATAGATAGAGATAGGTAGGTAGGTAGGTAGATAGATAGAGATAGGTAGGTAGGTAGATAGATAGAGATAGGTAGGTAGGTAGATAGATAGATAGAGATAGGTAGGTAGGTAGGTGGATAGATAGAGATAGGTAGGTAGGTAGATAGATAGAGATAGATAGGTAGGTAGGTAGATTGATAGACACAGATAGGTAGGTAGGTAGATAAATAGATAGCAATAGGTAGGTAGGTAGATAGATAGATACAGATAGGTAGGTAGGTAGATAGATAGATACAGATAGGTAGGTAGGTAGATTGATAGATAGAGATAGGTAGGTAGTTAGATAGATAGATAGAGATAGGTAGGTAGGTAGATAGATAGAGATAGGTAGGTAGGTAGGTAGATAGATAGAGATAGGTAGGTAGGTAGAGAGATAGATAGAGATAGGTAGGTAGGTAGGTAGATAGATAGAGATAGGTAGGTAGGTAGATAGATAGAGATAGATAGGTAGGTAGACTGATAGAGACAGGTAGGTAGGTAGATAGATAGATAGAGATAGGTAGGTAGGTAGATTGATAGATACAGATAGGTAGGTAGGTAGATAGATAGATACAGATAGGTAGGTAGGTAGATAGATAGATACAGATAGGTAGGTAGGTAGGTAGATAGATACAGATATGTAGGTAGGTAGATAGATAGAGATAGGTAGGTAGGTAGGTAGATAGATATAGATAGGTAGGTAGGTAGAGAGATAGATAGAGATAGGTAGGTAGGTAGGTAGATAGAGAGATAGAGATAGATAGGTAGGTAGATTGATAGGGACAGATAGGTAGGTAGGTGGATAGATAGATAGAGATAGGTAGGTAGGTAGATTGATAGATACAGATAGGTAGGTAGGTAGATAGATAGATACAGATAGGTAGGTAGATAGATAGATACAGATATGTAGGTAGGTAGATAGATAGATAGAGATAGGTAGGTAGGTAGGTAGGTAGATAGATAGAGATAGGCAGGTAGGTAGGTAGGTAGGTAGGTAGAGATAGTTAGATAGGTTGGTAGATAGATACAGATAGGTAGGTAGGTAGATAGATAGATAGAGATAGGTAGGTAGGTAGATTGATAGATACAGATAGGTAGGTAGGTAGGTAGATAGATAGAGATAGGTAGGTAGGTAGGTAGATAGAGATAGGTAGGTAGGTAGATAGATAGATAGATAGAGATAGGTAGGTAGGTAGATTGATAGATACAGATAGGTAGGTAGCTAGATAGATAGATACAGATAGGTAGGTAGGTAGATAGATAGATAGACATAGGTAGGTAGGTAGATTGATAGATACAGATAGGTAGGTAGGTAGATAGATAGATTCATATAGGTAGGTAGGTAGATATATAGATAGAGATAGGTAGGTAGGTAGATAGATAAATACAGATAGGTAGATAGGTAGGTAGATAGATAGAGATAGGTAGGTAGGTAGATAGATAGATAGAGATAGGTAGGTAGGAAGATTGCTAGATACAGATAGGTAGGTAGGTAGATAGATAGATACAGATAGGTAGGTAGGTAGATAGATGGATACAGATATGTAGGTAGGTAGGTAGATAGATAGATACAGATAGGTAGGTAGGTAAGTAGATAGATAGATACAGATAGGTAGGTAGGTAGATAGATAGATAGAGATAGATAGGTAGGTAGATTGATAGAGACAGATAGGTAGGTAGGTAGATAGATAGATAGAGATAGGTATGTAGGTAAATAGATAGATCGATAGAGATAGGTAGGTAGGTAGATAGATAGATACAGATATGTAGGTAGGTAGGTAGATAGATAGATACAGATAGGTAGGTAGGTAGGTAGATAGATAGATACAGATAGGTAGGTAGGTAGATAGATAGATAGAGATAGATAGGTAGGTAGATTGACAGAGACAGATAGGTAGGTAGGTAGATAGATAGATAGAGATAGGTAGGTATATTGATAGATACAGATAGGTAGGTAGGTAGATAGATAGATACAGATAGGTAGGTAGGTAGATAGATAGATACAGATAGGTAGGTAGGTAGATAGATAGATACAGATAGGTAGGTAGGTAGATAGATAGATAGAGATAGGTAGGTAGGTAGATAGATAGATAGAGATAGGTAGGTAGGTAGGTAGATAGATAGAGATAGGTAGGTAGGTAGATAGATAGATAGAGATAGGTAGGTAGGTAGGTGGATAGATAGAGATAGGTAGGTAGGTAGATAGATAGAGATAGATAGGTAGGTAGGTAGATTGATAGACACAGATAGGTAGGTAGGTAGATAGATAGATAGCGATAGGTAGGTAGGTAGATAGATAGATACAGATAGGTAGGTAGGTAGATAGATAGATAGAGATAGGTAGGTAGGTAGATTGATAGATAGAGATAGGTAGGTAGGTAGATAGATAGATAGAGATAGGTAGGTAGGTAGATAGATAGAGATAGGTAGGTAGGTAGGTAGATAGCTAGAGATAGGTAAGTAGGTAGAGAGATAGATAGAGATAGGTAGGTAGGTAGATAGATAGAGATAGGTAGGTAGGTAGATAGATAGATAGAGATAGATAGGTAGGTAGACTGATAGAGACAGGTAGGTAGGTAGATAGATAGATACAGATAGGTAGGTAGGTAGATAGATAGATACAGATAGGGAGGTAGGTAGGTAGATAGATACAGATAGGTAGGTAGGTAGATAGATAGATAGAGATAGGTAGGTAGGTAGGTAGATAGATAGAGATAGGCAGGTAGGTAGGTAGGTAGATAGATAGAGATAGGTAGGTAGGTAGAGAGATAGATAGAGATAGGTAGGTAGGTAGGTAGATAGATAGGGATAGGTAGGTAGGTAGGTAGATAGATAGATAGAGATAGATAGGTAGGTAGATTGATAGGGACAGATAGGTAGGTAGGTGGATAGATAGATAGAGATAGGTAGGTAGGTAGATTGATAGATACAGATAGGTAGGTTGGTAGATAGATAGATACAGATAGGTAGGTAGATATATAGATACAGATATGTAGGTAGGTAGATAGATAGATAGAGATAGGTAGGTAGGTAGGTAGGTAGGTAGATAGATAGAGATAGGTAGGTAGGTAGGTAGGTAGAGATAGTTAGATAGGTTGGTAGATAGATACAGATAGGTAGGTAGGTAGATAGATAGATAGAGATAGGTAGGTAGGTAGATTGATAGATACAGATAGGTAGGTAGGTAGGTAGATAGATAGAGATAGGTAGGTAGGTAGGTAGATAGAGATATGTAGGTAGGTAGATAGATAGATAGAGATAGGTAGGTAGGTAGATTGATAGTTACAGATAGGTAGGTAGCTAGATAGATAGATACAGATAGGTAGGTAGGTAGATAGATAGATAGACATAGGTAGGTAGGTAGATTGATAGATACAGATAGGTAGGTAGGTAGATAGATAGATACATATAGGTAGGTAGGTAGATATATAGATAGAGATAGGTAGGTAGATAGATAAATACAGATAGGTAGATAGGTAGGTAGATAGATAGAGATAGGTAGGTAGGTAGATAGATAGATAGAGATAGGTAGGTAGGAAGATTGATAGATACAGATAGGTAGGTAGGTAGATAGATAGATACAGATAGGTAGGTAGGTAGATAGATAGATACAGATAGGTAGGTAGGTAGGTAGATAGATACAGATATGTAGGTAGGTAGATAGATAGATAGAGATAGGTAGGTAGGTAGGTAGATAGATAGAGATAGTTAGGTAGGTAGGTAGATAGATATAGATAGGTAGGTAGGTAGAGAGATAGATAGAGATAGGTAGGTAGGTAGGTAGATAGATAGAGATAGGTAGGTAGGTAGGTAGATAGAGAGATAGAGATAGATAGGTAGGTAGATTGATAGGGACAGATAGGTAGGTAGGTGGATAGATAGATAGAGATAGGTAGGTAGGTAGATTGATAGATACAGATAGGTAGGTAGGTAGATAGATAGATACAGATAGGTAGGTAGATAGATAGATACAGATATGTAGGTAGGTAGATAGATAGATAGAGATAGGTAGGTAGGTAGGTAGGTAGATAGATAGAGATAGGCAGGTAGGTAGGTAGGTAGGTAGGTAGAGATAGTTAGATAGGTTGGTAGATAGATACAGATAGATAGGTAGGTAGATAGATAGATAGAGATAGGTAGGTAGGTAGATTGATAGATACAGATAGGTAGGTAGGTAGGTAGATAGATAGAGATAGGTAGGTAGGTAGGTAGATAGAGATAGGTAGGTAGGTAGATAGATAGATAGATAGAGATAGGTAGGTAGGTAGATTGATAGATACAGATAGGTAGGTAGCTAGATAGATAGATACAGATAGGTAGGTAGATAGATAGATAGATACAGATATGTAGGTAGGTAGGTAGATAGATAGATACAGATAGGTAGGTAGGTAGGTAGGTAGATAGATAGATACAGATAGGTAGGTAGATAGATATATAGAGATAGATAGGTAGGTATATTGATAGAGACAGATAGGTAGGTAGGTAAATAGATAGATAGAGATAAGTAGGTAGGTAGATTGATAGATAAAGATAGGTAGGTAGGTAGATAGATAGATACAGATAGGTAGGTAGATAGATAGATACAGATAGGTAGGTAGGTAGATTGATAGATACAGATAGGTAGGTAGGTAGATAGATAGATACAGATAGGTAGGTAGGTAGATAGATAAATGCAGATAGGTAGATAGATAGATAGAGATAGGTAGGTAGATTGATAGAGACAGATAGGTAGGTAGGTAGATATATAGATAGAGATAGGTAGGTAGGTAGATTGATAGATACAGATAGGTAGGTAGGTAGATAGATAGAAGGAGATAGGTAGGTAGGTAGATAGATAGATACAGATATGTAGGTAGGTAGGTAGATAGATAGATACAGATAGGTAGGTAGGTAGGTAGGTAGATAGATAGATAGAGATAAATAGGTAGGTAGGTAGATAGATAGATAGATAGAGATAGGTAGGTAGGTAGATTGATAGATACAGATAGGTAGGTAGGTAGATAGATAGATACAGATAGGTAGGTAGGTAGATAGATAGATACAGATATGTAGGTAGGTAGGTAGGTAGATAGATACAGATAGGTAGGTAGGTAGGTAGGTAGATAGATAGATACAGATAGGTAGGTAGATAGATAGATAGATATATAGAGATAGATAGGTAGGTATATTGATAGAGACAGATAGGTAGGTAGGTAAATAGATAGATAGAGATAAGTAGGTAGGTAGATTGATAGATAAAGATAGGTAGGTAGGTAGATAGATAGATACAGATAGGTAGGTAGATAGATAGATACAGATAGGTAGGTAGGTAGATTGATAGATACAGATAGGTAGGTAGGTAGATAGATAGATACAGATAGGTAGGTAGGTAGATAGATAAATGCAGATAGGTAGGTAGGTAGATAGATAGATAGAGATAGGTAGGTAGATTGATAGAGACAGATAGGTAGGTAGGTAGATATATAGATAGAGATAGGTAGGTAGGTAGATTGATAGATACAGATAGGTAGGTAGGTAGATAGATAGAAGGAGATAGGTAGGTAGGTAGATAGATAGATACAGATATGTAGGTAGGTAGGTAGATAGATAGATACAGATAGGTAGGTAGGTAGGTAGGTAGGTAGGTAGATAGATAGATAGAGATAGATAGGTAGGTAGGTAGATAGATAGATAGATAGAGATAGGTAGGTAGGTAGATTGATAGATACAGATAGGTAGGTAGGTAGATAGATAGATACAGATAGGTAGGTAGGTAGATAGATAGATACAGATATGTAGGTAGGTAGGTAGATAGATAGATACAGATAGGTAGGTAGGTAGGTAGATAGATAGATACAGATAGGTAGGTAGATAGATAGATAGATAGAGATAGATAGGTAGGTATATTGATAGAGACAGATAGGTAGGTAGGTAAATAGATAGATAGAGATAAGTAGGTAGGTAGATTGATAGATAAAGATAGGTAGGTAGGTAGATAGATAGATACAGATAGGTAGGTAGGTAGATAGATAGATACAGATAGGTAGGTAGGTAGATAGATAGATACAGATATGTAGGTAGGTAGGTAGATAGATAGATACAGATAGGTAGGTAGGTAGGTAGATAGATAGATACAGATAGGTAGGTAGATAGATAGATAGATAGAGATAGATAGGTAGGTATATTGATAGAGACAGATAGGTAGGTAGGTAAATAGATAGATAGAGATAAGTAGGTAGGTAGATTGATAGATAAAGATAGGTAGGTAGGTAGATAGATAGATACAGATAGGTAGGTAGGTAGATAGATAGATACAGATAGGTAGGTAGGTAGATAGATAGATGAAGATATGTAGGTAGGTAGATAGATAGATAGAGATAGGTAGGTAGGTAGGTAGAGAGATAGAGATAGGTAGGTAGGTAGATAGATAGATAGAGATAGGTAGGCTGGTAGGTAGGTAGAGATAGTTAGGTAGGTAGGTAGATAGATACAGATAGGTAGTTAGGTAGATAGATAGATAGAGATAGGTAGGTAGGTAGATTGATAGATACAGATAGGTAGGTAGGTAGATAGATAGATACAGATAGGTAGGTAGGTAGATAGATAGATAGAGATAGGGAGGTAGGTAGGTAGATAGATAGAGATAAGTAGGTAGGTAGGTAGGTAGGTAGGTAGGTAGAGATAGTTAGATAGGTAGGTAGATAGAAAGAGATAGTTAGGTAGGTAGGTAGGTAGATACAGATAGGTAGGTAGGTAGATAGATAGATAGAGATAGGTGGTAGGTAGATTGATAGATACAGATAAGTAGGTAGGTAGGTAGATAGATAGAGATAGGTAGGTAGGTAGGTAGATAGATAGAGATGGGTAGGTAGGTAGATAGATAGATACAGATAGGTAGGTAGGTAGATAGATAGATACAGATAGGTAGGTAGGTAGAAAGATAGAGATAGGTAGGTAGGTAGGTAGATAGATAGATGGAGATAGGTAGGTAGGTAGGTAGATAGATAGAGATAGCTAGGTAGGTAGATAGATAGATAGATAGATAGAGATAGATAGGTAGGTAGATTGATAGAGACAGATAGGTAGTTAGGTAGATAGATAGATATAGATAGGTAGGTAGGTAGATTGATAGATACAGATAGGTAGGTAGGTAGATAGATAGATAAAGATAGGTAGGTATGTAGATAGATAGATACAGATAGGTAGGTAGGTAGATAGATAGATAGAGATATGTAGGTAGGTAGATAGATAGATAGAGATAGGTAGGTAGGTAGGTAGATAGATAGAGATAGGTAGGTAGGTAGATAGATAGATAGAGATAGGTAGGTAGGTAGATAGATAGATAGAGATAGGTATGTAGGTAAATAGATAGATCGATAGAGATAGGTAGGTAGGTAGATAGATAGATAGAGATAGGTAGGTAGGTAGATTGATAGATACAGATAGGTAGGTAGGTAGATAGATAGATACAGATAGGTAGGTAGGTAGGTAGATAGATACAGCTATGTAGGTAGGTAGGTAGATAGATAGATACAGATAGGTAGGTAGGTAGGTAGGTAGGTAGGTAGATAGATACAGATAGGTAGGTAGGTAGATAGATAGATAGATAGAGATAGATAGGTAGGTAGATTGATAGAGACAGATAGGTAGGTAGGTAGATAGATAGATAGAGATAGGTAGGTATATTGATAGATACAGATAGGTAGGTAGGTAGATAGATAGATACAGATAGGTAGGTAGGTAGATAGATAGATACAGATAGGTAGGTAGGTAGATAGATAGATACAGATAGGTAGGTAGGTAGATAGATAGATAGAGATAGGTAGGTAGGTAGATAGATAGAGATAGGTAGGTAGGTAGATAGATAGAGATAGGTAGGTAGGTAGATAGATAGATAGAGATAGGTAGGTAGGTAGGTGGATAGATAGAGATAGGTAGGTAGGTAGATAGATAGAGATAGATAGGTAGGTAGGTAGATTGATAGACACAGATAGGTAGGTAGGTAGATAAATAGATAGCAATAGGTAGGTAGGTAGATAGATAGATACAGATAGGTAGGTAGGTAGATAGATAGATACAGATAGGTAGGTAGGTAGATTGATAGATAGAGATAGGTAGGTAGTTAGATAGATAGATAGAGATAGGTAGGTAGGTAGATAGATAGAGATAGGTAGGTAGGTAGGTAGATAGATAGAGATAGGTAGGTAGGTAGAGAGATAGATAGAGATAGGTAGGTAGGTAGGTAGATAGATAGAGATAGGTAGGTAGGTAGATAGATAGAGATAGATAGGTAGGTAGACTGATAGAGACAGGTAGGTAGGTAGATAGATAGATAGAGATAGGTAGGTAGGTAGATTGATAGATACAGATAGGTAGGTAGGTAGATAGATAGATACAGATAGGTAGGTAGGTAGATAGATAGATACAGATAGGTAGGTAGGTAGGTAGATAGATACAGATATGTAGGTAGGTAGATAGATAGAGATAGGTAGGTAGGTAGGTAGATAGATATAGATAGGTAGGTAGGTAGAGAGATAGATAGAGATAGGTAGGTAGGTAGGTAGATAGATAGAGATAGGTAGGTAGGTAGGTAGATAGAGAGATAGAGATAGATAGGTAGGTAGATTGATAGGGACAGATAGGTAGGTAGGTGGATAGATAGATAGAGATAGGTAGGTAGGTAGATTGATAGATACAGATAGGTAGGTAGGTAGATAGATAGATACAGATAGGTAGGTAGATAGATAGATACAGATATGTAGGTAGGTAGATAGATAGATAGAGATAGGTAGGTAGGTAGGTAGGTAGATAGATAGAGATAGGCAGGTAGGTAGGTAGGTAGGTAGGTAGAGATAGTTAGATAGGTTGGTAGATAGATACAGATAGGTAGGTAGGTAGATAGATAGATAGAGATAGGTAGGTAGGTAGATTGATAGATACAGATAGGTAGGTAGGTAGGTAGATAGATAGAGATAGGTAGGTAGGTAGGTAGATAGAGATAGGTAGGTAGGTAGATAGATAGATAGATAGAGATAGGTAGGTAGGTAGATTGATAGATACAGATAGGTAGGTAGCTAGATAGATAGATATAGATAGGTAGGTAGGTAGGTAGATTGATAGATACAGATAGGTAGGTAGGTAGATAGATAGATTCATATAGGTAGGTAGGTAGATATATAGATAGAGATAGGTAGGTAGGTAGATAGATAAATACAGATAGGTAGATAGGTAGGTAGATAGATAGAGATAGGTAGGTAGGTAGATAGATAGATAGAGATAGGTAGGTAGGAAGATTGCTAGATACAGATAGGTAGGTAGGTAGATAGATAGATACAGATAGGTAGGTAGGTAGATAGATGGATACAGATATGTAGGTAGGTAGGTAGATAGATAGATACAGATAGGTAGGTAGGTAAGTAGATAGATAGATACAGATAGGTAGGTAGGTAGATAGATAGATAGAGATAGATAGGTAGGTAGATTGATAGAGACAGATAGGTAGGTAGGTAGATAGATAGATAGAGATAGGTATGTAGGTAAATAGATAGATCGATAGAGATAGGTAGGTAGGTAGATAGATAGATACAGATATGTAGGTAGGTAGGTAGATAGATAGATACAGATAGGTAGGTAGGTAGGTAGATAGATAGATACAGATAGGTAGGTAGGTAGATAGATAGATAGAGATAGATAGGTAGGTAGATTGATAGAGACAGATAGGTAGGTAGGTAGATAGATAGATAGAGATAGGTAGGTATATTGATAGATACAGATAGGTAGGTAGGTAGATAGATAGATACAGATAGGTAGGTAGGTAGATAGATAGATACAGATAGGTATGTAGGTAGATAGATAGATACAGATAGGTAGGTAGGTAGATAGATAGATAGAGATAGGTAGGTAGGTAGGTAGATAGATAGAGATAGGTAGGTAGGTAGGTACATAGATATAGATAGGTAGGTAGGTAGAGAGATAGATAGAGATAGGTAGGTAGGTAGATAGATAGAGATAGTTAGGTAGGTAGGTAGATAGAGAGATAGAGATAGATAGGTAGGTAGATTGATAGGGACAGATAGGTAGGTAGGTGGATAGATAGATAGAGATAGGTAGGTAGGTAGATTGATAGATACAGATAGGTAGGTAGGTAGATAGATAGATACAGATAGGTAGGTAGATAGATAGATACAGATATGTAGGTAGGTAGATAGATAGATAGAGATAGGTAGGTAGGTAGGTAGGTAGGTAGATAGATAGAGATAGGTAGGTAGGTAGGTAGGTAGGTAGGTAGGTAGAGATAGTTAGATAGGTTGGTAGATAGATACAGATAGGTAGGTAGGTAGATAGATAGATAGAGATAGGTAGGTAGGTAGATTGATAGATACAGATAGGTAGGTAGGTAGGTAGATAGATAGAGATAGGTAGGTAGGTAGGTAGATAGAGATAGGTAGGTAGGTAGATAGATAGATAGATAGAGATAGGTAGGTAGGTAGATTGATAGATACAGATAGGTAGGTAGATAGATAGATAGATACAGATAGGTAGGTAGGTAGATAGATAGATAGATAGACATAGGTAGGTAGGTAGATTGATAGATACAGATAGGTAGGTAGGTAGATAGATAGATTCATATAGGTAGGTAGGTAGATATATAGATAGAGATAGGTAGGTAGGTAGATAGATAAATACAGATAGGTAGATAGGTAGGTAGATAGATAGAGATAGGTAGGTAGGTAGATAGATAGATAGAGATAGGTAGGTAGGAAGATTGCTAGATACAGATAGGTAGGTAGGTAGATAGATAGATACAGATAGGTAGGTAGGTAGATAGATGGATACAGATATGTAGGTAGGTAGGTAGATAGATAGATACAGATAGGTAGGTAGGTAAGTAGATAGATAGATACAGATAGGTAGGTAGGTAGATAGATAGATAGAGATAGATAGGTAGGTAGATTGATAGAGACAGATAGGTAGGTAGGTAGATAGATAGATAGAGATAGGTATGTAGGTAAATAGATAGATCGATAGAGATAGGTAGGTAGGTAGATAGATAGATACAGATATGTAGGTAGGTAGGTAGATAGATAGATACAGATAGGTAGGTAGGTAGGTAGATAGATAGATACAGATAGGTAGGTAGGTAGATAGATAGATAGAGATAGATAGGTAGGTAGATTGATAGAGACAGATAGGTAGGTATGTAGATAGATAGATAGAGATAGGTAGGTAGATAGATAGATACAGATAGGTAGGTAGGTAGATAGATAGATACAGATAGGTAGGTAGGTAGATAGATAGATAGAGATAGGTAGGTAGGTAGGTAGATAGATAGAGATAGGTAGGTAGGTAGATAGATAGAGATAGGTAGGTAGGTAGATAGATAGATAGAGATAGGTAGGTAGGTAGGTGGATAGATAGAGATAGGTAGGTAGGTAGATAGATAGAGATAGATAGGTAGGTAGGTAGATTGATAGACACAGATAGGTAGGTAGGTAGATAAATAGATAGCAATAGGTAGGTAGGTAGATAGATAGATACAGATAGGTAGGTAGGTAGATAGATAGATACAGATAGGTAGGTAGGTAGATTGATAGATAGAGATTGATAGATAGATACCAGGCTGTTAGTAGGACAATATTGGAAGAAGGAATCTTTGCCTACTTTACAAGAATGGTTTCATAAAGTTTCGTATTTGGCAGAAATGGCAAAGATTTCGGCTTTCTTAAAGGAGCAATCTCAAGAAAAATTTTTTGTGGTATGGGAAAAATGGATAAATTTTATACAATATAATTTGAATATGGAAAAATACCATTTAGCTTTCTTATAATTTGTAATGATTGTTTTTTCTTTCTTTCTTTCTTCTTTTCTTTTTTATATATATATATTGTTCACGTATTATTACTTATATATATATTTTTTTTATACATGCTTTATTTTTCGTCTTTTTTTTTTCTTTCTTCTTTCTTTCTCTCTCTTTTCTTTTTTTTTCTATTTTTTTTTTCTTTTCTTTTTTTAGTATATATTATTCATTTTAAAGTTTATATTATGTATATTATTATTATATATATTATTATTGTGATTTTTATCATTATTATTAATTATTTTGTTAACTGTAAATGTTGTTTTTAAAATTTTGTTAAATAATCCTGTATTCAGTTCTGGGAAGTCGGGGGGGGGGGGGGTGGGGTGGTTGGGGAGGAGGGGGGGGGGTTTATTTGTAAAATTTTTGAAAAATTTCAATTAAAAAAAAAAAAAGATAGGTAGGTAGGTAGATAGATAGATACAGATAGGTAGGTAGGTAGATAGATAGATACAGATAGGTAGGTAGGTAGATAGATAGATGAAGATATGTAGGTAGGTAGATAGATAGATAGAGATAGGTAGGTAGGTAGGTAGAGAGATAGAGATAGGTAGGTAGGTAGATAGATAGATAGAGATAGGTAGGCTGGTAGGTAGGTAGAGATAGTTAGGTAGGTAGGTAGATAGATACAGATAGGTAGTTAGGTAGATAGATAGATAGAGATAGGTAGGTAGGTAGATTGATAGATACAGATAGGTAGGTAGGTAGATAGATAGATACAGATAGGTAGGTAGGTAGATAGATAGATAGAGATAGGGAGGTAGGTAGGTAGATAGATAGAGATAAGTAGGTAGGTAGGTAGGTAGGTAGAGATAGTTAGATAGGTAGGTAGATAGAAAGAGATAGTTAGGTAGGTAGGTAGGTAGATACAGATAGGTAGGTATGTAGATAGATAGATAGAGATAGGTGGTAGGTAGATTGATAGATACAGATAAGTAGGTAGGTAGGTAGATAGATAGAGATAGGTAGGTAGGTAGGTAGATAGATAGAGATGGGTAGGTAGGTAGGTAGGTAGAGATAGTTAGATAGTTAGGTAGATAGATAGAGATAGGTAGGTAGGTAGATAGAGATAGGTAGGTAGGTAGATAGATAGATAGAGATAGGTAGGTAGGTAGATAGATAGATACAGATAGGTAGGTAGGTAGATAGATAGATATAGATAGGTAGGTAGGTAGAAAGATAGAGATAGGTAGGTAGGTAGGTAGATAGATAGAGATAGGTAGGTAGGTAGGTAGATAGATAGATGGAGATAGGTAGGTAGGTAGGTAGATAGATAGAGATAGCTAGGTAGGTAGATAGATAGATAGATAGATAGAGATAGATAGGTAGGTAGATTGATAGAGACAGATAGGTAGTTAGGTAGATAGATAGATATAGATAGGTAGGTAGGTAGATTGATAGATACAGATAGGTAGGTAGGTAGATAGATAGATAAAGATAGGTAGGTATGTAGATAGATAGATACAGATAGGTAGGTAGGTAGATAGATAGATAGAGATATGTAGGTAGGTAGATAGATAGATAGAGATAGGTAGGTAGGTAGGTAGATAGATAGAGATAGGTAGGTAGGTAGATAGATAGATAGAGATAGGTAGGTAGGTAGATAGATAGATAGAGATAGGTATGTAGGTAAATAGATAGATCGATAGAGATAGGTAGGTAGGTAGATAGATAGATAGAGATAGGTAGGTAGGTAGATTGATAGATACAGATAGGTAGGTAGGTAGATAGATAGATACAGATAGGTAGGTAGGTAGGTAGATAGATACAGCTATGTAGGTAGGTAGGTAGATAGATAGATACAGATAGGTAGGTAGGTAGGTAGGTAGGTAGATACAGATAGGTAGGTAGGTAGATAGATAGATAGATAGAGATAGATAGGTAGGTAGATTGATAGAGACAGATAGGTAGGTAGGTAGATAGATAGATAGAGATAGGTAGGTATATTGATAGATACAGATAGGTAGGTAGGTAGATAGATAGATACAGATAGGTAGGTAGGTAGATAGATAGATACAGATAGGTAGGTAGGTAGATAGATAGATACAGATAGGTAGGTAGGTAGGTAGGTAGATAGATAGATACAGATAGGTAGGTAGATAGATAGATAGATAGAGATAGATAGGTAGGTATATTGATAGAGACAGATAGGTAGGTAGGTAAATAGATAGATAGAGATAAGTAGGTAGGTAGATTGATAGATAAAGATAGGTAGGTAGGTAGATAGATAGATACAGATAGGTAGGTAGGTAGATAGATAGATACAGATAGGTAGGTAGGTAGATAGATAGATGAAGATATGTAGGTAGATAGATAGATAGATAGAGATAGGTAGGTAGGTAGGTAGAGAGATAGAGATAGGTAGGTAGGTAGATAGATAGATAGAGATAGGTAGGCTGGTAGGTAGGTAGAGATAGTTAGGTAGGTAGGTAGATAGATACAGATAGGTAGTTAGGTAGATAGATAGATAGAGATAGGTAGGTAGGTAGATTGATAGATACAGATAGGTAGGTAGGTAGATAGATAGATACAGATAGGTAGGTAGGTAGATAGATAGATAGAGATAGGGAGGTAGGTAGGTAGATAGATAGAGATAAGTAGGTAGGTAGGTAGGTAGGTAGAGATAGTTAGATAGGTAGGTAGATAGAAAGAGATAGTTAGGTAGGTAGGTAGGTAGATACAGATAGGTAGGTATGTAGATAGATAGATAGAGATAGGTGGTAGGTAGATTGATAGATACAGATAAGTAGGTAGGTAGGTAGATAGATAGAGATAGGTAGGTAGGTAGGTAGATAGATAGAGATGGGTAGGTAGGTAGGTAGGTAGAGATAGTTAGATAGTTAGGTAGATAGATAGAGATAGGTAGGTAGGTAGATAGAGATAGGTAGGTAGGTAGATAGATAGATAGAGATAGGTAGGTAGGTAGATAGATAGATACAGATAGGTAGGTAGGTAGATAGATAGATATAGATAGGTAGGTAGGTAGAAAGATAGAGATAGGTAGGTAGGTAGGTAGATAGATAGAGATAGGTAGGTAGGTAGGTAGATAGATAGATGGAGATAGGTAGGTAGGTAGGTAGATAGATAGAGATAGCTAGGTAGGTAGATAGATAGATAGATAGATAGATAGATAGAGATAGATAGGTAGGTAGATTGATAGAGACAGATAGGTAGTTAGGTAGATAGATAGATATAGATAGGTAGGTAGGTAGATTGATAGATACAGATAGGTAGGTAGGTAGATAGATAGATAAAGATAGGTAGGTATGTAGATAGATAGATACAGATAGGTAGGTAGGTAGATAGATAGATAGAGATATGTAGGTAGGTAGATAGATAGATAGAGATAGGTAGGTAGGTAGGTAGATAGATAGAGATAGGTAGGTAGGTAGATAGATAGATAGAGATAGGTAGGTAGGTAGATAGATAGATAGAGATAGGTATGTAGGTAAATAGATAGATCGATAGAGATAGGTAGGTAGGTAGATAGATAGATAGAGATAGGTAGGTAGGTAGATTGATAGATACAGATAGGTAGGTAGGTAGATAGATAGATACAGATAGGTAGGTAGGTAGGTAGATAGATACAGCTATGTAGGTAGGTAGGTAGATAGATAGATACAGATAGGTAGGTAGGTAGGTAGGTAGATAGATACAGATAGGTAGGTAGGTAGATAGATAGATAGATAGAGATAGATAGGTAGGTAGATTGATAGAGACAGATAGGTAGGTAGGTAGATAGATAGATAGAGATAGGTAGGTATATTGATAGATACAGATAGGTAGGTAGGTAGATAGATAGATACAGATAGGTAGGTAGGTAGATAGATAGATACAGATAGGTAGGTAGGTAGATAGATAGATACAGATAGGTAGGTAGGTAGATAGATAGATATAGATAGGTAGGTAGGTAGGTAGATAGATAGAGATAGGTAGGTAGGTAGATAGATAGAGATAGGTAGGTAGGTAGATAGATAGATAGAGATAGGTAGGTAGGTAGGTGGATAGATAGAGATAGGTAGGTAGGTAGATAGATAGAGATAGATAGGTAGGTAGGTAGATTGATAGACACAGATAGGTAGGTAGGTAGATAGATAGATACAGATAGGTAGGTAGGTAGATAGATAGATACAGATAGGTAGGTAGGTAGATTGATAGATAGAGATAGGTAGGTAGTTAGATAGATAGATAGAGATAGGTAGGTAGGTAGATAGATAGAGATAGGTAGGTAGGTAGGTAGATAGATAGAGATAGGTAGGTAGGTAGAGAGATAGATAGAGATAGGTAGGTAGGTAGGTAGATAGATAGAGATAGGTAGGTAGGTAGATAGATAGATAGAGATAGATAGGTAGGTAGACTGATAGAGACAGGTAGGTAGGTAGATAGATAGATAGAGATAGGTTGGAAGGTAGATTGATAGATACAGATAGGTAGGTAGGTAGATAGATAGATACAGATAGGTAGGTAGGTAGATAGATAGATAGAGATAGGGAGGTAGGTAGGTAGATAGATAGAGATAAGTAGGTAGGTAGGTAGGTAGGTAGAGATAGTTAGATAGGTAGGTAGATAGAAAGAGATAGTTAGGTAGGTAGGTAGGTAGATACAGATAGGTAGGTATGTAGATAGATAGATAGAGATAGGTGGTAGGTAGATTGATAGATACAGATAAGTAGGTAGGTAGGTAGATAGATAGAGATAGGTAGGTAGGTAGGTAGATAGATAGAGATGGGTAGGTAGGTAGGTAGGTAGAGATAGTTAGATAGTTAGGTAGATAGATAGAGATAGGTAGGTAGGTAGATAGAGATAGGTAGGTAGGTAGATAGATAGATAGAGATAGGTAGGTAGGTAGATAGATAGATACAGATAGGTAGGTAGGTAGATAGATAGATATAGATAGGTAGGTAGGTAGAAAGATAGAGATAGGTAGGTAGGTAGGTAGATAGATAGAGATAGGTAGGTAGGTAGGTAGATAGATAGATGGAGATAGGTAGGTAGGTAGGTAGATAGATAGAGATAGCTAGGTAGGTAGATAGATAGATAGATAGATAGAGATAGATAGGTAGGTAGATTGATAGAGACAGATAGGTAGTTAGGTAGATAGATAGATATAGATAGGTAGGTAGGTAGATTGATAGATACAGATAGGTAGGTAGGTAGATAGATAGATAAAGATAGGTAGGTATGTAGATAGATAGATACAGATAGGTAGGTAGGTAGATAGATAGATAGAGATATGTAGGTAGGTAGATAGATAGATAGAGATAGGTAGGTAGGTAGGTAGATAGATAGAGATAGGTAGGTAGGTAGATAGATAGATAGAGATAGGTAGGTAGGTAGATAGATAGATAGAGATAGGTATGTAGGTAAATAGATAGATCGATAGAGATAGGTAGGTAGGTAGATAGATAGATAGAGATAGGTAGGTAGGTAGATTGATAGATACAGATAGGTAGGTAGGTAGATAGATAGATACAGATAGGTAGGTAGGTAGGTAGATAGATACAGCTATGTAGGTAGGTAGGTAGATAGATAGATACAGATAGGTAGGTAGGTAGGTAGGTAGATAGATACAGATAGGTAGGTAGGTAGATAGATAGATAGATAGAGATAGATAGGTAGGTAGATTGATAGAGACAGATAGGTAGGTAGGTAGATAGATAGATAGAGATAGGTAGGTATATTGATAGATACAGATAGGTAGGTAGGTAGATAGATAGATACAGATAGGTAGGTAGGTAGATAGATAGATACAGATAGGTAGGTAGGTAGATAGATAGATACAGATAGGTAGGTAGGTAGGTAGGTAGATAGATAGATACAGATAGGTAGGTAGATAGATAGATAGATAGAGATAGATAGGTAGGTATATTGATAGAGACAGATAGGTAGGTAGGTAAATAGATAGATAGAGATAAGTAGGTAGGTAGATTGATAGATAAAGATAGGTAGGTAGGTAGATAGATAGATACAGATAGGTAGGTAGGTAGATAGATAGATACAGATAGGTAGGTAGGTAGATAGATAGATGAAGATATGTAGGTAGGTAGATAGATAGATAGAGATAGGTAGGTAGGTAGGTAGAGAGATAGAGATAGGTAGGTAGGTAGATAGATAGATAGAGATAGGTAGGCTGGTAGGTAGGTAGAGATAGTTAGGTAGGTAGGTAGATAGATACAGATAGGTAGTTAGGTAGATAGATAGATAGAGATAGGTAGGTAGGTAGATTGATAGATACAGATAGGTAGGTAGGTAGATAGATAGATACAGATAGGTAGGTAGGTAGATAGATAGATAGAGATAGGGAGGTAGGTAGGTAGATAGATAGAGATAAGTAGGTAGGTAGGTAGGTAGGTAGAGATAGTTAGATAGGTAGGTAGATAGAAAGAGATAGTTAGGTAGGTAGGTAGGTAGATACAGATAGGTAGGTATGTAGATAGATAGATAGAGATAGGTGGTAGGTAGATTGATAGATACAGATAAGTAGGTAGGTAGGTAGGTAGATAGATAGAGATAGGTAGGTAGGTAGGTAGATAGATAGAGATGGGTAGGTAGGTAGGTAGGTAGAGATAGTTAGATAGTTAGGTAGATAGATAGAGATAGGTAGGTAGGTAGATAGAGATAGGTAGGTAGGTAGATAGATAGATAGAGATAGGTAGGTAGGTAGATAGATAGATACAGATAGGTAGGTAGGTAGATAGATAGATATAGATAGGTAGGTAGGTAGAAAGATAGAGATAGGTAGGTAGGTAGGTAGATAGATAGAGATAGGTAGGTAGGTAGGTAGATAGATAGATGGAGATAGGTAGGTAGGTAGGTAGATAGATAGAGATAGCTAGGTAGGTAGATAGATAGATAGATAGATAGATAGAGATAGATAGGTAGGTAGATTGATAGAGACAGATAGGTAGTTAGGTAGATAGATAGATATAGATAGGTAGGTAGGTAGATTGATAGATACAGATAGGTAGGTAGGTAGATAGATAGATAAAGATAGGTAGGTATGTAGATAGATAGATACAGATAGGTAGGTAGGTAGATAGATAGATAGAGATATGTAGGTAGGTAGATAGATAGATAGAGATAGGTAGGTAGGTAGGTAGATAGATAGAGATAGGTAGGTAGGTAGATAGATAGATAGAGATAGGTAGGTAGGTAGATAGATAGATAGAGATAGGTATGTAGGTAAATAGATAGATCGATAGAGATAGGTAGGTAGGTAGATAGATAGATAGAGATAGGTAGGTAGGTAGATTGATAGATACAGATAGGTAGGTAGGTAGATAGATAGATACAGATAGGTAGGTAGGTAGGTAGATAGATACAGCTATGTAGGTAGGTAGGTAGATAGATAGATACAGATAGGTAGGTAGGTAGGTAGGTAGATAGATACAGATAGGTAGGTAGGTAGATAGATAGATAGATAGAGATAGATAGGTAGGTAGATTGATAGAGACAGATAGGTAGGTAGGTAGATAGATAGATAGAGATAGGTAGGTATATTGATAGATACAGATAGGTAGGTAGGTAGATAGATAGATACAGATAGGTAGGTAGGTAGATAGATAGATACAGATAGGTAGGTAGGTAGATAGATAGATACAGATAGGTAGGTAGGTAGATAGATAGATAGAGATAGGTAGGTAGGTAGGTAGATAGATAGAGATAGGTAGGTAGGTAGATAGATAGAGATAGGTAGGTAGGTAGATAGATAGATAGAGATAGGTAGGTAGGTAGGTGGATAGATAGAGATAGGTAGGTAGGTAGATAGATAGAGATAGATAGGTAGGTAGGTAGATTGATAGACACAGATAGGTAGGTAGGTAGATAAATAGATAGCAATAGGTAGGTAGGTAGATAGATAGATACAGATAGGTAGGTAGGTAGATAGATAGATACAGATAGGTAGGTAGGTAGATTGATAGATAGAGATAGGTAGGTAGTTAGATAGATAGATAGAGATAGGTAGGTAGGTAGATAGATAGAGATAGGTAGGTAGGTAGGTAGATAGATAGAGATAGGTAGGTAGGTGGATAGATAGATAGAGATAGGTAGGTAGGTAGATAGATAGATAGAGATAGATAGGTAGGTAGACTGATAGAGACAGGTAGGTAGGTAGATAGATAGATAGAGATAGGTTGGAAGGTAGATTGATAGATACAGATAGGTAGGTAGGTAGATAGATAGATACAGATAGGTAGGTAGGTAGATAGATAGATACAGATAGGTAGGTAGGTAGGTAGATAGATACAGATATGTAGGTAGGTAGATAGATAGAGATAGGTAGGTAGGTAGGTAGATAGATATAGATAGGTAGGTAGGTAGAGAGATAGATAGAGATAGGTAGGTAGGTAGGTAGATAGATAGAGATAGGTAGGTAGGTAGGTAGATAGAGAGATAGAGATAGATAGGTAGGTAGATTGATAGGGACAGATAGGTAGGTAGGTGGATAGATAGATAGAGATAGGTAGGTAGGTAGATTGATAGATACAGATAGGTAGGTAGGTAGATAGATAGATACAGATAGGTAGGTAGATAGATAGATACAGATATGTAGGTAGGTAGATAGATAGATAGAGATAGGTAGGTAGGTAGGTAGGTAGGTAGATAGATAGAGATAGGCAGGTAGGTAGGTAGGTAGGTAGGTAGAGATAGTTAGATAGGTTGGTAGATAGATACAGATAGGTAGGTAGGTAGATAGATAGATAGAGATAGGTAGGTAGGTAGATTGATAGATACAGTTAGGTAGGTAGGTAGGTAGATAGATAGAGATAGGTAGGTAGGTAGGTAGATAGAGATAGGTAGGTAGGTAGATAGATAGATAGATAGAGATAGGTAGGTAGGTAGATTGATAGATACAGATAGGTAGGTAGCTAGATAGATAGATACAGATAGGTAGGTAGGTAGATAGATAGATAGACATAGGTAGGTAGGTAGATTGATAGATACAGATAGGTAGGTAGGTAGATAGATAGATTCATATAGGTAGGTAGGTAGATATATAGATAGAGATAGGTAGGTAGGTAGATAGATAAATACAGATAGGTAGATAGGTAGGTAGATAGATAGAGATAGGTAGGTAGCTAGATAGATAGAGATAGGTAGGTAGGAAGATTGCTAGATACAGATAGGTAGGTAGGTAGATAGATAGATACAGATAGGTAGGTAGGTAGATAGATGGATACAGATATGTAGGTAGGTAGGTAGATAGATAGATACAGATAGGTAGGTAGGTAAGTAGATAGATAGATACAGATAGGTAGGTAGGTAGATAGATAGATAGAGATAGATAGGTAGGTAGATTGATAGAGACAGATAGGTAGGTAGGTAGATAGATAGATAGAGATAGGTATGTAGGTAAATAGATAGATCGATAGAGATAGGTAGGTAGGTAGATAGATAGATACAGATATGTAGGTAGGTAGGTAGATAGATAGATACAGATAGGTAGGTAGGTAGGTAGATAGATAGATACAGATAGGTAGGTAGGTAGATAGATAGATAGAGATAGATAGGTAGGTAGATTGATAGAGACAGATAGGTAGGTAGGTAGGTAGATAGAGATAGGTAGGTATATTGATAGATACAGATAGGTAGGTAGGTAGATAGATAGATACAGATAGGTAGGTAGGTAGATAGATAGATACAGATAGGTATGTAGGTAGATAGATAGATAGATACAGATAGGTAGGTAGGTAGATAGATAGATAGAGATAGGTAGGTAGGTAGGTAGATAGATAGAGATAGGTAGGTAGGTAGGTACATAGATATAGATAGGTAGGTAGGTAGAGAGATAGATAGAGATAGGTAGGTAGGTAGATAGATAGAGATAGTTAGGTAGGTAGGTAGATAGAGAGATAGAGATAGATAGGTAGGTAGATTGATAGGGACAGATAGGTAGGTAGGTAGATAGATAGATACAGATAGGTAGATAGATAGATAGATAGATACAGATATGTAGGTAGGTAGATAGATAGATAGAGATAGGTAGGTAGGTAGGTAGGTAGGTAGATAGATAGAGATAGGTAGGTAGGTAGGTAGGTAGGTAGAGATAGTTAGATAGGTTGGTAGATAGATACAGATAGGTAGGTAGGTAGATAGATAGATAGAAATAGGTAGGTAGGTAGATTGATAGATACAGATAGGTAGGTAGGTAGGTAGATAGATAGAGATAGGTAGGTAGGTAGGTAGATAGAGATAGGTAGGTACGTAGATAGATAGATAGATAGAGATAGGTAGGTAGGTAGATTGATAGATACAGATAGGTAGGTAGATAGATAGATAGATACAGATAGGTAGGTAGGTAGATAGATAGATAAACATAGGTAGGTAGGTAGATTGATAGATACAGATAGGTAGGTAGGTAGATAGATAGATTCATATAGGTAGGTAGGTAGATATATAGATAGAGATAGGTAGGTAGGTAGATAGATAAATACAGATAGGTAGATAGGTAGGTAGATAGATAGAGATAGGTAGGTAGGTAGATAGATAGATACAGATAGGTAGGTAGGTAGATAGATGGATACAGATATGTAGGTAGGTAGGTAGATAGATAGATACAGATAGGTAGGTAGGTAAGTAGATAGATAGATACAGATAGGTAGGTAGGTAGATAGATAGATAGAGATAGATAGGTAGGTACATTGATAGAGACAGATAGGTAGGTAGGTAGATAGATAGATAGAGATAGGTATGTAGGTAAATAGATAGATCGATAGAGATAGGTAGGTAGGTAGATAGATAGATACAGATATGTAGGTAGGTAGGTAGATAGAGAGATACAGATAGGTAGGTAGGTAGGTAGATAGATAGATACAGATAGGTAGGTAGGTAGATAGATAGATAGAGATAGATAGGTAGGTAGATTGATAGAGACAGATAGGTAGGTATGTAGATAGATAGATAGAGATAGGTAGGTATATTGATAGATACAGATAGGTAGGTAGGTAGATAGATAGATACAGATAGGTAGGTAGGTAGATAGATAGATACAGATAGGTAGGTAGGTAGATAGATAGATAGAGATAGGTAGGTAGGTAGATAGATAGATAGAGATAGGTAGGTAGGTAGATAGATAGATAGAGATAGGTAGGTAGGTAGGTAGATAGATAGAGATAGGTAGGTAGGTAGATAGCTAGATAGAGATAGGTAGGTAGGTAGGTGGATAGATAGAGATAGGTAGGTAGGTAGATAGATAGAGATAGATAGGTAGGTAGGTAGATTGATAGACACAGATAGGTAGGTAGGTAGATAGATAGATAGCGATAGGTAGGTAGGTAGATAGATAGATACAGATAGGTAGGTAGGTAGATAGATAGATACAGATAGGTAGGTAGGTAGATAGATAGATACAGATATGTAGGTAGGTAGATAGATAGAGATAGGTAGGTAGGTAGGTAGATAGATATAGATAGGTAGGTAGGTAGGTAGATAGATATAGATAGGTAGGTAGGTAGAGAGATAGATAGAGATAGGTAGGTAGGTAGGTAGATAGATAGAGATAGGTAGGTAGGTAGGTAGATAGAGAGATAGAGATAGATAGGTAGGTAGATTGATAGGGACAGATAGGTAGGTAGGTGGATAGATAGATAGAGATAGGTAGGTAGGTAGATTGATAGATACAGATAGGTAGGTAGGTAGATAGATAGATACAGATAGGTAGGTAGATAGATAGATACAGATATGTAGGTAGGTAGATAGATAGATAGAGATAGGTAGGTAGGTAGGTAGGTAGATAGATAGAGATAGGCAGGTAGGTAGGTAGGTAGGTAGGTAGAGATAGTTAGATAGGTTGGTAGATAGATACAGATAGGTAGGTAGGTAGATAGATAGATAGAGATAGGTAGGTAGGTAGATTGATAGATACAGTTAGGTAGGTAGGTAGGTAGATAGATAGAGATAGGTAGGTAGGTAGGTAGATAGAGATAGGTAGGTAGGTAGATAGATAGATAGATAGAGATAGGTAGGTAGGTAGATTGATAGATACAGATAGGTAGGTAGCTAGATAGATAGATACAGATAGGTAGGTAGGTAGATAGATAGATAGACATAGGTAGGTAGGTAGATTGATAGATACAGATAGGTAGGTAGGTAGATAGATAGATAGAGATAGGTTGGAAGGTAGATTGATAGATACAGATAGGTAGGTAGGTAGATAGATAGATACAGATAGGTAGGTAGGTAGATAGATAGATACAGATAGGTAGGTAGGTAGGTAGATAGATACAGATATGTAGGTAGGTAGATAGATAGAGATAGGTAGGTAGGTAGGTAGATAGATATAGATAGGTAGGTAGGTAGAGAGATAGATAGAGATAGGTAGGTAGGTAGGTAGATAGATAGAGATAGATAGGTAGGTAGGTAGATAGAGAGATAGAGATAGATAGGTAGGTAGATTGATAGGGACAGATAGGTAGGTAGGTGGATAGATAGATAGAGATAGGTAGGTAGGTAGATTGATAGATACAGATAGGTAGGTAGGTAGATAGATAGATACAGATAGGTAGGTAGATAGATAGATACAGATATGTAGGTAGGTAGATAGATAGATAGAGATAGGTAGGTAGGTAGGTAGGTAGGTAGATAGATAGAGATAGGCAGGTAGGTAGGTAGGTAGGTAGGTAGAGATAGTTAGATAGGTTGGTAGATAGATACAGATAGGTAGGTAGGTAGATAGATAGATAGAGATAGGTAGGTAGGTAGATTGATAGATACAGTTAGGTAGGTAGGTAGGTAGATAGATAGAGATAGGTAGGTAGGTAGGTAGATAGAGATAGGTAGGTAGGTAGATAGATAGATAGATAGAGATAGGTAGGTAGGTAGATTGATAGATACAGATAGGTAGGTAGCTAGATAGATAGATACAGATAGGTAGGTAGGTAGATAGATAGATAGACATAGGTAGGTAGGTAGATTGATAGATACAGATAGGTAGGTAGGTAGATAGATAGATTCATATAGGTAGGTAGGTAGATATATAGATAGAGATAGGTAGGTAGGTAGATAGATAAATACAGATAGGTAGATAGGTAGGTAGATAGATAGAGATAGGTAGGTAGCTAGATAGATAGAGATAGGTAGGTAGGAAGATTGCTAGATACAGATAGGTAGGTAGGTAGATAGATAGATACAGATAGGTAGGTAGGTAGATAGATGGATACAGATATGTAGGTAGGTAGGTAGATAGATAGATACAGATAGGTAGGTAGGTAAGTAGATAGATAGATACAGATAGGTAGGTAGGTAGATAGATAGATAGAGATAGATAGGTAGGTAGATTGATAGAGACAGATAGGTAGGTAGGTAGATAGATAGATAGAGATAGGTATGTAGGTAAATAGATAGATCGATAGAGATAGGTAGGTAGGTAGATAGATAGATACAGATATGTAGGTAGGTAGGTAGATAGATAGATACAGATAGGTAGGTAGGTAGGTAGATAGATAGATACAGATAGGTAGGTAGGTAGATAGATAGATAGAGATAGATAGGTAGGTAGATTGATAGAGACAGATAGGTAGGTAAGTAGGTAGATAGAGATAGGTAGGTATATTGATAGATACAGATAGGTAGGTAGGTAGATAGATAGATACAGATAGGTAGGTAGGTAGATAGATAGATACAGATAGGTATGTAGGTAGATAGATAGATAGATACAGATAGGTAGGTAGGTAGATAGATAGATAGAGATAGGTAGGTAGGTAGGTAGATAGATAGAGATAGGTAGGTAGGTAGGTACATAGATATAGATAGGTAGGTAGCTAGAGAGATAGATAGAGATAGGTAGGTAGGTAGATAGATAGAGATAGTTAGGTAGGTAGGTAGATAGAGAGATAGAGATAGATAGGTAGGTAGATTGATAGGGACAGATAGGTAGGTAGGTGGATAGATAGATAGAGATAGGTAGGTAGGTAGATTGATAGATACAGATAGGTAGGTAGGTAGATAGATAGATACAGATAGGTAGATAGATAGATAGATAGATACAGATATGTAGGTAGGTAGATAGATAGATAGAGATAGGTAGGTAGGTAGGTAGGTAGGTAGATAGATAGAGATAGGTAGGTAGGTAGGTAGGTAGGTAGAGATAGTTAGATAGGTTGGTAGATAGATACAGATAGGTAGGTAGGTAGATAGATAGATAGAAATAGGTAGGTAGGTAGATTGATAGATACAGATAGGTAGGTAGGTAGGTAGATAGATAGAGATAGGTAGGTAGGTAGGTAGATAGAGATAGGTAGGTACGTAGATAGATAGATAGATAGAGATAGGTAGGTAGGTATATTGATAGATACAGATAGGTAGGTAGATAGATAGATAGATGCAGATAGGTAGGTAGGTAGATAGATAGATAAACATAGGTAGGTAGGTAGATTGATAGATACAGATAGGTAGGTAGGTAGATAGATAGATTCATATAGGTAGGTAGGTAGATATATAGATAGAGATAGGTAGGTAGGTAGATAGATAAATACAGATAGGTAGATAGGTAGGTAGATAGATAGAGATAGGTAGGTAGGTAGATAGATAGATACAGATAGGTAGGTAGGTAGATAGATGGATACAGATATGTAGGTAGGTAGGTAGATAGATAGATACAGATAGGTAGGTAGGTAAGTAGATAGATAGATACAGATAGGTAGGTAGGTAGATAGATAGATAGAGATAGATAGGTAGGTGCATTGATAGAGACAGATAGGTAGGTAGGTAGATAGATAGATAGATAGAGATAGGTATGTAGGTAAATAGATAGATCGATAGAGATAGGTAGGTAGGTAGATAGATAGATACAGATATGTAGGTAGGTAGGTAGATAGAGAGATACAGATAGGTAGGTAGGTAGGTAGATAGATAGATACAGATAGGTAGGTAGGTAGATAGATAGATAGAGATAGATAGGTAGGTAGATTGATAGAGACAGATAGGTAGGTATGTAGATAGATAGATAGAGATAGGTAGGTATATTGATAGATACAGATAGGTAGGTAGGTAGATAGATAGATACAGATAGGTAGGTAGGTAGATAGATAGATACAGATAAGTAGGTAGGTAGATAGATAGATAGAGATAGGTAGGTAGGTAGATAGATAGATAGAGATAGGTAGGTAGGTAGATAGCTAGATAGAGATAGGTAGGTAGGTAGGTGGATAGATAGAGATAGGTAGGTAGGTAGATAGATAGAGATAGATAGGTAGGTAGGTAGATTGATAGACACAGATAGGTAGGTAGGTAGATAGATAGATAGCGATAGGTAGGTAGGTAGATAGATAGATACAGATAGGTAGGTAGGTAGATAGATAGATACAGATAGGTAGGTAGGTAGATAGATAGATACAGATATGTAGGTAGGTAGATAGATAGAGATAGGTAGGTAGGTAGGTAGATAGATATAGATAGGTAGGTAGGTAGGTAGATAGATATAGATAGGTAGGTAGGTAGAGAGATAGATAGAGATAGGTAGGTAGGTAGGTAGATAGATAGAGATAGGTAGGTAGGTAGGTAGATAGAGAGATAGAGATAGATAGGTAGGTAGATTGATAGGGACAGATAGGTAGGTAGGTGGATAGATAGATAGAGATAGGTAGGTAGGTAGATTGATAGATACAGATAGGTAGGTAGGTAGATAGATAGATACAGATAGGTAGGTAGATAGATAGATACAGATATGTAGGTAGGTAGATAGATAGATAGAGATAGGTAGGTAGGTAGGTAGGTAGGTAGATAGATAGAGATAGGCAGGTAGGTAGGTAGGTAGGTAGGTAGAGATAGTTAGATAGGTTGGTAGATAGATACAGATAGGTAGGTAGGTAGATAGATAGATAGAGATAGGTAGGTAGGTAGATTGATAGATACAGTTAGGTAGGTAGGTAGGTAGATAGATAGAGATAGGTAGGTAGGTAGGTAGATAGAGATAGGTAGGTAGGTAGATAGATAGATAGATAGAGATAGGTAGGTAGGTAGATTGATAGATACAGATAGGTAGGTAGCTAGATAGATAGATACAGATAGGTAGGTAGGTAGATAGATAGATAGACATAGGTAGGTAGGTAGATTGATAGATACAGATAGGTAGGTAGGTAGATAGATAGATAGAGATAGGTTGGAAGGTAGATTGATAGATACAGATAGGTAGGTAGGTAGATAGATAGATACAGATAGGTAGGTAGGTAGATAGATAGATACAGATAGGTAGGTAGGTAGGTAGATAGATACAGATATGTAGGTAGGTAGATAGATAGAGATAGGTAGGTAGGTAGGTAGATAGATATAGATAGGTAGGTAGGTAGAGAGATAGATAGAGATAGGTAGGTAGGTAGGTAGATAGATAGAGATAGGTAGGTAGGTAGGTAGATAGAGAGATAGAGATAGATAGGTAGGTAGATTGATAGGGACAGATAGGTAGGTAGGTGGATAGATAGATAGAGATAGGTAGGTAGGTAGATTGATAGATACAGATAGGTAGGTAGGTAGATAGATAGATACAGATAGGTAGGTAGATAGATAGATACAGATATGTAGGTAGGTAGATAGATAGATAGAGATAGGTAGGTAGGTAGGTAGATAGATACAGCTATGTAGGTAGGTAGGTAGATAGATAGATACAGATAGGTAGGTAGGTAGGTAGGTAGATAGATACAGATAGGTAGGTAGGTAGATAGATAGATAGATAGAGATAGATAGGTAGGTAGATTGATAGAGACAGATAGGTAGGTAGGTAGATAGATAGATAGAGATAGGTAGGTATATTGATAGATACAGATAGGTAGGTAGGTAGATAGATAGATACAGATAGGTAGGTAGGTAGATAGATAGATACAGATAGGTAGGTAGGTAGATAGATAGATACAGATAGGTAGGTAGGTAGATAGATAGATAGAGATAGGTAGGTAGGTAGGTAGATAGATAGAGATAGGTAGGTAGGTAGATAGATAGAGATAGGTAGGTAGGTAGATAGATAGATAGAGATAGGTAGGTAGGTAGGTGGATAGATAGAGATAGGTAGGTAGGTAGATAGATAGAGATAGATAGGTAGGTAGGTAGATTGATAGACACAGATAGGTAGGTAGGTAGATAAATAGATAGCAATAGGTAGGTAGGTAGATAGATAGATACAGATAGGTAGGTAGGTAGATAGATAGATACAGATAGGTAGGTAGGTAGATTGATAGATAGAGATAGGTAGGTAGTTAGATAGATAGATAGAGATAGGTAGGTAGGTAGATAGATAGAGATAGGTAGGTAGGTAGGTAGATAGATAGAGATAGGTAGGTAGGTGGATAGATAGATAGAGATAGGTAGGTAGGTAGATAGATAGATAGAGATAGATAGGTAGGTAGACTGATAGAGACAGGTAGGTAGGTAGATAGATAGATAGAGATAGGTTGGAAGGTAGATTGATAGATACAGATAGGTAGGTAGGTAGATAGATAGATACAGATAGGTAGGTAGGTAGATAGATAGATACAGATAGGTAGGAAGGTAGGTAGATAGATACAGATATGTAGGTAGGTAGATAGATAGAGATAGGTAGGTAGGTAGGTAGATAGATATAGATAGGTAGGTAGGTAGAGAGATAGATAGAGATAGGTAGGTAGGTAGGTAGATAGATAGAGATAGGTAGGTAGGTAGGTAGATAGAGAGATAGAGATAGATAGGTAGGTAGATTGATAGGGACAGATAGGTAGGTAGGTGGATAGATAGATAGAGATAGGTAGGTAGGTAGATTGATAGATACAGATAGGTAGGTAGGTAGATAGATAGATACAGATAGGTAGGTAGATAGATAGATACAGATATGTAGGTAGGTAGATAGATAGATAGAGATAGGTAGGTAGGTAGGTAGGTAGATAGATAGAGATAGGCAGGTAGGTAGGTAGGTAGGTAGGTAGAGATAGTTAGATAGGTTGGTAGATAGATACAGATAGGTAGGTAGGTAGATAGATAGATAGAGATAGGTAGGTAGGTAGATTGATAGATACAGTTAGGTAGGTAGGTAGGTAGATAGATAGAGATAGGTAGGTAGGTAGGTAGATAGAGATAGGTAGGTAGGTAGATAGATAGATAGATAGAGATAGGTAGGTAGGTAGATTGATAGATACAGATAGGTAGGTAGCTAGATAGATAGATACAGATAGGTAGGTAGGTAGATAGATAGATAGACATAGGTAGGTAGGTAGATTGATAGATACAGATAGGTAGGTAGGTAGATAGATAGATTCATATAGGTAGGTAGGTAGATATATAGATAGAGATAGGTAGGTAGGTAGATAGATAAATACAGATAGGTAGATAGGTAGGTAGATAGATAGAGATAGGTAGGTAGCTAGATAGATAGAGATAGGTAGGTAGGAAGATTGCTAGATACAGATAGGTAGGTAGGTAGATAGATAGATACAGATAGGTAGGTAGGTAGATAGATGGATACAGATATGTAGGTAGGTAGGTAGATAGATAGATACAGATAGGTAGGTAGGTAAGTAGATAGATAGATACAGATAGGTAGGTAGGTAGATAGATAGATAGAGATAGATAGGTAGGTAGATTGATAGAGACAGATAGGTAGGTAGGTAGATAGATAGATAGAGATAGGTATGTAGGTAAATAGATAGATCGATAGAGATAGGTAGGTAGGTAGATAGATAGATACAGATATGTAGGTAGGTAGGTAGATAGATAGATACAGATAGGTAGGTAGGTAGGTAGATAGATAGATACAGATAGGTAGGTAGGTAGATAGATAGATAGAGATAGATAGGTAGGTAGATTGATAGAGACAGATAGGTAGGTAGGTAGGTAGATAGAGATAGGTAGGTATATTGATAGATACAGATAGGTAGGTAGGTAGATAGATAGATACAGATAGGTAGGTAGGTAGATAGATAGATACAGATAGGTATGTAGGTAGATAGATAGATAGATACAGATAGGTAGGTAGGTAGATAGATAGATAGAGATAGGTAGGTAGGTAGGTAGATAGATAGAGATAGGTAGGTAGGTACATAGATATAGATAGGTAGGTAGGTAGAGAGATAGATAGAGATAGGTAGGTAGGTAGATAGATAGAGATAGTTAGGTAGGTAGGTAGATAGAGAGATAGAGATAGATAGGTAGGTAGATTGATAGGGACAGATAGGTAGGTAGGTAGATAGATAGATACAGATAGGTAGATAGATAGATAGATAGATACAGATATGTAGGTAGGTAGATAGATAGATAGAGATAGGTAGGTAGGTAGGTAGGTAGGTAGATAGATAGAGATAGGTAGGTAGGTAGGTAGGTAGGTAGAGATAGTTAGATAGGTTGGTAGATAGATACAGATAGGTAGGTAGGTAGATAGATAGATAGAAATAGGTAGGTAGGTAGATTGATAGATACAGATAGGTAGGTAGGTAGGTAGATAGATAGAGATAGGTAGGTAGGTAGGTAGATAGAGATAGGTAGGTACGTAGATAGATAGATAGATAGAGATAGGTAGGTAGGTAGATTGATAGATACAGATAGGTAGGTAGATAGATAGATAGATACAGATAGGTAGGTAGGTAGATAGATAGATAAACATAGGTAGGTAGGTAGATTGATAGATACAGATAGGTAGGTAGGTAGATAGATAGATTCATATAGGTAGGTAGGTAGATATATAGATAGAGATAGGTAGGTAGGTAGATAGATAAATACAGATAGGTAGATAGGTAGGTAGATAGATAGAGATAGGTAGGTAGGTAGATAGATAGATACAGATAGGTAGGTAGGTAGATAGATGGATACAGATATGTAGGTAGGTAGGTAGATAGATAGATACAGATAGGTAGGTAGGTAAGTAGATAGATAGATACAGATAGGTAGGTAGGTAGATAGATAGATAGAGATAGATAGGTAGGTACATTGATAGAGACAGATAGGTAGGTAGGTAGATAGATAGATAGAGATAGGTATGTAGGTAAATAGATAGATCGATAGAGATAGGTAGGTAGGTAGATAGATAGATACAGATATGTAGGTAGGTAGGTAGATAGAGAGATACAGATAGGTAGGTAGGTAGGTAGATAGATAGATACAGATAGGTAGGTAGGTAGATAGATAGATAGAGATAGATAGGTAGGTAGATTGATAGAGACAGATAGGTAGGTATGTAGATAGATAGATAGAGATAGGTAGGTATATTGATAGATACAGATAGGTAGGTAGGTAGATAGATAGATACAGATAGGTAGGTAGGTAGATAGATAGATACAGATAGGTAGGTAGGTAGATAGATAGATAGAGATAGGTAGGTAGGTAGATAGATAGATAGAGATAGGTAGGTAGGTAGATAGATAGATAGAGATAGGTAGGTAGGTAGGTAGATAGATAGAGATAGGTAGGTAGGTAGATAGCTAGATAGAGATAGGTAGGTAGGTAGGTGGATAGATAGAGATAGGTAGGTAGGTAGATAGATAGAGATAGATAGGTAGGTAGGTAGATTGATAGACACAGATAGGTAGGTAGGTAGATAGATAGATAGCGATAGGTAGGTAGGTAGATAGATAGATACAGATAGGTAGGTAGGTAGATAGATAGATACAGATAGGTAGGTAGGTAGATAGATAGATACAGATATGTAGGTAGGTAGATAGATAGAGATAGGTAGGTAGGTAGGTAGATAGATATAGATAGGTAGGTAGGTAGGTAGATAGATATAGATAGGTAGGTAGGTAGAGAGATAGATAGAGATAGGTAGGTAGGTAGGTAGATAGATAGAGATAGGTAGGTAGGTAGGTAGATAGAGAGATAGAGATAGATAGGTAGGTAGATTGATAGGGACAGATAGGTAGGTAGGTGGATAGATAGATAGAGATAGGTAGGTAGGTAGATTGATAGATACAGATAGGTAGGTAGGTAGATAGATAGATACAGATAGGTAGGTAGATAGATAGATACAGATATGTAGGTAGGTAGATAGATAGATAGAGATAGGTAGGTAGGTAGGTAGGTAGGTAGATAGATAGAGATAGGCAGGTAGGTAGGTAGGTAGGTAGGTAGAGATAGTTAGATAGGTTGGTAGATAGATACAGATAGGTAGGTAGGTAGATAGATAGATAGAGATAGGTAGGTAGGTAGATTGATAGATACAGTTAGGTAGGTAGGTAGGTAGATAGATAGAGATAGGTAGGTAGGTAGGTAGATAGAGATAGGTAGGTAGGTAGATAGATAGATAGATAGAGATAGGTAGGTAGGTAGATTGATAGATACAGATAGGTAGGTAGCTAGATAGATAGATACAGATAGGTAGGTAGGTAGATAGATAGATAGACATAGGTAGGTAGGTAGATTGATAGATACAGATAGGTAGGTAGGTAGATAGATAGATAGAGATAGGTTGGAAGGTAGATTGATAGATACAGATAGGTAGGTAGGTAGATAGATAGATACAGATAGGTAGGTAGGTAGATAGATAGATACAGATAGGTAGGTAGGTAGGTAGATAGATACAGATATGTAGGTAGGTAGATAGATAGAGATAGGTAGGTAGGTAGGTAGATAGATATAGATAGGTAGGTAGGTAGAGAGATAGATAGAGATAGGTAGGTAGGTAGGTAGATAGATAGAGATAGATAGGTAGGTAGGTAGATAGAGAGATAGAGATAGATAGGTAGGTAGATTGATAGGGACAGATAGGTAGGTAGGTGGATAGATAGATAGAGATAGGTAGGTAGGTAGATTGATAGATACAGATAGGTAGGTAGGTAGATAGATAGATACAGATAGGTAGGTAGATAGATAGATACAGATATGTAGGTAGGTAGATAGATAGATAGAGATAGGTAGGTAGGTAGGTAGGTAGGTAGATAGATAGAGATAGGCAGGTAGGTAGGTAGGTAGGTAGGTAGAGATAGTTAGATAGGTTGGTAGATAGATACAGATAGGTAGGTAGGTAGATAGATAGATAGAGATAGGTAGGTAGGTAGATTGATAGATACAGTTAGGTAGGTAGGTAGGTAGATAGATAGAGATAGGTAGGTAGGTAGGTAGATAGAGATAGGTAGGTAGGTAGATAGATAGATAGATAGAGATAGGTAGGTAGGTAGATTGATAGATACAGATAGGTAGGTAGCTAGATAGATAGATACAGATAGGTAGGTAGGTAGATAGATAGATAGACATAGGTAGGTAGGTAGATTGATAGATACAGATAGGTAGGTAGGTAGATAGATAGATTCATATAGGTAGGTAGGTAGATATATAGATAGAGATAGGTAGGTAGGTAGATAGATAAATACAGATAGGTAGATAGGTAGGTAGATAGATAGAGATAGGTAGGTAGCTAGATAGATAGAGATAGGTAGGTAGGAAGATTGCTAGATACAGATAGGTAGGTAGGTAGATAGATAGATACAGATAGGTAGGTAGGTAGATAGATGGATACAGATATGTAGGTAGGTAGGTAGATAGATAGATACAGATAGGTAGGTAGGTAAGTAGATAGATAGATACAGATAGGTAGGTAGGTAGATAGATAGATAGAGATAGATAGGTAGGTAGATTGATAGAGACAGATAGGTAGGTAGGTAGATAGATAGATAGAGATAGGTATGTAGGTAAATAGATAGATCGATAGAGATAGGTAGGTAGGTAGATAGATAGATACAGATATGTAGGTAGGTAGGTAGATAGATAGATACAGATAGGTAGGTAGGTAGGTAGATAGATAGATACAGATAGGTAGGTAGGTAGATAGATAGATAGAGATAGATAGGTAGGTAGATTGATAGAGACAGATAGGTAGGTAAGTAGGTAGATAGAGATAGGTAGGTATATTGATAGATACAGATAGGTAGGTAGGTAGATAGATAGATACAGATAGGTAGGTAGGTAGATAGATAGATACAGATAGGTATGTAGGTAGATAGATAGATAGATACAGATAGGTAGGTAGGTAGATAGATAGATAGAGATAGGTAGGTAGGTAGGTAGATAGATAGAGATAGGTAGGTAGGTAGGTACATAGATATAGATAGGTAGGTAGCTAGAGAGATAGATAGAGATAGGTAGGTAGGTAGATAGATAGAGATAGTTAGGTAGGTAGGTAGATAGAGAGATAGAGATAGATAGGTAGGTAGATTGATAGGGACAGATAGGTAGGTAGGTGGATAGATAGATAGAGATAGGTAGGTAGGTAGATTGATAGATACAGATAGGTAGGTAGGTAGATAGATAGATACAGATAGGTAGATAGATAGATAGATAGATACAGATATGTAGGTAGGTAGATAGATAGATAGAGATAGGTAGGTAGGTAGGTAGGTAGGTAGATAGATAGAGATAGGTAGGTAGGTAGGTAGGTAGGTAGAGATAGTTAGATAGGTTGGTAGATAGATACAGATAGGTAGGTAGGTAGATAGATAGATAGAAATAGGTAGGTAGGTAGATTGATAGATACAGATAGGTAGGTAGGTAGGTAGATAGATAGAGATAGGTAGGTAGGTAGGTAGATAGAGATAGGTAGGTACGTAGATAGATAGATAGATAGAGATAGGTAGGTAGGTATATTGATAGATACAGATAGGTAGGTAGATAGATAGATAGATGCAGATAGGTAGGTAGGTAGATAGATAGATAAACATAGGTAGGTAGGTAGATTGATAGATACAGATAGGTAGGTAGGTAGATAGATAGATTCATATAGGTAGGTAGGTAGATATATAGATAGAGATAGGTAGGTAGGTAGATAGATAAATACAGATAGGTAGATAGGTAGGTAGATAGATAGAGATAGGTAGGTAGGTAGATAGATAGATACAGATAGGTAGGTAGGTAGATAGATGGATACAGATATGTAGGTAGGTAGGTAGATAGATAGATACAGATAGGTAGGTAGGTAAGTAGATAGATAGATACAGATAGGTAGGTAGGTAGATAGATAGATAGAGATAGATAGGTAGGTGCATTGATAGAGACAGATAGGTAGGTAGGTAGATAGATAGATAGAGATAGGTATGTAGGTAAATAGATAGATCGATAGAGATAGGTAGGTAGGTAGATAGATAGATACAGATATGTAGGTAGGTAGGTAGATAGAGAGATACAGATAGGTAGGTAGGTAGGTAGATAGATAGATACAGATAGGTAGGTAGGTAGATAGATAGATAGAGATAGATAGGTAGGTAGATTGATAGAGACAGATAGGTAGGTATGTAGATAGATAGATAGAGATAGGTAGGTATATTGATAGATACAGATAGGTAGGTAGGTAGATAGATAGATACAGATAGGTAGGTAGGTAGATAGATAGATACAGATAGGTAGGTAGGTAGATAGATAGATAGAGATAGGTAGGTAGGTAGATAGATAGATAGAGATAGGTAGGTAGGTAGATAGATAGATAGAGATAGGTAGGTAGGTAGGTAGATAGATAGAGATAGGTAGGTAGGTAGATAGCTAGATAGAGATAGGTAGGTAGGTAGGTGGATAGATAGAGATAGGTAGGTAGGTAGATAGATAGAGATAGATAGGTAGGTAGGTAGATTGATAGACACAGATAGGTAGGTAGGTAGATAGATAGATAGCGATAGGTAGGTAGGTAGATAGATAGATACAGATAGGTAGGTAGGTAGATAGATAGATACAGATAGGTAGGTAGGTAGATAGATAGATACAGATATGTAGGTAGGTAGATAGATAGAGATAGGTAGGTAGGTAGGTAGATAGATATAGATAGGTAGGTAGGTAGGTAGATAGATATAGATAGGTAGGTAGGTAGAGAGATAGATAGAGATAGGTAGGTAGGTAGGTAGATAGATAGAGATAGGTAGGTAGGTAGGTAGATAGAGAGATAGAGATAGATAGGTAGGTAGATTGATAGGGACAGATAGGTAGGTAGGTGGATGGATAGATAGAGATAGGTAGGTAGGTAGATTGATAGATACAGATAGGTAGGTAGGTAGATAGATAGATACAGATAGGTAGGTAGATAGATAGATACAGATATGTAGGTAGGTAGATAGATAGATAGAGATAGGTAGGTAGGTAGGTAGGTAGGTAGATAGATAGAGATAGGCAGGTAGGTAGGTAGGTAGGTAGGTAGAGATAGTTAGATAGGTTGGTAGATAGATACAGATAGGTAGGTAGGTAGATAGATAGATAGAGATAGGTAGGTAGGTAGATTGATAGATACAGTTAGGTAGGTAGGTAGGTAGATAGATAGAGATAGGTAGGTAGGTAGGTAGATAGAGATAGGTAGGTAGGTAGATAGATAGATAGATAGAGATAGGTAGGTAGGTAGATTGATAGATACAGATAGGTAGGTAGCTAGATAGATAGATACAGATAGGTAGGTAGGTAGATAGATAGATAGACATAGGTAGGTAGGTAGATTGATAGATACAGATAGGTAGGTAGGTAGATAGATAGATAGAGATAGGTTGGAAGGTAGATTGATAGATACAGATAGGTAGGTAGGTAGATAGATAGATACAGATAGGTAGGTAGGTAGATAGATAGATACAGATAGGTAGGTAGGTAGGTAGATAGATACAGATATGTAGGTAGGTAGATAGATAGAGATAGGTAGGTAGGTAGGTAGATAGATATAGATAGGTAGGTAGGTAGAGAGATAGATAGAGATAGGTAGGTAGGTAGGTAGATAGATAGAGATAGGTAGGTAGGTAGGTAGATAGAGAGATAGAGATAGATAGGTAGGTAGATTGATAGGGACAGATAGGTAGGTAGGTGGATAGATAGATAGAGATAGGTAGGTAGGTAGATTGATAGATACAGATAGGTAGGTAGGTAGATAGATAGATACAGATAGGTAGGTAGATAGATAGATACAGATATGTAGGTAGGTAGATAGATAGATAGAGATAGGTAGGTAGGTAGGTAGGTAGGTAGATAGATAGAGATAGGCAGGTAGGTAGGTAGGTAGGTAGGTAGAGATAGTTAGATAGGTTGGTAGATAGATACAGATAGGTAGGTAGGTAGATAGATAGATAGAGATAGGTAGGTAGGTAGATTGATAGATACAGTTAGGTAGGTAGGTAGGTAGATAGATAGAGATAGGTAGGTAGGTAGGTAGATAGAGATAGGTAGGTAGGTAGATAGATAGATAGATAGAGATAGGTAGGTAGGTAGATTGATAGATACAGATAGGTAGGTAGCTAGATAGATAGATACAGATAGGTAGGTAGGTAGATAGATAGATAGACATAGGTAGGTAGGTAGATTGATAGATACAGATAGGTAGGTAGGTAGATAGATAGATTCATATAGGTAGGTAGGTAGATATATAGATAGAGATAGGTAGGTAGGTAGATAGATAAATACAGATAGGTAGATAGGTAGGTAGATAGATAGAGATAGGTAGGTAGCTAGATAGATAGAGATAGGTAGGTAGGAAGATTGCTAGATACAGATAGGTAGGTAGGTAGATAGATAGATACAGATAGGTAGGTAGGTAGATAGATGGATACAGATATGTAGGTAGGTAGGTAGATAGATAGATACAGATAGGTAGGTAGGTAAGTAGATAGATAGATACAGATAGGTAGGTAGGTAGATAGATAGATAGAGATAGATAGGTAGGTAGATTGATAGAGACAGATAGGTAGGTAGGTAGATAGATAGATAGAGATAGGTATGTAGGTAAATAGATAGATCGATAGAGATAGGTAGGTAGGTAGATAGATAGATACAGATATGTAGGTAGGTAGGTAGATAGATAGATACAGATAGGTAGGTAGGTAGGTAGATAGATAGATACAGATAGGTAGGTAGGTAGATAGATAGATAGAGATAGATAGGTAGGTAGATTGATAGAGACAGATAGGTAGGTAAGTAGGTAGATAGAGATAGGTAGGTATATTGATAGATACAGATAGGTAGGTAGGTAGATAGATAGATACAGATAGGTAGGTAGGTAGATAGATAGATACAGATAGGTATGTAGGTAGATAGATAGATAGATACAGATAGGTAGGTAGGTAGATAGATAGATAGAGATAGGTAGGTAGGTAGGTAGATAGATAGAGATAGGTAGGTAGGTAGGTACATAGATATAGATAGGTAGGTAGGTAGAGAGATAGATAGAGATAGGTAGGTAGGTAGATAGATAGAGATAGTTAGGTAGGTAGGTAGATAGAGAGATAGAGATAGATAGGTAGGTAGATTGATAGGGACAGATAGGTAGGTAGGTGGATAGATAGATAGAGATAGGTAGGTAGGTAGATTGATAGATACAGATAGGTAGGTAGGTAGATAGATAGATACAGATAGGTAGATAGATAGATAGATAGATACAGATATGTAGGTAGGTAGATAGATAGATAGAGATAGGTAGGTAGGTAGGTAGGTAGGTAGATAGATAGAGATAGGTAGGTAGGTAGGTAGGTAGGTAGAGATAGTTAGATAGGTTGGTAGATAGATACAGATAGGTAGGTAGGTAGATAGATAGATAGAAATAGGTAGGTAGGTAGATTGATAGATACAGATAGGTAGGTAGGTAGGTAGATAGATAGAGATAGGTAGGTAGGTAGGTAGATAGAGATAGGTAGGTACGTAGATAGATAGATAGATAGAGATAGGTAGGTAGGTAGATTGATAGATACAGATAGGTAGGTAGATAGATAGATAGATACAGATAGGTAGGTAGGTAGATAGATAGATAAACATAGGTAGGTAGGTAGATTGATAGATACAGATAGGTAGGTAGGTAGATAGATAGATTCATATAGGTAGGTAGGTAGATATATAGATAGAGATAGGTAGGTAGGTAGATAGATAAATACAGATAGGTAGATAGGTAGGTAGATAGATAGAGATAGGTAGGTAGGTAGATAGATAGATACAGATAGGTAGGTAGGTAGATAGATGGATACAGATATGTAGGTAGGTAGGTAGATAGATAGATACAGATAGGTAGGTAGGTAAGTAGATAGATAGATACAGATAGGTAGGTAGGTAGATAGATAGATAGAGATAGATAGGTAGGTGCATTGATAGAGACAGATAGGTAGGTAGGTAGATAGATAGATAGAGATAGGTATGTAGGTAAATAGATAGATCGATAGAGATAGGTAGGTAGGTAGATAGATAGATACAGATATGTAGGTAGGTAGGTAGATAGAGAGATACAGATAGGTAGGTAGGTAGGTAGATAGATAGATACAGATAGGTAGGTAGGTAGATAGATAGATAGAGATAGATAGGTAGGTAGATTGATAGAGACAGATAGGTAGGTATGTAGATAGATAGATAGAGATAGGTAGGTATATTGATAGATACAGATAGGTAGGTAGGTAGATAGATAGATACAGATAGGTAGGTAGGTAGATAGATAGATACAGATAGGTAGGTAGGTAGATAGATAGATAGAGATAGGTAGGTAGGTAGATAGATAGATAGAGATAGGTAGGTAGGTAGATAGATAGATAGAGATAGGTAGGTAGGTAGGTAGATAGATAGAGATAGGTAGGTAGGTAGATAGCTAGATAGAGATAGGTAGGTAGGTAGGTGGATAGATAGAGATAGGTAGGTAGGTAGATAGATAGAGATAGATAGGTAGGTAGGTAGATTGATAGACACAGATAGGTAGGTAGGTAGATAGATAGATAGCGATAGGTAGGTAGGTAGATAGATAGATAGAGATAGGTAGGTAGGTAGATAGATAGATAGAGATAGGTAGGTAGGTAGATTGATAGATAGAGATAGGTAGGTAGGTAGATAGATAGATAGAGATAGGTAGGTAGGTAGATAGATAGAGATAGGTAGGTAGGTAGGTAGATAGCTAGAGATAGGTAGGTAGGTAGAGAGATAGATAGAGATAGGTAGGTAGGTAGGTAGATAGATAGAGATAGGTAGGTAGGTAGATAGATAGATAGAGATAGATAGGTAGGTAGACTGATAGAGACAGGTAGGTAGGTAGATAGATAGATACAGATAGGTAGGTAGGTAGATAGATAGATACAGATAGGTAGGTAGGTAGGTAGATAGATACAGATAGGTAGGTAGGTAGATAGATAGATAGAGATAGGTAGGTAGGTAGGTAGATAGATAGAGATAGGCAGGTAGGTAGGTAGGTAGATAGATATAGATAGGTAGGTAGGTAGAGAGATAGATAGAGATAGGTAGGTAGGTAGGTAGATAGATAGGGATAGGTAGGTAGGTAGGTAGATAGATAGATAGAGATAGATAGGTAGGTAGATTGATAGGGACAGATAGGTAGGTAGGTGTATAGATAGATAGAGATAGGTAGGTAGGTAGATTGATAGATACAGATAGGTAGGTTGGTAGATAGATAGATACAGATAGGTAGGTAGATATATAGATACAGATATGTAGGTAGGTAGATAGATAGATAGAGATAGGTAGGTAGGTAGGTAGGTAGGTAGATAGATAGAGATAGGTAGGTAGGTAGGTAGAGATAGTTAGATAGGTTGGTAGATAGATACAGATAGGTAGGTAGGTAGATAGATAGATAGAGATAGGTAGGTAGGTAGATTGATAGATACAGATAGGTAGGTAGGTAGGTAGATAGATAGAGATAGGTAGGTAGGTAGGTAGATAGAGATATGTAGGTAGGTAGATAGATAGATAGAGATAAGTAGGTAGGTAGATTGATAGATACAGATAGGTAGGTAGCTAGATAGATAGATACAGATAGGTAGGTAGGTAGATAGATAGATAGACATAGGTAGGTAGGTAGATTGATAGATACAGATAGCTAGGTAGGTAGATAGATAGATACATATAGGTAGGTAGGTAGATATATAGATAGAGATAGGTAGGTAGATAGATAAATACAGATAGGTAGATAGGTAGGTAGATAGATAGAGATAGGTAGGTAGGTAGATAGATAGATAGAGATAGGTAGGTAGGAAGATTGATAGATACAGATAGGTAGGTAGGTAGATAGATAGATACAGATAGGTAGATAGGTAGATAGATGGATACAGATATGTAGGTAGGTAGGTAGATAGATAGATACAGATAGGTAGGTAGGTAAGTAGATAGATAGATACAGATAGGTAGGTAGGTAGATAGATAGATAGAGATAGATAGGTAGATAGATTGATAGAGACAGATAGGTAGGTAGGTATATAGATAGATAGAGATAGGTATGTAGGTAAATAGATAGATCGATAGAGATAGGTAGGTAGGTAGATAGATAGATAGAGATAGATAGGTAGGTAGATTGATAGAGACAGATAGGTAGGTAGGTAGATAGATAGATAGCGATAGGTAGGTAGGTAGATAGATAGATACAGGTAGGTAGGTAGGTAGATAGATAGATACAGATAGGTAGGTAGGTAGATTGATAGATAGAGATAGGTAGTTAGGTAGATAGATAGATAGAGATAGGTAGGTAGGTAGGTAGATAGATAGATAGAGATAGGTAGGTAGGTATATAGATAGATAGAGATAGATAGGTAGGTAGATTGATAGAGACAGATAGGTAGGTAGGTAGATAGATAGATAGCGATAGGTAGGTAGGTAGATTGATAGATACAGATAGGTAGGTAGGTAGATAGATAGATACAGATAGATAGGTAGGTAGATTGATAGAGACAGATAGGTAGGTAGGTAGATAGATAGATAGAGATAGGTAGGTAGGTAGATTGATAGATATAGATAGGTAGGTAGGTAGATAGATAGATACAGATAGGTAGGTAGGTAGATAGATAGATACAGATAGGTAGGTAGGTAGATAGATAGATAGAGATAGGTAGGTAGGTAGATTGATAGATACAGATAGGTAGGTAGGTAGATTGATAGATAGAGATAGGTAGGTAGGTAGATAGATAGATAGAGACAGGTAGATAGGTAGGTAGATAGATAGAGATAGGTCGGTAGGTATGTAGATAGATAGAGATAGGTAGGTAGATTGATAGATAGAGATAGGTAGGCAGTTAGATAGATAGATAGAGATAAGTAGGTAGGTAGATTGATAGATAGAGATAGGTAGGTAGGTAGATAGATAGATAGATAGAGATAGGTAGGTAGGTAGATAGATAGATAGAGATAGGTAGGTAGGTAGATAGATAGATACAGATAGGTAGGTAGGTAGGTAGGTAGATAGATAGAGATAGGTATGTAGGTAAATAGATAGATCGATAGAGATAGGTAGGTAGGTAGATAGATAGATACAGATATGTAGGTAGGTAGGTAGATAGATAGATACAGATAGGTAGGTAGGTAGGTAGATAGATAGATACAGATAGGTAGGTAGGTAGATAGATAGAGATAGATATGTAGGTAGATTGATAGAGACAGATAGGTAGTTAGGTAGATAGATAGATAGAGATAGGTAGGTATATTGATAGATACAGATAGGTAGGTAGGTAGATAGATAGATAGAGATAGGTATGTAGGTAAATAGATAGATCGATAGAGATAGGTAGGTAGGTAGATAGATAGATACAGATATGTAGGTAGGTAGGTAGATAGATAGATACAGATAGGTAGGTAGGTAGGTAGATAGATAGATACAGATAGGTAGGTAGGTAGATAGATAGAGATAGATATGTAGGTAGATTGATAGAGACAGATAGGTAGTTAGGTAGATAGATAGATAGAGATAGGTAGGTATATTGATAGATACAGATAGGTAGGTAGGTAGATAGATAGATACAGATAGGTAGGTAGGTAGATAGATAGATACAGATAGGTAGGTAGGTAGGTAGATAGATACAGATAGGTAGGTAGGTAGATAGATAGATACAGATAGGTAGGTAGGTAGATAGATAGATAGAGATAGGTAGGTATATTGATAGATACAGATAGGTAGGTAGGTAGATAGATAGATACAGATAGGTAGGTAGGTAGATAGATAGATACAGATAGGTAGGTAGGTAGGTAGATAGATACAGATAGGTAGGTAGGTAGATAGATAGATACAGATAGGTAGGTAGGTAGATAGATAGATAGAGATAGGTAGGTAGGTAGGTAGATAGATAGAGATAGGTAGGTAGGTAGGTAGATAGATAGAGATAGGTAGGTAGGTAGATAGATAGATAGAGATAGATAGGTAGGTAGATTGATAGAGACAGATAGGTAGGTAGGTAGATAGATAGATAGCGATAGGTAGGTAGGTAGATAGATAGATACAGATAGGTAGGTAGTTAGATAGATAGATACAGAGAGGTAGGTAGGTAGATTGATAGATAGAGATAGGTAGGTAGGTAGATAGATAGATAGAGATAGGTAGGTAGGTAGGTAGATAGATAGAGATAGGTAGGTAGGTAGATTGATAGATAGAGATAGGTAGGTAGGTAGATAGATAGATAGAGACAGGTAGGTAGGTAGGTAGATAGATAGAGATAGGTCGGTAGGTATGTAGATAGATAGAGATAGGTAGGTATATTGATAGATAGAGATAGGTAGGCAGTTAGATAGATAGATAGAGATAAGTAGGTAGGTAGATTGATAGATACAGATAGGTAGGTAGGTAGATAGATATATACAGATAGATAGGTAGGTAGATTGATAGAGACAGACAGGTAGGTAGGTAGATAGATAGATAGAGATAGGTAGGTAGGTAGATTGATGGATACAGATAGGTAGGTAGGTAGATAGATAGATACAGATAGGTAGGTAGGTAGATAGATAGATACAGATAGGTAGGTAGGTAGATAGATAGATAGAGATAGGTAGGTAGGTAGATTGATAGATACAGATAGGTAGGTAGGTAGATTGATAGATAGAGATAGGTAGGTAGGTAGATAGATAGATAGAGACAGGTAGGTAGGTAGGTAGATAGATAGAGATAGGTCGGTAGGTATGTAGATAGATAGAGATAGGTAGGTAGATTGATAGATAGAGATAGGTAGGCAGTTAGATAGATAGATAGAGATAAGTAGGTAGGTAGATTGATAGATAGAGATAGGTAGGTAGGTAGATAGATAGATAGATAGATAGATAGATAGAGATAGGTAGGTAGGTAGATAGATAGATAGAGATAGGTAGGTAGGTAGATTGATAGATACAGATAGGTAGGTAGGTAGATAGATAGATACAGATAGGTAGGTAGGTAGATAGATAGATACATATGTAGGTAGGTAGGTAGATAGATAGATACAGATAGGTAGGTAGGTAGATAGATAGATACAGATAGGTAGGTAGGTAGATAGATAGATAGTGATAGGTAGGTAGGTAGATAGATAGATAGACATAGGTAGGTAGGTAGATTGATAGATACAGATAGGTAGGTAGGTAGATAGATAGATACAGATAGGTAGGTAGGTAGATAGATAGATAGAGATAGGTAGGTAGGTAGATAAATACAGATAGGTAGGTAGGTAGATAGAGATAGGTAGGTAGGTAGATAGATAGATAGATAGATAGATAGATAGATAGATAGATAGATAGATAGAGATAGGTAGGTAGGTAGATTGATAGATACAGATAGGTAGGTCGGTAGATAGATAGGTACAGATAGGTAGGTAGGTAGATAGATAAATACAGATATGTAGGTAGGTAGATTGATAGATAGAGATAGGTAGGCAGGTAGATAGATAGAGATAAGTAGGTAGGTAGATTGATAGATACAGATAGGTAGGTAGGTAGATAGATAGATAGAGATAGGTAGGTAGGTAGATAGATAGATAGAGATAGGTAGGTAGGTAGATAGATAGATAGAGATAGGTAGGTAGGTATATAGATAGATCGATAGAGATAGGTAGGTAGGTAGATAGATAGATAGAGATAGGTAGGTAGGTAGATTGATAGATACAGATAGGTAGGTAGGTAGATAGATAGATACAGAGAGGTAGGTAGGTAGATAGATACAGATATGTAGGTAGGTAGGTAGATAGATATATACAGATAGGTTGGTATTTAGGTAGATAGATAGATACAGAAAGGTAGGTAGGTAGATAGATAGATAGATAGATAGATAGATAGATAGAGATAGATAGGTAGGTAGATTGATAGAGACAGATAGGTAGGTAGGTAGATAGATAGATAGAGATAAGTAGGTAGGTAGATTGATAGATACAGATAGGTAGGTAGGTAGATAGATAGATACAGATAGGTAGGTAGATAGATAGATAGAGATAGGTAGGTAGGTAGATAGATAGATAGAGATAGGTAGGTAGGTAGGTAGATAGATAGAGATAGGTAGGTAGGTAGGTAGATAGATAGAGATAGGTAGGTAGGTAGGTAGATAGAGATAGGTAGGTAGGTAGATTGATAGATACAGATAGGTAGGTAGGTAGGTAGATAGATAGAGATATGTAGGTAGGTAGATAGATAGATAGAGATAGGTAGGTAGGTAGATTGATAGATACAGATAGGTAGGTAGGTAAATAGATAGATACAGATAGGTAGGTAGGTAGATTGATATATAGAGATAGGTAGGTAGGTAGACTGATAGATACAGATAGTTAGGTAGGTACATAGATAGATACAGATAGGTAGGTAGGTAGGTAGATACAGATATGTAGGTAGGTAGATAGATAGATAGAGATAGGTAGGTAGGTAGGTAGATAGATAGATAGATAGAGATAGGTAGGTAGGTAGGTAGGTAGGTAGGTAGAGATAGTTAGGTAGGTTGGTAGATAGATACAGATAGGTAGGTAGGTAGATAGATAGATAGAGATAAGAAGGTAGGTAGATTGATAGATAGAGATAGGTAGGTAGGTAGATAGATAGATAGATAGATAGATAGATAGATAGATAGATAGATAGATAGATAGATAGATAGATAGATAGATAGATAGATAGATAGATAGATAGATAGAGATAGGTAGGTAGGTAGATAGATAGATAGAGATAGGTAGGTAGGTAGATTGATAGATACAGATAGGTTGGTAGGTAGATAGATAGATACAGATAGGTAGGTAGGTAGATAGATAGATAGAGATATGTAGGTAGGTAGGTAGATAGATAGATACAGATAGGTAGGTAGGTAGGTAGGTAGATAGATAGATAGAGATAGGTAGGTAGATAGATAGATAGATAGAGATAGATAGGTAGGTATATTGATAGAGACAGATAGGTAGGTAGGTAAATAGATAGATAGAGATAAGTAGGTAGGTAGATTGATAGATAAAGATAGGTAGGTAGGTAGATAGATAGATACAGATAGGTAGGTAGGTAGATAGATAGATACAGATAGGTAGGTAGGTAGATAGATAGATGAAGATATGTAGGTAGGTAGATAGATAGATAGAGATAGGTAGGTAGGTAGGTAGAGAGATAGTGATAGGTAGGTAGGTAGATAGATAGATAGAGATAGGTAGGCTGGTAGGTAGGTAGAGATAGTTAGGTAGGTAGGTAGATAGATACAGATAGGTAGTTAGGTAGATAGATAGATAGAGATAGGTAGGTAGGTAGATTGATAGATACAGATAGGTAGGTAGGTAGATAGATAGATACAGATAGGTAGGTAGGTAGATAGATAGATAGAGATAGGGAGGTAGGTAGGTAGATAGATAGAGATAAGTAGGTAGGTAGGTAGGTAGGTTGAGATAGTTAGATAGGTAGGTAGATAGAAAGAGATAGTTAGGTAGGTAGGTAGGTAGATACAGATAGGTAGGTAGGTAGATATATAGATAGAGATAGGTGGTAGGTAGATTGATAGATACAGATAAGTAGGTAGGTAGGTAGGTAGATAGAGATAGGTAGGTAGGTAGGTAGATAGATAGAGATAGGTAGGTAGGTAGGTAGATAGATAGAGATGGGTAGGTAGGTAGGTAGGTAGAGATAGTTAGATAGGTAGGTAGATAGATAGAGATAGGTAGGTAGGTAGGTAGATAGAGATAGGTAGGTAGGTAGATAGATAGATAGAGATAGGTAGGTAGGTAGATAGATAGATACAGATAGGTAGGTAGGTAGATAGATAGATACAGATAGGTAGGTAGGTAGAAAGATAGAGATAGGTAGGTAGGTAGGTAGATAGATAGAGATAGGTAGGTAGGTAGATAGATAGATGGAGATAGGTAGGTAGGTAGGTAGATAGATAGAGATAGCTAGGTAGGTAGATAGATAGATAGATAGAGATAGATAGGTAGGTAGATTGATAGAGACAGATAGGTAGTTAGGTAGATAGATAGATAAAGATAGGTAGGTAGGTAGATAGATAGATACAGATAGGTAGGTAGGTAGATTGATAGATACAGATAGGTAGGTAGGTAGATAGATAGATAAAGATAGGTAGGTAGGTAGATAGATAGATACAGATAGGTAGGTAGGTAGATAGATAGATAGAGATATGTAGGTAGGTAGATAGATAGATAGAGATAGGTAGGTAGGTAGGTAGATAGATAGAGATAGGTAGGTAGGTAGATAGATAGATAGAGATAGGTAGGTAGGTAGATAGATAGATAGAGATAGGTATGTAGGTAAATAGATAGATCGATAGAGATAGGTAGGTAGGTAGATATATAGATAGAGATAGGTAGGTAGGTAGATTGATAGATACAGATAGGTAGGTAGGTAGATAGATAGATACAGATAGGTAGGTAGGTAGGTAGATAGATACAGCTATGTAGGTAGGTAGGTAGGTAGATAGATACAGATAGGTAGGTAGGTAGATAGATACAGATAGGTAGGTAGGTAGATAGATAGATAGATAGATAGAGATAGATAGGTAGGTAGATTGATAGAGACAGATAGGTAGGTAGGTAGATAGATAGATAGAGATAGGTAGGTATATTGATAGATACAGATAGGTAGGTAGGTAGATAGATAGATACAGATAGGTAGGTAGGTAGATAGATAGATACAGATAGGTAGGTAGGTAGGTAGATAGATAGAGATAGGTAGGTAGGTAGATAGATAGATAGAGATAGGTAGGTAGGTAGGTGGATAGATAGAGATAGGTAGGTAGGTAGATAGATAGAGATAGATAGATAGGTAGGTAGATTGATAGACACAGATAGCTAGGTAGGTAGATAGATAGATAGCAATAGGTAGGTAGGTAGATAGATAGATACAGATAGGTAGGTAGGTAGATAGATAGATACAGATAGGTAGGTAGGTAGATTGATAGATAGAGATAGGTAGGTAGGTAGATAGATAGATAGAGATAGGTAGGTAGGTAGATAGATAGAGATAGGTAGGTAGGTAGGTAGATAGATAGAGATAGGTAGGTAGGTAGAGAGATAGATAGAGATAGGTAGGTAGGTAGGTAGATAGATAGAGATAGGTAGGTAGGTAGATAGATAGATAGAGATAGATAGGTAGGTAGACTGATAGAGACAGGTAGGTAGGTAGATAGATAGATAGAGATAGGTAGGTAGGTAGATTGATAGATACAGATAGGTAGGTAGGTAGATAGATAGATACAGATAGGTAGGTAGGTAGATAGATAGATACAGATAGGTAGGTAGGTAGGTAGATAGATACAGATATGTAGGTAGGTAGATAGATAGATAGAGATAGGTAGGTAGGTAGGTAGATAGATAGAGATAGGTAGGTAGGTAGGTAGATAGATATAGATAGGTAGGTAGGTAGAGAGATAGATAGAGATAGGTTGGTAGGTAGGTAGATAGATAGAGATAGGTAGGTAGGTAGGTAGATAGAGAGATAGAGATAGATAGGTAGGTAGATTGATAGGGACAGATAGGTAGGTAGGTGGATAGATAGATAGAGATAGGTAGGTAGGTAGATTGATAGATACAGATAGGTAGGTAGGTAGATAGATAGATACAGATAGGTAGGTAGATAGATAGATACAGATATGTAGGTAGGTAGATAGATAGATAGAGATAGGTAGGTAGGTAGGTAGGTAGGTAGATAGATAGAGATAGGCAGGTATGTAGGTAGGTAGGTAGGTAGAGATAGTTAGATAGGTTGGTAGATAGATACAGATAGGTAGGTAGGTAGATAGATAGATAGAGATAGGTAGGTAGGTAGATTGATAGATACAGATAGGTAGGAAGGTAGGTAGATAGATACAGATAGGTAGGTAGGTAGGTAGATAGAGATAGGTAGGTAGGTAGATAGATAGATAGATAGAGATAGGTAGGTAGGTAGATTGATAGATACAGATAGGTAGGTAGCTAGATAGATAGATACAGATAGGTAGGTAGGTAGATAGATAGATAGACATAGGTAGGTAGGTAGATTGATAGATACAGATATGTAGGTAGGTAGATAGATAGATTCATATAGGTAGGTAGGTAGATATATAGATAGAGATAGGTAGGTAGGTAGATAGATAAATACAGATAGGTAGATAGGTAGGTAGATAGATAGAGATAGGTAGGTAGGTAGATAGATAGATAGAGATAGGTAGGTAGGAAGATTGCTAGATACAGATAGGTAGGTAGGTAGATAGATAGATACAGATAGGTAGGTAGGTAGATAGATGGATACAGATATGTAGGTAGGTAGGTAGGTAGATAGATACAGATAGGTAGGTAGGTAAGTAGATAGATAGATACAGATAGGTAGGTAGGTAGATAGATAGATAGAGATAGATAGGTAGGTAGATTGATAGAGACAGATAGGTAGGTAGGTAGATAGATAGATAGAGATAGGTATGTAGGTAAATAGATAGATCGATAGAGATAGGTAGGTAGGTAGATAGATAGATACAGATATGTAGGTAGGTAGGTAGATAGATAGATACAGATAGGTAGGTAGGTAGGTAGATAGATAGATACAGATAGGTAGGTAGGTAGATAGATAGATAGAGATAGATAGGTAGGTAGATTGATAGAGACAGATAGGTAGGTAGGTAGATAGATAGATAGAGATAGGTAGGTATATTGATAGATACAGATAGGTAGGTAGGTAGATAGATAGATACAGATAGGTAGGTAGGTAGATAGATAGATACAGATAGGTATGTAGGTAGATAGATAGATACAGATAGGTAGGTAGGTAGATAGATAGATAGAGATAGGTAGGTAGGTAGGTAGATAGATAGAGATAGGTAGGTAGGTAGGTACATAGATATAGATAGGTAGGTAGGTAGAGAGATAGATAGAGATAGGTAGGTAGGTAGATAGATAGAGATAGTTAGGTAGGTAGGTAGATAGAGAGATAGAGATAGATAGGTAGGTAGATTGATAGGGACAGATAGGTAGGTAGGTGGATAGATAGATAGAGATAGGTAGGTAGGTAGATTGATAGATACAGATAGGTAGGTAGGTAGATAGATAGATACAGATAGGTAGGTAGATAGATAGATACAGATATGTAGGTAGGTAGATAGATAGATAGAGATAGGTAGGTAGGTAGGTAGGTAGATAGATAGAGATAGGTAGGTAGGTAGGTAGGTAGGTAGAGATAGTTAGATAGGTTGGCAGATAGATACAGATAGGTAGGTAGGTAGATAGATATATAGAGATAGGTAGGTAGGTAGATTGATAGATACAGATAGGTAGGTAGGTAGGTAGGTAGATAGATAGAGATAGGTAGGTAGGTAGATAGAGATAGGTAGGTAGGTAGATAGATAGATAGATAGAGATAGGTAGGTAGGTAGATTGATAGATACAGATAGGTAGGTAGATAGATAGATAGATACAGATAGGTAGGTAGACATAGGTAGGTAGGTAGATTGATAGATACAGATAGGTAGGTAGGTAGATAGATAGATTCATATAGGTAGGTAGGTAGATATATAGATAGAGATAGGTAGGTAGGTAGATAGATAAATACAGATAGGTAGATAGGTAGGTAGATAGATAGAGATAGGTAGGTAGGTAGATAGATAGATAGATAGAGATAGGTAGGTAGGAAGATTGCTAGATACAGATAGGTAGGTAGGTAGATAGATAGATACAGATAGGTAGGTAGGTAGATAGATGGATACAGATATGTAGGTAGGTAGGTAGATAGATAGATACAGATAGGTAGGTAGGTAAGTAGATAGATAGATACAGATAGGTAGGTAGGTAGGTAGATAGATAGATAGAGATAGGTATGTAGGTAAATAGATAGATCGATAGAGATAGGTAGGTAGATAGATAGATAGAGATAGATAGGTAGGTAGATTGATAGAGACAGATAGGTAGGTAGGTAGATAGATAGATAGAGATAGGTATGTAGGTAAATAGATAGATCGATAGAGATAGGTAGGTAGGTAGATAGATAGATTCAGATATGTAGGTAGGTAGGTAGATAGATAGATACAGATAGGTAGGTAGGTAGGTAGATAGATAGATACAGATAGGTAGGTAGGTAGATAGATAGATAGAGATAGATAGGTAGGTAGATTGATTGAGACAGATAGGTAGGTATGTAGATAGATAGAGATAGGTAGGTATATTGATAGATACAGATAGGTAGGTAGGTAGATAGATAGATACAGATAGGTAGGTAGGTAGATAGATAGATAGAGATAGGTAGGTAGGTAGATAGATAGATAGAGATAGGTAGGTAGGTAGGTAGATAGATAGAGATAGGTAGGTAGGTAGATAGATAGATAGAGATAGGTAGGTAGGTAGGTGGATAGATAGAGATAGGTAGGTAGGTAGATAGATAGAGATAGATAGGTAGGTAGGTAGATTGATAGACACAGATAGGTAGGTAGGTAGATAGATAGATAGCGATAGGTAGGTAGGTAGATAGATAGATAGAGATAGGTAGGTAGGTAGATTGATAGATAGAGATAGGTAGGTAGGTAGATAGATAGATAGAGATAGGTAGGTAGGTAGATAGATAGAGATAGGTAGGTAGGTAGGTAGATAGCTAGAGATAGGTAGGTAGGTAGAGAGATAGATAGAGATAGGTAGGTAGGTAGGTAGATAGATAGAGATAGGTAGGTAGGTAGATAGATAGATAGAGATAGATAGGTGGGTAGACTGATAGAGACAGGTAGGTAGGTAGATAGATAGATAGAGATAGGTAGGTAGGTAGATAGATAGATAGAGACAGGTAGGTAGGTAGGTAGATAGAGATAGGTCGGTAGGTATGTAGATAGATAGAGATAGGTAGGTAGATTGATAGATAGAGATAGGTAGGCAGTTAGATAGATAGATAGATAGAGATAAGTAGGTAGGTAGATTGATAGATAGAGATAGGTAGGTAGGTAGATAGATAGATAGATAGATAGAGATAGGTAGGTAGGTAGATAGATAGATAGAGATAGGTAGGTAGGTAGATTGATAGATACAGATAGGTAGGTAGGTAGGTAGATAGATACAGATAGGTAGGTAGGTAGATAGATAGATACATATGTAGGTAGGTAGGTAGATAGATAGATACAGATAGGTAGGTAGGTAGGTAAATAGATAGATACAGATAGGTAGGTAGGTAGATAGATAGATAGTGATAGGTAGGTAGGTAGATAGATAGATACAGATAGGTAGGTAGGTAGATAGATAGATAGTGATAGGTAGGTAGGTAGATAGATAGATAGACATAGGTAGGTAGGTAGATTGATAGATACAGATAGGTAGGTAGGTAGATAGATAGATACAGATAGGTAGGTAGGTAGATAGATAGATAGAGATAGGTAGGTAGGTAGATAAATACAGATAGGTAGGTAGGTAGATAGAGATAGGTAGGTAGGTAGATAGATAGATAGATAGATAGATAGATAGATAGATAGATAGATAGATAGATAGATAGATAGATAGAGATAGGTAGGTAGGTAGATTGATAGATACAGATAGGTAGGTCGGTAGATAGATAGGTACAGATAGGTAGGTAGGTAGATAGATAAATACAGATATGTAGGTAGGTAGATTGATAGATAGAGATAGGTAGGCAGGTAGATAGATAGAGATAAGTAGGTAGGTAGATTGATAGATACAGATAGGTAGGTAGGTAGATAGATAGATAGAGACAGGTAGGTAGGTAGGTAGATAGATAGAGATAGGTCGGTAGGTATGTAGATAGATAGAGATAGGTAGGTAGATTGATAGATAGAGATAGGTAGGCAGTTAGATAGATAGATAGAGATAAGTAGGTAGGTAGATTGATAGATACAGATAGGTAGGTAGGTAGATAGATATATACAGATAGATAGGTAGGTAGATAGATAGATAGAGATAGGTAGGTATATTGATAGATACAGATAGGTAGGTAGGTAGATAGATAGATACAGATAGGTAGGTAGGTAGATAGATAGATACAGATAGGTAGGTAGGTAGGTAGATAGATACAGATAGGTAGGTAGGTAGATAGATAGAGATAAGTAGGTAGGTAGATTGATAGATACAGATAGGTAGGTAGGTAGATAGATAGATAGAGATAGGTAGGTAGGTAGATAGATAGATAGAGATAGGTAGGTAGGTAGATAGATAGATAGAGATAGGTAGGTAGGTATATAGATAGATCGATAGAGATAGGTAGGTAGGTAGATAGATAGATAGAGATAGGTAGGTAGGTAGATTGATAGATACAGATAGGTAGGTAGGTAGATAGATAGATACAGAGAGGTAGGTAGGTAGATAGATACAGATATGTAGGTAGGTAGGTAGATAGATAGATACAGATAGGTTGGTATTTAGGTAGATAGATAGATACAGAAAGGTAGGTAGGTAGATAGATAGATAGATAGATAGAGATAGATAGGTAGGTAGATTGATAGAGACAGATAGGTAGGTAGGTAGGTAGATAGATAGATAGAGATAAGTAGGTAGGTAGATTGATAGATACAGATAGGTAGGTAGGTAGATAGATAGATACAGATAGGTAGGTAGATAGATAGATAGAGATAGGTAGGTAGGTAGATAGATAGATAGAGATAGGTAGGTAGGTAGGTAGATAGATAGAGATAGGTAGGTAGGTAGGTAGATAGATAGAGATAGGTAGGTAGGTAGGTAGGTAGAGATAGGTAGGTAGGTAGATTGATAGATACAGATAGGTAGGTAGGTAGGTAGATAGATAGAGATAGGTAGGTAGGTAGGTAGATAGATAGAGATAGGTAGGTAGGTAGATAGATAGATACAGATAGGTAGGTAGATTGATAGATACAGATAGGTAGGTAGGTAGATAGATAGATAGAGATAGGTAGGTAGGTAGATTGATAGAGACAGAAAGGTAGGTAGGTAGATAGATAGATAGATAGATAGATAGATAGATAGATAGATAGATAGATAGATAGATAGATAGATAGATAGATAGATAGAGATAGGTAGGTAGGTAGGTAGATTGATAGATAAAGATAGGTAGGTAGGTAGATAGATAGATAGAGATAGGTAGGTATGTAGATTGATAGATAGAGATAGGTAGGCAAGTAGATAGATAGATAGAGATAAGTAGGTAGGTAGATTGATAGATACAGATAGGTAGATAGGTAGGTAGGTAGGTAGGTAGATAGATAGATAGATAGATAGATAGATAGATAGATAGATAGATAGATAGATAGATAGATAGATATAGGTAGGTAGGTAGATAGATAGATAGAGATAGGTAGGTAGGTAGATTGATAGATAGATACAGATAGGTAGGTAGGTAGGTAGATACAGATAGGTAAGTAGGTAGATAGATAGATACAGATAGGTAGGTAGGTAGATAGATAGATAGAGATATGTAGGTAGGTAGATAGATAGATAGAGATAGGTAGGTAGGTAGATTGATAGATACAGATAGGTAGGTAGGTAGATAGATAGATACAGATAGGTAGGTAGGTAGATTGATATATAGAGATAGGTAGGTATGTAGACTGATAGATACAGATAGGTAGGTAGGTACATAGATAGATACAGATAGGTAGGTAGGTAGGTAGATACAGATATGTAGGTAGGTAGATAGATAGATAGAGATAGGTAGGTAGGTAGGTAGATAGATAGATAGAGATAGGTAGGTAGGTAGGTAGGTAGGTAGGTAGGTAGAGATAGTTAGGTAGGTTGGTAGATAGATACAGATAGGTAGGTAGGTAGATAGATAGATAGAGATAAGAAGGTAGGTAGATTGATAGATAGAGATAGGTAGGTAGGTAGATAGATAGATAGATAGATAGATAGATAGATAGATAGATAGATAGATAGATAGATAGATAGATAGAGATAGGTAGGTAGGTAGATAGATAGATAGAGATAGGTAGGTAGGTAGATTGATAGATACAGATAGGTAGGTAGGTAGATAGATAGATACAGATAGGTAAGTAGGTAGATAGATAGATACATATGTAGGTAGGTAGGTAGATAGATAGATACAGATAGGTAGGTAGGTAGGTAGATAGATAGATACAGATAGGTAGGTAGGTAGATAGATAGATAGAGATAGATAGGTAGGTAGATTGATAGATACAGATAGGTAGGTAGGTAGATAGATAGATACAGATAGGTAGGTAGGTAGATAGATAGATACAGATAGGTAGGTAGGTAGATAGATAGATAGAGATAGGTAGGTAGGTAGGTAGATAGATAGAGATAGGTAGGTAGGTAGGTAGATAGATAGAGATAGGTAGGTAGGTAGGTAGGTAGATAGATAGAGATAGGTAGGTAGGTAGATCGATAGATAGAGATAGATAGGTAGGTAGATTGATAGAGACAGATAGGTAGTTAGGTAGATAGATAGATAGAGATAGGTAGGTAGGTAGATTGATAGATAGATACAGATAGGTAGGTAGGTAGATAGATACAGATATGTAGGTAGGTAGATAGATAGATACAGATAGGTAGGTAGGTAGGTAGATAGATAGATAGAGATATGTAGGTAGGTAGATAGATAGATAGAGATAGGTAGGTAGGTAGATTGATATATACAGATAGGTAGGTAGGTAGATAGATACAGATAGTTAGGTAGGTAGATTGATAGATAGAGATAGGTAGGTAGGTAGATAGATAGATAGAGATAGGTAGGTAGGTAGGTAGGTAGGTAGATAGAGATAGGTAGGTAGGTAGATATATAGATAGATAGAGATAGATAGGTAGGTAGATTGATAGAGACAGATAGGTAGGTAGGTAGATAGATAGATAGAGATAGGTAGGTAGATTGATAGATACAGATAGGTAGGTAGGTAGATAGATAGATACAGATAGGTAGGTAGGTAGATAGATAGATACAGATAGGTAGGTAGGTAGATAGATAGATAGAGATAGGTAGGTAGGTAGGTAGATAGATAGAGATAGGTAGGTAGGTAGGTAGATAGATAGAGATCGGTAGGTAGGTAGAGAGATAGATAGAGATAGGTAGGTAGGTAGGTAGATAGATAGAGATAGGTAGGTAGGTAGATAGATAGATAGAGATAGATAGGTAGATTGATAGAGACAGATAGGTAGGTAGGTAGATAGATAGATAGATAGAGATAGGTAGGTAGGTAGATTGATAGATACAGACAGGTAGGTAGGTAGATAGATAGATACAGATAGGTAGGTAAGTACATAGATACAGATATGTAGGTAGGTAGGTAGATAGATAGAGATAGGTAGGTAGGTAGATAGATAGAGATAGGTAGGTAGGTAGGTAGATAGATAGAGATAGGTAGGTAGGTAGAGAGATAGATAGAGATAGGTAGGTAGGTAGGTAGATAGATAGAGATAGGTAGTTAGGTAGATAGATAGATAGAGATAGATAGGTAGGTAGATTGATAGAGACAGATAGGTAGGTAGGTGGATAGATAGATAGAGATAGGTAGGTAGGTAGATTGATAGATACAGATAGGTAGGTAGGTAGATAGATAGATACAGATAGGTAGGTAGGTAGATAGATACAGATATGTAGGTAGGTAGATAGATAGATAGAGATAGGAAGGTAGGTAGATAGGTAGGTAGATAGATAGAGATAGGTAGGTAGGTAGGTAGGTAGAGATAGTTAGGTAGGTTGGTAGATAGATACAGATAGGTAGGTAGGTAGATAGATAGATAGAGATAGGTTGGTAGGTAGATTGATAGATACAGATAGGTAGGTAGGTAGGTAGGTAGATAGATAGAGATAGGTAGGTAGGTAGGTAGATAGAGATAGGTAGGTAGGTAGATAGATAGATAGATAGAGATAGGTAGGTAGGTAGATTGATAGATACAGATAGGTAGGTAGCTAGATAGATAGATACAGATAGGTAGGTAGGTAGATAGATAGATAGATAGACATAGGTAGGTAGGTAGATTGATAGATACAGATAGGTAGGTAGGTAGATAGATAGATACAGATAGGTAGGTAGGTAGATAAATAGATAGAGATAGGTAGGTAGGTAGATAGATAAATACAGATAGGTAGGTAGGTAGGTAGATCGATAGAGATAGGTAGGTAGGTATATAGATAGATCTATAGAGATAGGTAGGTAGGTAGATAGATAGATAGATAGATAGAGATAGGTGGTAGGTAGATTGATAGATACAGATAGGTAGGTAGGTAGATAGATACAGATAGGTAGGTAGGTAGATAGATAGATACAGATATGTAGGTAGGTAGGTAGATAGATAGATACAGATAGGTAGGTAGGTAGGTAGATAGATAGATACAGATAGGTAGGTAGATAGATAGATAGATAGAGATAGATAGGTAGGTATATTGATAGAGACAGATAGGTAGGTAGGTAGATAGATAGATAGAGATAAGAAGGTAGGTAGATTGATAGATAAAGATAGGTAGGTAGGTAGACAGATACATACAGATAGGTAGGTAGATAGATGGATACAGATAGGTAGGTAGGTAAATAGATAGATAGAGATAGGTAGGTAGATAGATAGAGATAGGTAGGTAGGTAGGTAGATAGATAGAGATAGGTAGGTAGGTAGATAGATAGATAGAGATAGGTAGGTAGGTAGGTAGATAGATAGAGATAGGTAGGTAGATAGATAGATACAGATAGGTAGGTAGGTAGATAGATAGATGAAGATATGTAGGTAGGTAGATAGATACAGATAGGTAGGTAGGTAGGTAGATAGATAGATAGAGATAGGTAGGTAGGTAGATTGATAGAGACAGATAGGTAGTTAGGTAGATAGATAGATATAGATAGGTAGGTGGGTAGATTGATAGATACAGATAGGTAGGTAGGTAGATAGATAGATAAAGATAGGTAGGTAGGTAGGTAGATAGATAGATAGATAGAGATAGGTAGGTTGGTAGGTAGGTAGAGATAGTTAGGTAGGTTGGTAGATAGATACAGATAGGTAGGTAGGTAGATAGATAGATAGAGATAAGAAGGTAGGTAGATTGATAGATAGAGATAGGTAGGTAGGTAGATAGATAGATAGATAGATAGATAGATAGATAGATAGATAGATAGATAGAGATAGGTAGGTAGGTAGATAGATAGATAGAGATAGGTAGGTAGGTAGATTGATAGATACAGATAGGTAGGTAGGTAGATAGATAGATACAGATAGGTAGGTAGGTAGATAGATAGATACATATGTAGGTAGATAGGTAGATAGATAGATACAGATAGGTAGGTAGGTAGGTAGATAGATAGATACAGATAGGTAGGTAGGTAGATAGATAGATAGAGATAAGAAGGTAGGTAGATTGATAGATAGAGATAGGTAGGTAGGTAGATAGATAGATAGATAGATAGATAGATAGATAGATAGATAGATAGATAGATAGATAGATAGATAGATAGATAGAGATAGGTAGGTAGGTAGATAGATAGATAGAGATAGGTAGGTAGGTAGATTGATAGATACAGATAGGTAGGCAGGTAGATAGATAGATACAGATAGGTAGGTAGGTAGATAGATAGATACATATGTAGGTAGGTAGGTAGATAGATAGATACAGATAGGTAGGTAGGTAGGTAGATAGATAGATACAGATAGGTAGGTAGGTAGATAGATAGATAGAGATAGATAGGTAGGTAGATTGATAGATACAGATAGGTAGGTAGATAGATAGATACAGATAGGTAGGTAGGTAGATAGATAGATACAGATAGGTAGGTAGGTAGGTAGATAGATAGAGATAGGTAGGTAGGTAGGTAGATAGATAGAGATCGGTAGGAAGGTAGAGAGATAGATAGAGATAGGTAGGTAGGTAGGTAGATAGATAGATAGAGATAGATAGGTAGATTGATAGAGACAGATAGGTAGGTAGGTAGATAGATAGATAGATAGATAGATAGATAGATAGAGATAGGTAGGTAGGTAGATTGATAGATACAGACAGGTAGGTAGGTAGATAGATAGATACAGATAGGTAGGTAAGTACATAGATACAGATATGTAGGTAGGTAGGTAGATAGATAGAGATAGGTAGGTAGGTAGATAGATAGAGATAGGTAGGTAGGTAGGTAGATAGATAGAGATAGGTAGGTAGGTAGAGAGATAGATAGAGATAGGTAGGTAGGTAGGTAGATAGATAGAGATAGGTAGTTAGGTAGATAGATAGATAGAGATAGATAGGTAGGTAGATTGATAGAGACAGATAGGTAGGTAGGTGGATAGATAGATAGAGATAGGTAGGTAGGTAGATTGATAGATACAGATAGGTAGGTAGGTAGATAGATAGATACAGATAGGTAGGTAGGTAGATAGATACAGATATGTAGGTAGGTAGATAGATAGATAGAGATAGGAAGGTAGGTAGATAGGTAGGTAGATAGATAGAGATAGGTAGGTAGGTAGGTAGGTAGAGATAGTTAGTTAGGTTGGTAGATAGATACAGATAGGTAGGTAGGTAGATAGATAGATAGAGATAGGTAGGTAGGTAGATTGATAGATACAGATAGGTAGGTAGGTAGGTAGATAGATAGAGATAGGTAGGTAGGTAGGTAGATAGAGATAGGTAGGTAGGTAGATAGATAGATAGATAGAGATAGGTAGGTAGGTAGATTGATAGATACAGATAGGTAGGTAGCTAGATAGATAGATACAGATAGGTAGGTAGGTAGATAGATAGATAGATAGATAGACATAGGTAGGTAGGTAGATTGATAGATACAGATAGGTAGGTAGGTAGATAGATAGATACAGATAGGTAGGTAGGTAGATAAATAGATAGAGATAGGTAGGTAGGTAGATAGATAAATACAGATAGGTAGGTAGGTAGGTAGATCGATAGAGATAGGTAGGTAGGTATATAGATAGATCTATAGAGATAGGTAGGTAGGTAGATAGATAGATAGATAGATAGATAGATAGAGATAGGTAGGTAGGTAGATTGATAGATACAGATAGGTAGGTAGGTAGATAGATACAGATAGGTAGGTAGGTAGATAGATAGATACAGATATGTAGGTAGGTAGGTAGATAGATAGATACAGATAGGTAGGTAGGTAGGTAGATAGATAGATACAGATAGGTAGGTAGATAGATAGATAGATAGAGATAGATAGGTAGGTATATTGATAGAGACAGATAGGTAGGTAGGTAGATAGATAGATAGAGATAAGAAGGTAGGTAGATTGATAGATAAAGATAGGTAGGTAGGTAGACAGATACATACAGATAGGTAGGTAGATAGATGGATACAGATAGGTAGGTAGGTAAATAGATAGATAGAGATAGGTAGGTAGATAGATAGAGATAGGTAGGTAGGTAGGTAGATAGATAGAGATAGGTAGGTAGGTAGATAGATAGATAGAGATAGGTAGGTAGGTAGGTAGATAGATACAGATAGGTAGGTAGATAGATGGATACAGATAGGTAGGTAGGTAAATAGATAGATAGAGATAGGTAGGTAGATAGATAGATACAGATAGGTAGGTAGGTAGATAGATAGATGAAGATATGTAGGTAGGTAGATAGATACAGATAGGTAGGTAGGTAGGTAGATAGATAGATAGAGATAGGTAGGTAGGTAGATTGATAGAGACAGATAGGTAGTTAGGTAGATAGATAGATATAGATAGGTAGGTGGGTAGATTGATAGATACAGATAGGTAGGTAGGTAGATAGATAGATAAAGATAGGTAGGTAGGTAGGTAGATAGATAGATAGAGATAGGTAGGTAGGTAGGTAGGTAGAGATAGTTAGGTAGGTTGGTAGATAGATACAGATAGGTAGGTAGGTAGATAGATAGATAGAGATAAGAAGGTAGGTAGATTGATAGATAGAGATAGGTAGGTAGGTAGATAGATAGATAGATAGATAGATAGATAGAGATAGGTAGGTAGGTAGATAGATAGATAGAGATAGGTAGGTAGGTAGATTGATAGATACAGATAGGTAGGTAGGTAGATAGATAGATACAGATAGGTAGGTAGGTAGGTAGATAGATACATATGTAGGTAGGTAGGTAGATAGATAGATACAGATAGGTAGGTAGGTAGGTAGATAGATAGATACAGATAGGTAGGTAGGTAGATAGATAGATAGAGATAAGAAGGTAGGTAGATTGATAGATAGAGATAGGTAGGTAGGTAGATAGATAGATAGATAGATAGATAGATAGATAGATAGATAGATAGATAGATAGATAGATAGATAGAGATAGGTAGGTAGGTAGATAGATAGATAGAGATAGGTAGGTAGGTAGATTGATAGATACAGATAGGTAGGCAGGTAGATAGATAGATACAGATAGGTAGGTAGGTAGATAGATAGATACATATGTAGGTAGGTAGGTAGATAGATAGATACAGATAGGTAGGTAGGTAGGTAGATAGATAGATACAGATAGGTAGGTAGGTAGATAGATAGATAGAGATAGATAGGTAGGTAGATTGATAGATACAGATAGGTAGGTATATAGATAGATACAGATAGGTAGGTAGGTAGATAGATAGATACAGATAGGTAGGTAGGTAGATAGATAGATAGAGATAGGTAGGTAGGTAGGTAGATAGATAGAGATAGGTAGGTAGGTAGGTAGGTAGGTAGATAGATAGAGATAGGTAGGTAGGTAGATCGATAGATAGAGATAGATAGGTAGGTAGATTGATAGAGACAGATAGGTAGTTAGGTAGATAGATAGATAGAGATAGGTAGGTAGGTAGATTGATAGATACATACAGATAGGTAGGTAGGTAGATAGATACAGATAGGTAGGTAGGTAGATAGATAGATACAGATATGTAGGTAGGTAGGTAGATAGATAGATAGAGATATGTAGGTAGGTAGATAGATAGATAGAGATAGGTAGGTAGGTAGATTGATAGATACAGATAGGTAGGTAGGTAGATAGATAGATACAGATAGTTAGGTAGGTAGATTGATAGATAGAGATAGGTAGGTAGGTAGATAGATAGATAGAGATAGGTAGGTAGGTAGGTAGGTAGATAGAGATAGGTAGGTAGGTAGATATATAGATAGATAGAGATAGATAGGTAGGTAGATTGATAGAGACAGATAGGTAGGTAGGTAGATAGATAGATAGAGATAGGTAGGTAGGTAGATTGATAGATACAGATAGGTAGGTTGGTAGATAGATAGATACAGATAGGTAGGTAGGTAGATAGATAGATACAGATAGGTAGGTAGGTAGATAGATAGATAGAGATAGGTAGGTAGGTAGTTAGATAGATAGAGATAGGTAGGTAGGTAGATAGATAGAGATCGGTAGGTAGGTAGAGAGATAGATAGAGATAGGTAGGTAGGTAGGTAGATAGATAGAGATAGGTAGGTAGGTAGATAGATAGATAGAGATAGATAGGTAGGTAGATTGATAGAGACAGATAGGTAGGTAGGTAGATAGATAGATAGATAGATAGAGATAGGTAGGTAGGTAGATTGATAGATACAGACAGGTAGGTAGGTAGATAGATAGATACAGATAGGTAGGTAAGTACATAGATAGAGATATGTAGGTAGGTAGATAGATAGATAGAGATAGGTAGGTAGGTAGATAGATAGAGATAGGTAGGTAGGTAGGTAGATAGATTGAGATAGGTAGGTAGGTAGAGAGATAGATAGAGATAGGTAGGTAGGTAGGTAGATAGATAGAGATAGGTAGTTAGGTAGATAGATAGATAGAGATAGATAGGTAGGTAGATTGATAGAGACAGATAGGTAGGTAGGTAGGTAGATAGATAGAGATAGGTAGGTAGGTAGGTAGGTAGGTAGGTAGAGATAGTTAGGTAGGTTGGTAGATAGATACAGATAGGTAGGTAGGTAGATAGATAGATAGAGATAGGTAGGTAGGTAGATTGATAGATACAGATAGGTAGGTAGGTAGGTAGATAGATAGAGATAGGTAGGTAGGTAGGTAGATAGAGATAGGTAGGTAGGTAGATAGATAGATAGATAGAGATAGGTAGGTAGGTAGATTGATAGATACAGATAGGTAGGTAGCTAGATAGATAGATACAGATAGGTAGGTAGGTAGATAGATAGATAGATAGACATAGGTAGGTAGGTAGATTGATAGATACAGATAGGTAGGTAGGTAGATAGATAGATACAGATAGGTAGGTAGGTAGATAAATAGATAGAGATAGTTAGGTAGGTAGATAGATAAATACAGATAGGTAGGTAGGTAGGTAGATCGATAGAGATAGGTAGGTAGGTATATAGATAGATCTATAGAGATAGGTAGGTAGGTAGATAGATAGATAGATAGATAGAGATAGGTAGGTAGGTAGATTGATAGATACAGATAGGTAGGTAGGTAGATAGATACAGATAGGTAGGTAGGTAGATAGATAGATACAGATATGTAGGTAGGTAGGTAGATAGATAGATACAGATAGGTAGGTAGGTAGGTAGATAGATAGATACAGATAGGTAGGTAGATAGATAGATAGATAGAGATAGATAGGTAGGTATATTGATAGAGACAGATAGGTAGGTAGGTAGATAGATAGATAGAGATAAGAAGGTAGGTAGATTGATAGATAAAGATAGGTAGGTAGGTAGACAGATACATACAGATAGGTAGGTAGATAGATGGATACAGATAGGTAGGTAGGTAAATAGATAGATAGAGATAGGTAGGTAGGTAGGTAGATAGATAGAGATAGGTAGGTAGGTAGGTAGATAGATAGAGATAGGTAGGTAGGTAGATAGATAGATAGAGATAGGTAGGTAGGTAGGTAGATAGATACAGATAGGTAGGTAGATAGATGGATACAGATAGGTAGGTAGGTAAATAGATAGATAGAGATAGGTAGGTAGGTAGATAGATAGATACAGATAGGTAGGTAGGTAGATAGATAGATGAAGATATGTAGGTAGGTAGATAGATACAGATAGGTAGGTAGGTAGGTAGATAGATAGATAGAGATAGGTAGGTAGGTAGATTGATAGAGACAGATAGGTAGTTAGGTAGATAGATAGATATAGATAGGTAGGTGGGTAGATTGATAGATACAGATAGGTAGGTAGGTAGATAGATAGATAAAGATAGGTAGGTAGGTAGGTAGATAGATAGATAGATAGAGATAGGTAGGTAGGTAGGTAGGTAGGTAGGTAGAGATAGTTAGGTAGGTTGGTAGATAGATACAGATAGGTAGGTAGGTAGATAGATAGATAGAGATAAGAAGGTAGGTAGATTGATAGATAGAGATAGGTATGTAGGTAGATAGATAGATAGATAGATAGATAGATAGATAGATAGATAGATAGATAGATAGATAGATAGATAGATAGATAGATAGAGATAGGTAGGTAGGTAGATAGATAGATAGAGATAGGTAGGTAGGTAGATTGATAGATACAGATAGGTAGGTAGGTAGATAGATAGATACAGATAGGTAGGTAGGTAGATAGATAGATACATATGTAGGTAGGTAGGTAGATAGATAAATACAGATAGGTAGGTAGGTAGGTAGATAGATAGATACAGATAGGTAGGTAGGTAGTTAGATAGATAGAGATAAGAAGGTAGGTTGATTGATAGATAGAGATAGGTAGGTAGGTAGATAGATAGATAGATAGATAGATAGATAGATAGATAGATAGATAGATAGATAGATAGATAGATAGATAGATAGATAGAGATAGGTAGGTAGGTAGATAGATAGATAGAGATAGGTAGGTAGGTAGATTGATAGATACAGATAGGTAGGCAGGTAGATAGATAGATACAGATAGGTAGGTAGGTAGATAGATAGATACATATGTAGGTAGGTAGGTAGATAGATAGATACAGATAGGTAGGTAGGTAGGTAGATAGATAGATACAGATAGGTAGGTAGGTAGATAGATAGATAGAGATAGATAGGTAGGTAGATTGATAGATACAGATAGGTAGGTAGATAGATAGATACAGATAGGTAGGTAGGTAGATAGATAGATACAGATAGGTAGGTAGGTAGATAGATAGATAGAGATAGGTAGGTAGGTAGGTAGATAGATAGAGATAGGTAGGTAGGTAGATAGATAGAGATAGGTAGGTAGATAGATAGATAGAGATAGGTAGGTAGGTAGGTAGGTAGATAGATAGAGATAGGTAGGTAGGTAGATCGATAGATAGAGATAGATAGGTAGGTAGATTGATAGAGACAGATAGGTAGTTAGGTAGATAGATAGATAGAGATAGGTAGGTAGGTAGATTGATAGATACATACAGATAGGTAGGTAGGTAGATAGATACAGATAGGTAGGTAGGTAGATAGATAGATACAGATAGGTAGGTAGGTAGGTAGATAGATAGATAGAGATATGTAGGTAGGTAGATAGATAGATAGAGATAGGTAGGTAGGTAGATTGATAGATACAGATAGGTAGGTAGGTAGATAGATAGATACAGATAGTTAGGTAGGTAGATTGATAGATAGAGATAGGTAGGTAGGTAGATAGATAGATAGAGATAGGTAGGTAGGTAGGTAGGTAGGTAGATAGAGATAGGTAGGTAGGTAGATATATAGATAGAGATAGATAGGTAGGTAGATTGATAGAGACAGATAGGTAGGTAGGTAGATAGATAGATAGAGATAGGTAGGTAGGTAGATTGATAGATACAGATAGGTAGGTAGGTAGATAGATAGATACAGATAGGTAGGTAGGTAGATAGATAGATACAGATAGGTAGGTAGGTAGATAGATAGATAGAGATAGGTAGGTAGGTAGGTAGATAGATAGAGATAGGTAGGTAGGTAGATAGATAGAGATCGGTAGGTAGGTAGAGAGATAGATAGAGATAGGTAGGTAGGTAGGTAGATAGATAGAGATAGGTAGGTAGGTAGATAGATAGATAGAGATAGATAGGTAGGTAGATTGATAGAGACAGATAGGTAGGTAGGTAGATAGATAGATAGATAGATAGATAGAGATAGGTAGGTAGGTAGATTGATAGATACAGACAGGTAGGTAGGTAGATAGATAGATACAGATAGGTAGGTAAGTACATAGATAGAGATATGTAGGTAGGTAGATAGATAGATAGAGATAGGTAGGTAGGTAGATAGATAGAGATAGGTAGGTAGGTAGGTAGATAGATTGAGATAGGTAGGTAGGTAGAGAGATAGATAGAGATAGGTAGGTAGGTAGGTAGATAGATAGAGATAGGTAGTTAGGTAGATAGATAGATAGAGATAGATAGGTAGGTAGATTGATAGAGACAGATAGGTAGGTAGGTGGATAAATAGATAGAGATAGGTAGGTAGGTAGATTGATAGATACAGATAGGTAGGTAGGTAGATAGATAGATACAGATAGGTAGGTAGGTAGATAGATACAGATATGTAGGTAGGTAGATAGATAGATAGAGATAGGAAGGTAGGTAGGTAGGTAGGTAGATAGATAGAGATAGGTAGGTAGGTAGGTAGGTAGAGATAGTTAGGTAGGTTGGTAGATAGATACAGATAGGTAGGTAGGTAGATAGATAGATAGAGATAGGTAGGTAGGTAGATTGATAGATACAGATAGGTAGGTAGGTAGGTAGATAGATAGAGATAGGTAGGTAGGTAGATAGATAGATAGATAGAGATAGGTAGGTAGGTAGATTGATAGATACAGATAGGTAGGTAGCTAGATAGATAGATACAGATAGGTAGGTAGGTAGATAGATAGATAGATAGACATAGGTAGGTAGGTAGATTGATAGATACAGATAGGTAGGTAGGTAGATAGATAGATACAGATAGGTAGGTAGGTAGATAAATAGATAGAGATAGGTAGGTAGGTAGATAGATAAATACAGATAGGTAGGTAGGTAGGTAGATAGATAGAGATAGGTAGGTAGGTATATAGATAGATCTATAGAGATAGGTAGGTAGGTAGATAGATAGATAGATAGATAGATAGAGATAGGTAGGTAGGTAGATTGATAGATACAGATAGGTAGGTAGGTAGATAGATAGATACAGATAGGTAGGTAGGTAGATAGATAGATACAGATATGTAGGTAGGTAGGTAGATAGATAGATACAGATAGGTAGGTAGGTAGGTAGATAGATAGATACAGATAGGTAGGTAGATAGATAGATAGATAGATAGATAGAGATAGATAGGTAGGTATATTGATAGAGACAGATAGGTAGGTAGGTAGATTGATAGATAGAGATAAGAAGGTAGGTAGATTGATAGATAAAGATAGGTAGGTAGGTAGATAGATAGATACAGATAGGTAGGTAGATAGATGGATACAGATAGGTAGGTAGGTAAATAGATAGATAGAGATAGGTAGGTAGGTAGGTAGATAGATAGAGATAGGTAGGTAGGTAGGTAGATAGATAGAGATAGGTAGGTAGGTAGATAGATAGATAGAGATAGGTAGGTAGGTAGGTAGATAGATAGAGATAGGTAGGTAGATAGATAGATAGAGATAGGTAGGTAGGTAGATTGATAGAGACAGATAGGTAGGTAGGTAGATAGATAGATACAGATAGGTAGGTAGGTAGATAGATAGATGAAGATATGTAGGTAGGTAGATAGATAGAAATAGGTAGGTAGGTAGGTAGATAGATACAGATAGCTAGGTAGGTGGGTAGATAGATAGATAGATAGAGATAGGTAGGTAGGTAGATAGATAGATAGAGATAGGTAGGTAGGTAGATTGATAGATACAGATAGGTAGGCAGGTAGATAGATAGATACAGATAGGTAGGTAGGTAGATAGATAGATACATATGTAGGTAGGTAGGTAGATAGATAGATACAGATAGGTAGGTAGGTAGGTAGATAGATAGATACAGATAGGTAGGTAGGTAGATAGATAGATAGAGATAGATAGGTAGGTAGATTGATAGATACAGATAGGTAGGTAGATAGATAGATACAGATAGGTAGGTAGGTAGTTAGATAGATAGAGATAAGAAGGTAGGTAGATTGATAGATAGAGATAGGTAGGTAGGTAGATAGATAGATAGATAGATAGATAGATAGATAGATAGATAGATAGATAGATAGATAGATAGATAGATAGAGATAGGTAGGTAGGTAGATAGATAGATAGAGATAGGTAGGTAGGTAGATTGATAGATACAGATAGGTAGGCAGGTAGATAGATAGATACAGATAGGTAGGTAGGTAGATAGATAGATACATATGTAGGTTGGTAGGTAGATAGATAGATACAGATAGGTAGGTAGGTAGGTAGATAGATAGATACAGATAGGTAGGTAGGTAGATAGATAGATAGAGATAGATAGGTAGGTAGATTGATAGATACAGATAGGTAGGTAGATAGATAGATACAGATAGGTAGGTAGGTAGATAGATAGATACAGATAGGTAGGTAGGTAGATAGATAGATAGAGATAGGTAGGTAGGTAGGTAGATAGATAGAGATAGGTAGGTAGGTAGATAGATAGAGATAGGTAGGTAGATAGATAGATAGAGATAGGTAGGTAGGTAGGTAGGTAGATAGATAGAGATAGGTAGGTAGGTAGATCGATAGATAGAGATAGATAGGTAGGTAGATTGATAGAGACAGATAGGTAGTTAGGTAGATAGATAGATAGAGATAGGTAGGTAGGTAGATTGATAGATACATACAGATAGGTAGGTAGGTAGATAGAAACAGATAGGTAGGTAGGTAGATAGATAGATACAGATAGGTAGGTAGGTAGGTAGATAGATAGATAGAGATATGTAGGTAGGTAGATAGATAGATAGAGATAGGTAGGTAGGTAGATTGATAGATACAGATAGGTAGGTAGGTAGATAGATAGATACAGATAGTTAGGTAGGTAGATTGATAGATAGAGATAGGTAGGTAGGTAGATAGATAGATAGAGATAGGTAGGTAGGTAGGTAGGTAGGTAGATAGAGATAGGTAGGTAGGTAGATATATAGATAGAGATAGATAGGTAGGTAGATTGATAGAGACAGATAGGTAGGTAGGTAGATAGATAGATAGAGATAGGTAGGTAGGTAGATTGATAGATACAGATAGGTAGGTAGGTAGATAGATAGATACAGATAGGTAGGTAGGTAGATAGATAGATACAGATAGGTAGGTAGGTAGATAGATAGATAGAGATAGGTAGGTAGGTAGGTAGATAGATAGAGATAGGTAGGTAGGTAGATAGATAGAGATCGGTAGGTAGGTAGAGAGATAGATAGAGATAGGTAGGTAGGTAGGTAGATAGATAGAGATAGGTAGGTAGGTAGATAGATAGATAGAGATAGATAGGTAGGTAGATTGATAGAGACAGATAGGTAGGTAGGTAGATAGATAGATAGATAGATAGATAGAGATAGGTAGGTAGGTAGATTGATAGATACAGACAGGTAGGTAGGTAGATAGATAGATACAGATAGGTAGGTAAGTACATAGATAGAGATATGTAGGTAGGTAGATAGATAGATAGAGATAGGTAGGTAGGTAGATAGATAGAGATAGGTAGGTAGGTAGGTAGATAGATTGAGATAGGTAGGTAGGTAGAGAGATAGATAGAGATAGGTAGGTAGGTAGGTAGATAGATAGAGATAGGTAGTTAGGTAGATAGATAGATAGAGATAGATAGGTAGGTAGATTGATAGAGACAGATAGGTAGGTAGGTGGATAAATAGATAGAGATAGGTAGGTAGGTAGATTGATAGATACAGATAGGTAGGTAGGTAGATAGATAGATACAGATAGGTAGGTAGGTAGATAGATACAGATATGTAGGTAGGTAGATAGATAGATAGAGATAGGAAGGTAGGTAGGTAGGTAGGTAGATAGATAGAGATAGGTAGGTAGGTAGGTAGGTAGAGATAGTTAGGTAGGTTGGTAGATAGATACAGATAGGTAGGTAGGTAGATAGATAGATAGAGATAGGTAGGTAGGTAGATTGATAGATACAGATAGGTAGGTAGGTAGGTAGATAGATAGAGATAGGTAGGTAGGTAGATAGATAGATAGATAGAGATAGGTAGGTAGGTAGATTGATAGATACAGATAGGTAGGTAGCTAGATAGATAGATACAGATAGGTAGGTAGGTAGATAGATAGATAGACATAGGTAGGTAGGTAGATTGATAGATACAGATAGGTAGGTAGGTAGATAGATAGATACAGATAGGTAGGTAGGTAGATAAATAGATAGAGATAGGTAGGTAGGTAGATAGATAAATACATATAGGTAGGTAGGTAGGTAGATAGATAGAGATAGGTAGGTAGGTATATAGATAGATCTATAGAGATAGGTAGGTAGGTAGATAGATAGATAGATAGATAGAGATAGGTAGGTAGGTAGATTGATAGATACAGATAGGTAGGTAGGTAGATAGATAGATACAGATAGGTAGGTAGGTAGATAGATAGATACAGATATGTAGGTAGGTAGGTAGATAGATAGATACAGATAGGTAGGTAGGTAGGTAGATAGATAGATACAGATAGGTAGGTAGATAGATAGATAGATAGATAGATAGATAGATAGATAGATAGATAGATAGATAGATAGAGATAGATAGGTAGGTATATTGATAGAGACAGATAGGTAGGTAGGTAGATTGATAGATAGAGATAAGAAGGTAGGTAGATTGATAGATAAAGATAGGTAGGTAGGTAGATAGATAGATACAGATAGGTAGGTAGATAGATGGATACAGATAGGTAGGTAGGTAAATAGATAGATAGAGATAGGTAGGTAGGTAGGTAGATAGATAGAGATAGGTAGGTAGGTAGGTAGATAGATAGAGATAGGTAGGTAGGTAGATAGATAGATAGAGATAGGTAGGTAGGTAGGTAGATAGATAGAGATAGGTAGGTAGATAGATAGATAGAGATAGGTAGGTAGGTAGATTGATAGAGACAGATAGGTAGGTAGGTAGATAGATAGATACAGATAGGTAGATAGGTAGATAGATAGATGAAGATATGTAGGTAGGTAGATAGGTAGAAATAGGTAGGTAGGTAGGTAGATAGATACAGATAGGTAGGTAGGTGGGTAGATAGATCTATAGAGATAGGTAGGTAGGTAGATAGATAGATAGATAGATAGAGATAGGTAGGTAGGTAGATTGATAGATACAGATAGGTAGGTAGGTAGATAGATAGATACAGATAGGTAGGTAGGTAGATAGATAGATACAGATATGTAGGTAGGTAGGTAGATAGATAGATACAGATAGGTAGGTAGGTAGGTAGATAGATAGATACAGATAGGTAGGTAGATAGATAGATAGATAGATAGATAGATAGATAGATAGATAGATAGATAGATAGATAGATAGATAGATAGATAGATAGATAGATAGATAGATAGATAGAGATAGATAGGTAGGTATATTGATAGAGACAGATAGGTAGGTAGGTAGATTGATAGATAGAGATAAGAAGGTAGGTAGATTGATAGATAAAGATAGGTAGGTAGGTAGATAGATAGATACAGATAGGTAGGTAGATAGATGGATACAGATAGGTAGGTAGGTAAATAGATAGATAGAGATAGGTAGGTAGGTAGGTAGATAGATAGAGATAGGTAGGTAGGTAGGTAGATAGATAGAGATAGGTAGGTAGGTAGATAGATAGATAGAGATAGGTAGGTAGGTAGGTAGATAGATAGAGATAGGTAGGTAGATAGATAGATAGAGATAGGTAGGTAGGTAGATTGATAGAGACAGATAGGTAGGTAGGTAGATAGATAGATACAGATAGGTAGGTAGGTAGATAGATAGATGAAGATATGTAGGTAGGTAGATAGGTAGAAATAGGTAGGTAGGTAGGTAGATAGATACAGATAGGTAGGTAGGTGGGTAGATAGATAGATAGATAGAGATAGGTAGGTAGGTAGATTGATAGAGACAGATAGGTAGGTAGGTAGATAGATAGATACAGATAGGTAGGTAGGTAGATAGATACAGATATGTAGGTAGGTAGATAGATAGATAGAGATAGGAAGGTAGGTAGGTAGGTAGGTAGATAGATAGAGATAGGTAGGTAGGTAGGTAGGTAGAGATAGTTAGGTAGGTTGGTAGATAGATACAGATAGGTAGGTAGGTAGATAGATAGATAGAGATAGGTAGGTAGGTAGATTGATAGATACAGATAGGTAGGTAGGTAGGTAGATAGATAGAGATAGGTAGGTAGGTAGATAGATAGATAGATAGAGATAGGTAGGTAGGTAGATTGATAGATACAGATAGGTAGGTAGCTAGATAGATAGATACAGATAGGTAGGTAGGTAGATAGATAGATAGACATAGGTAGGTAGGTAGATTGATAGATACAGATAGGTAGGTAGGTAGATAGATAGATACAGATAGGTAGGTAGGTAGATAAATAGATAGAGATAGGTAGGTAGGTAGATAGATAAATACATATAGGTAGGTAGGTAGGTAGATAGATAGAGATAGGTAGGTAGGTATATAGATAGATCTATAGAGATAGGTAGGTAGGTAGATAGATAGATAGATAGATAGAGATAGGTAGGTAGGTAGATTGATAGATACAGATAGGTAGGTAGGTAGATAGATAGATACAGATAGGTAGGTAGGTAGATAGATAGATACAGATATGTAGGTAGGTAGGTAGATAGATAGATACAGATAGGTAGGTAGGTAGGTAGATAGATAGATACAGATAGGTAGGTAGATAGATAGATAGATAGATAGATAGATAGATAGATAGATAGATAGATAGATAGATAGATAGATAGAGATAGATAGGTAGGTATATTGATAGAGACAGATAGGTAGGTAGATTGATAGATAGAGATAAGAAGGTAGGTAGATTGATAGATAAAGATAGGTAGGTAGGTAGATAGATAGATACAGATAGGTAGGTAGATAGATGGATACAGATAGGTAGGTAGGTAAATAGATAGATAGAGATAGGTAGGTAGGTAGGTAGATAGATAGAGATAGGTAGGTAGGTAGGTAGATAGATAGAGATAGGTAGGTAGGTAGATAGATAGATAGAGATAGGTAGGTAGGTAGGTAGATAGATAGAGATAGGTAGGTAGATAGATAGATAGAGATAGGTAGGTAGGTAGATTGATAGAGACAGATAGGTAGGTAGGTAGATAGATAGATACAGATAGGTAGGTAGGTAGATAGATAGATGAAGATATGTAGGTAGGTAGATAGGTAGAAATAGGTAGGTAGGTAGGTAGATAGATACAGATAGGTAGGTAGGTGGGTAGATAGATAGATAGATAGAGATAGGTAGGTAGGTAGATTGATAGAGACAGATAGGTAGTTAGGTAGATAGATAGATATAGATAGGTAGGTGGGTAGATTGATAGATACAGATAGGTAGGTAGGTAGATAGATAGGTAAAGATAGGTAGGTAGGTAGATAGATAGATACAGATAGGTAGGTAGGTAGATAGATAGATAGATAGAGATATGTAGGTAGGTAGATAGATAGATAGATAGAGATAGGTAGGTAGGTAAGTAGATAGATAGAGATAGGTAGGTAGGTAGATAGATAGATAGAGATAGGTTGGTAGGTAGATTGATAGATACAGATAGGTAGGTAGGTAGATAGATAGATACAGATATGTAGGTAGGTAGATAGATAGATAGATAGAGATAGGTAGGTAGGTAGGTAGATAGATAGAGATAGGTAGGTAGGTAGAGATAGTTAGGTAGGTAGGTAGATAGAAAGAGATAGTTAGGTAGGTTGGTAGATAGATACAGATAGGTAGGTAGGTAGATAGATAGATAGAGATAGGTAGGTAGGTAGATTGATAGATACAGATAGGTAGGTAGGTAGATAGATAGAGATAGGTAGGTAGGTAGGTAGATAGAGATAGGTATGTAGGTAGATAGATAGATAGAGATAGGTAGGTAGGTAGATTGATACATACAGATAGGTAGGTAGGTAGATAGATAGATACAGATAGGTAGGTAGGTAGATAGATAGATAGAGATAGGTAGGTAGGTAGATAGATAGACATAGGTAGGTAGGTAGATTGATAGATACAGATATGTAGGTAGGTAGACAGATAGATACAGATAGGTAGGTAGGTAGATATATAAATACAGATAGGTAGGTAGGTAGGTAGATAGATAGAGATAGGTAGTTAGGTAGATAGATAGATAGAGATAGATAGGTAGGTAGATTGATAGAGACAGATAGGTAGGTAGGTGGATAAATAGATAGAGATAGGTAGGTAGGTAGATTGATAGATACAGATAGGTAGGTAGGTAGATAGATAGATACAGATAGGTAGGTAGGTAGATAGATACAGATATGTAGGTAGGTAGATAGATAGATAGAGATAGGAAGGTAGGTAGGTAGGTAGGTAGATAGATAGAGATAGGTAGGTAGGTAGGTAGGTAGAGATAGTTAGGTAGGTTGGTAGATAGATACAGATAGGTAGGTAGGTAGATAGATAGATAGAGATAGGTAGGTAGGTAGATTGATAGATACAGATAGGTAGGTAGGTAGGTAGATAGATAGAGATAGGTAGGTAGGTAGATAGATAGATAGATAGAGATAGGTAGGTAGGTAGATTGATAGATATAGATAGGTAGGTAGCTAGATAGATAGATACAGATAGGTAGGTAGGTAGATAGATAGATAGATAGACATAGGTAGGTAGGTAGATTGATAGATACAGATAGGTAGGTAGGTAGATAGATAGATACAGATAGGTAGGTAGGTAGATAAATAGATAGAGATAGGTAGGTAGGTAGATAGATAAATACAGATAGGTAGGTAGGTAGGTAGATAGATAGAGATAGGTAGGTAGGTATATAGATAGATCTATAGAGATAGGTAGGTAGGTAGATAGATAGATAGATAGATAGATAGATAGATAGAGATAGGTAGGTAGGTAGATTGATAGATACAGATAGGTAGGTAGGTAGATAGATAGATACAGATAGGTAGGTAGGTAGATAGATAGATACAGATATGTAGGTAGGTAGGTAGATAGATAGATACAGATAGGTAGGTAGGTAGGTAGATAGATAGATACAGATAGGTAGGTAGATAGATAGATAGATAGATAGATAGAGATAGATAGGTAGGTATATTGATAGAGACAGATAGGTAGGTAGGTAGATTGATAGATAGAGATAAGAAGGTAGGTAGATTGATAGATAAAGATAGGTAGGTAGGTAGATAGATAGATACAGATAGGTAGGTAGATAGATGGATACAGATAGGTAGGTAGGTAAATAGATAGATAGAGATAGGTAGGTAGGTAGGTAGATAGATAGAGATAGGTAGGTAGGTAGGTAGATAGATAGAGATAGGTAGGTAGGTAGATAGATAGATAGAGATAGGTAGGTAGGTAGGTAGATAGATAGAGATAGGTAGGTAGATAGATAGATAGAGATAGGTAGGTAGGTAGATTGATAGAGACAGATAGGTAGGTAGGTAGATAGATAGATACAGATAGGTAGGTAGGTAGATAGATAGATGAAGATATGTAGGTAGGTAGATAGATAGAAATAGGTAGGTAGGTAGGTAGATAGATACAGATAGCTAGGTAGGTGGGTAGATAGATAGATAGATAGAGATAGGTAGGTAGGTAGATTGATAGAGACAGATATGTAGTTAGGTAGATAGATAGATATAGATAGGTAGGTGGGTAGATTGATAGATACAGATAGGTAGGTAGGTAGATAGATAGGTAAAGATAGGTAGGTAGGTAGATAGATAGATACAGATAGGTAGGTAGGTAGATAGATAGATAGATAGATAGAGATATGTAGGTAGGTAGATAGATAGATAGATAGAGATAGGTAGGTAGGTAAGTAGATAGATAGAGATAGGTAGGTAGGTAGATAGATAGATAGAGATAGGTTGGTAGGTAGATTGATAGATACAGATAGGTAGGTAGGTAGATAGATAGATACAGATAGGTAGGTAGGTAGATAGATAGATACAGATATGTAGGTAGGTAGATAGATAGATAGAGATAGGTAGGTAGGTAGGTAGATAGATAGAGATAGGTAGGTAGGTAGAGATAGTTAGGTAGGTAGGTAGATAGAAAGAGATAGTTAGGTAGGTTGGTAGATAGATACAGATAGGTAGGTAGGTAGATAGATAGATAGAGATAGGTAGGTAGGTAGATTGATAGATACAGATAGGTAGGTAGGTAGATAGATAGAGATAGGTAGGTAGGTAGGTAGATAGAGATAGGTATGTAGGTAGATAGATAGATAGAGATAGGTAGGTAGGTAGATTGATAGATACAGATAGGTAGGTAGGTAGATAGATAGATACAGATAGGTAGGTAGGTAGATAGAGATAGGTAGGTAGGTAGATAGATAGACATAGGTAGGCAGGTAGATTGATAAATACAGATATGTAGGTAGGTAGACAGATAGATACAGATAGGTAGGTAGGTAGATATATAAATACAGATAGGTAGGTAGGTAGATAGATAGATAGAGATAGGTAGGTAGGTATATAGATAGATCGATAGAGATAGGTAGGTAGGTAGATAGATAGATAGAGATAGGTAGGTAGGTAGATTGATAGATACAGATAGGTAGGTAGGTAGATAGATAGATACAGATAGGTAGGTAGGTAGGTAGATAGATACAGATATGTAGGTAGGTAGGTAGATAGATACAGATAGGTTGGTATTTAGGTAGATAGATAGATACAGAAAGGTAGGTAGGTAGATAGATAGATAGAGATAGATAGGTAGGTAGATTGATAGAGAGAGATAGGTAGGTAGGTAGATAGATAGATAGAGATAAGTAGGTAGGTAGGTAGATAGATAGATAGAGATAGGTAGGTAGGTAGGTAGGTAGATAGATAGAGATAGGTAGGTAGGTAGGTAGATAGATAGAGATAGTTAGGTAGATAGATAGATAGATAGAGATAGGTAGGTAGGTAGGTAGGTAGAGATAGTTAGGTAGGTAGGTAGATAGAAAGAGATAGTTAGGTAGGTAGGTAGATAGATACAGATAGGTAGGTAGGTAGATAGATAGATAGAGATAGGTAGGTAGGTAGATTGATAGATACAGATAGGTAGGTAGGTAGATAGATAGATACAGATAGGTAGGTAGGTAGATAGATAGATACAGATATGTAGGTAGGAAGACAGATAGATAGAGATAGGTAGGTAGGTAGGTAGATAGATAGAGATGGGTAGGTAGGTAGGTAGGTAGGTAGGTAGAGATAGTTAGATAGGTAGGTAGATAGAAAGAGATAGTTAGGTAGGTAGGTAGGTAGATACAGATAGGTAGGTAGGTAGATAGATAGATAGAGATAGGTGGTAGGTAGATTGATAGATACAGATAGGTAGGTAGGTAGATAGATAGATACAGATAGGTAGGTAGGTAGAAAGATAGAGATAGGTAGGTAGTAGGTAGATAGATAGAGATGGGTAGGTAGGTAGGTAGGTAGAGATAGTTAGATAGGTAGGTAGATAGATAGAGATAGGTAGGTAGGTAGGTAGGTAGAGATAGGTAGGTAGGTAGATAGATAGATAGAGATAGGTAGGTAGGTAGATAGATAGATACAGATAGGTAGGTAGGTAGATAGATAGATACAGATAGGTAGGTAGGTAGAAAGATAGAGATAGGTAGGTAGGTAGGTAGATAGATAGAGATAGGTAGGTAGGTAGGTAGATAGATGGAGATAGGTAGGTAGGTAGGTAGATAGATAGAGATAGGTAGGTAGGTAGATAGATAGAGATAGATAGGTAGGTAGATTGATAGAGACAGATAGGTAGTTAGGTAGATAGATAGATATAGATAGGTAGGTAGGTAGATTGATAGATACAGATAGATAGGTAGGTAGATAGATAGATAGAGATATGTAGGTAGCTAGATAGATAGATAGAGATAGGTAGGTAGGTAGATTGATAGATACAGATAGGTATGTAGGTAGATAGATAGATACAGATAGGTAGGTAGGTAGATAGATAGATAGATAGAGATAGGTAGGTAGGTAGGTAGATAGATAGAGATAGGTAGGTAGGTAGTTAGGTAGGTAGGTAGAGATAGGTAGGTAGGTAGATAGAAAGAGATAGGTAGGTTGGTAGGTAGGTAGATAGATAAATACAGATAGGTAGGTAGGTAGGTACATAGATAGAGATAGGTAGGTAGGTAGATAGATAGATAGAGATAGGTAGGTAGGTAGATTGATAGATACAGATAGGTAGGTAGGTAGATAGATAGATACAGATAGGTAGCTAGGTAGATAGATAAATGCAGATAGGTAGGTAGGTAGATAGATAGAGATAGGTAGGTAGATTGATAGAGACAGATAGGTAGGTAGGTAGGTAGATAGATAGAGATAGGTAGGTAGGTAGATAGATAGATGGAGATAGGTAGGTAGGTAGGTAGATAGATAGAGATAGGTAGGTAGATAGATAGATAGAGATAGGTAGGTAGGTAGATTGATAGATACAGATAGGTAGGTAGGTAGGTAGATAGATAGAGATAGGTAGTTAGGTAGGTAGATAGATAGAGATAGGTATGTAGGTAGATAGATAGATAGAGATAGGTAGGTAAATAGATTGATAGATACAGATAGGTAGGTAGGTAGATAGATAGATACAGATAGGTAGGTAGGTAGATAGATAGATAGACATAGGTAGGTAGGTAGATTGATAGATACAGATATGTAGGTAGGTAGATAGATAGATACAGATAGGTAGGTAGGTAGGTAGATAGATAGATAGAGATAGGTAGGTAGGTAGATAGATAAATACAGATAGGTAGGTAGGTAGATAGATAGATAGAGATAGGTAGGTAGGTAGATTGATAGATACAGATAGGTAGGTAGGTAGATAGATAGATACAGATAGGTAGGTAGGTAGATAGATAAATGCAGATAGGTAGGTAGGTAGATAGATAGATAGAGATAGGTAGGTAGATTGATAGAGACAGATAGGTAGGTAGGTAGATATATAGATAGAGATAGGTAGGTAGGTAGATTGATAGATACAGATAGGTAGTTAGGTAGATAGATAGATGGAGATAGGTAGGTAGGTAGATAGATAGATACAGATATGTAGGTAGGTAGGTAGATAGATAGATACAGATAGGTAGGTAGCTAGGTAGGTAGATAGATAGATAGATAGAGATAGATAGGTAGGTAGGTAGATAGATAGATAGATAGAGATAGGTAGGTAGGTAGATTGATAGATACAGATAGGTAGGTAGGTAGATAGATAGATACAGATAGGTAGGTAGGTAGATAGATAGATACAGATATGTAGGTAGGTAGGTAGATAGATAGAAACAGATAGGTAGGTAGGTAGATAGATAGATACAGATAGGTAGGTAGATAGATAGATAGATAGATAGATAGAGATAGATAGGTAGGTATATTGATAGAGACAGATAGGTAGGTAGGTAAATAGATAGATAGAGATAAGTAGGTAGGTAGATTGATAGATAAAGATAGGTAGGTAGGTAGGTAGATAGATAGAGATAGGTAGTTAGGTAGGTAGATAGATAGAGATAGGTATGTAGGTAGATAGATAGATAGAGATAGGTATGTAAATAGATTGATAGATACAGATAGGTAGGTAGGTAGATAGATAGATACAGATAGGTAGGTAGGTAGATAGATAGATAGACATAGGTAGGTAGGTAGATTGATAGATACAGATATGTAGGTAGGTAGATAGATAGATACAGATAGGTAGGTAGGTAGGTAGATAGATAGATAGAGATAGGTAGGTAGGTAGATAGATAAATACAGATAGGTAGTTAGGTAGATAGATAGATAGAGATAGGTAGGTAGGTAGATTGATAGATACAGATAGGTAGGTAGGTAGATAGATAGATACAGATAGGTAGGTAGGTAGATAGATAAATGCAGATAGGTAGGTAGGTAGATAGATAGATAGAGATAGGTAGGTAGATTGATAGAGACAGATAGGTAGGTAGGTAGATATATAGATAGAGATAGGTAGGTAGGTAGATTGATAGATACAGATAGGTAGTTAGGTAGATAGATAGATGGAGATAGGTAGGTAGGTAGATAGATAGATACAGATATGTAGGTAGGTAGGTAGATAGATAGATACAGATAGGTAGGTAGGTAGGTAGGTAGATAGATAGATAGATAGAGATAGATAGGTAGGTAGGTAGATAGATAGATAGATAGAGATAGGTAGGTAGGTAGATTGATAGATACAGATAGGTAGGTAGGTAGATAGATAGATACAGATAGGTAGGTAGGTAGATAGATAGATACAGATATGTAGGTAGGTAGGTAGATAGATAGAAACAGATAGGTAGGTAGGTAGGTAGGTAGATAGATAGATACAGATAGGTAGGTAGATAGATAGATAGATAGATAGATAGATAGATAGAGATAGATAGGTAGGTATATTGATAGAGACAGATAGGTAGGTAGGTAAATAGATAGATAGAGATAAGTAGGTAGGTAGATTGATAGATAAAGATAGGTAGGTAGGTAGGTAGAGATAGGTAGGTAGGTAGATAGATAGATAGAGATAGGTAGGTAGGTAGATAGATAGATACAGATAGGTAGGTAGGTAGATAGATACAGATAGGTAGGTAGGTAGAAAGATAGAGATAGGTAGGTAGGTAGGTAGATAGATAGAGATAGGTAGGTAGGTAGGTAGATAGATGGAGATAGGTAGGTAGGTAGGTAGATAGATAGAGATAGGTAGGTAGGTAGATAGATAGAGATAGATAGGTAGGTAGATTGATAGAGACAGATAGGTAGTTAGGTAGATAGATAGATATAGATAGGTAGGTAGGTAGATTGATAGATACAGATAGATAGGTAGGTAGATAGATAGATAGAGATATGTAGGTAGCTAGATAGATAGATAGAGATAGGTAGGTAGGTAGATTGATAGATACAGATAGGTATGTAGGTAGATAGATAGATACAGATAGGTAGGTTGGTAGATAGATAGATAGATAGAGATAGGTAGGTAGGTAGGTAGATAGATAGAGATAGGTAGGTAGGTAGGTAGGTAGGTAGGTAGGTAGAGATAGGTAGGTAGGTAGATAGAAAGAGATAGGTAGGTTGGTAGGTAGGTAGATAGATAAATACAGATAGGTAGGTAGGTAGGTACATAGATAGAGATAGGTAGGTAGGTAGATAGATAGATAGAGATAGGTAGGTAGGTAGATTGATAGATACAGATAGGTAGGTAGGTAGATAGATAGATACAGATAGGTAGCTAGGTAGATAGATAAATGCAGATAGGTAGGTAGGTAGATAGATAGAGATAGGTAGGTAGATTGATAGAGACAGATAGGTAGGTAGGTAGGTAGATAGATAGAGATAGGTAGGTAGGTAGATAGATAGATGGAGATAGGTAGGTAGGTAGGTAGATAGATAGAGATAGGTAGGTAGATAGATAGATAGAGATAGGTAGGTAGGTAGATTGATAGATACAGATAGGTAGGTAGGTAGGTAGATAGATAGAGATAGGTAGGTAGGTAGGTAGATAGATAGAGATAGGTATGTAGGTAGATAGATAGATAGAGATAGGTAGGTAAATAGATTGATAGATACAGATAGGTAGGTAGGTAGATAGATAGATACAGATAGGTAGGTAGGTAGATAGATAGATAGACATAGGTAGGTAGGTAGATTGATAGATACAGATATGTAGGTAGGTAGATAGATAGATACAGATAGGTAGGTAGGTAGGTAGATAGATAGATAGAGATAGGTAGGTAGGTAGATAGATAAATACAGATAGGTATGTAGGTAGATAGATAGATAGAGATAGGTAGGTAGGTAGATTGATAGATACAGATAGGTAGGTAGGTAGATAGATAGATACAGATAGGTAGGTAGGTAGATAGATAAATGCAGATAGGTAGGTAGGTAGATAGATAGATAGAGATAGGTAGGTAGATTGATAGAGACAGATAGGTAGGTAGGTAGATATATAGATAGAGATAGGTAGGTAGGTAGATTGATAGATACAGATAGGTAGTTAGGTAGATAGATAGATGGAGATAGGTAGGTAGGTAGATAGATAGATAGAGATATGTAGGTAGGTAGGTAGATAGATAGATACAGATAGGTAGGTAGGTAGGTAGGTAGATAGATAGATAGATAGAGATAGATAGGTAGGTAGGTAGATAGATAGATAGATAGAGATAGGTAGGTAGGTAGATTGATAGATACAGATAGGTAGGTAGGTAGATAGATAGATACAGATAGGTAGGTAGGTAGATAGATAGATACAGATATGTAGGTAGGTAGGTAGGTAGATAGATACAGATAGGTAGGTAGGTAGGTAGGTAGATAGATAGATACAGATAGGTAGGTAGATAGATAGATAGATAGATAGAGATAGATAGGTAGGTATATTGATAGAGACAGATAGGTAGGTAGGTAAATAGATAGATAGAGATAAGTAGGTAGGTAGATTGATATATAAAGATAGGTAGGTAGGTAGATAGATAGATACAGATAGGTAGGTAGATAGATAGATACAGATAGGTAGGTAGGTAGGTAGGTAGATAGATAGATACAGATAGGTAGGTAGATAGATAGATAGAGATAGATAGGTAGGTATATTGATAGAGACAGATAGGTAGGTAGGTAAATAGATAGATAGAGATAAGTAGGTAGGTAGATTGATAGATAAAGATAGGTAGGTAGGTAGATAGATAGATACAGATAGGTAGGTAGGTAGATAGATAGATACAGATAGGTAGGTAGGTAGATAGATAGATGAAGATATGTAGGTAGGTAGATAGATAGATAGAGATAGGTAGGTAGGTAGGTAGAGAGATAGAGATAGGTAGGTAGGTAGATAGATAGATAGAGATAGGTAGGCTGGTAGGTAGGTAGAGATAGTTAGGTAGGTAGGTAGATAGATACAGATAGGTAGTTAGGTAGATAGATAGATAGAGATAGGTAGGTAGGTAGATTGATAGATACAGATAGGTAGGTAGGTAGATAGATAGATACAGATAGGTAGGTAGGTAGATAGATAGATAGAGATAGGGAGGTAGGTAGGTAGATAGATAGAGATAAGTAGGTAGGTAGGTAGGTAGGTAGGTAGAGATAGTTAGATAGGTAGGTAGATAGAAAGAGATAGTTAGGTAGGTAGGTAGGTAGATACAGATAGGTAGGTAGGTAGATAGATAGATAGAGATAGGTGGTAGGTAGATTGATAGATACAGATAAGTAGGTAGGTAGGTAGATAGATAGAGATAGGTAGGTAGGTAGGTAGATAGATAGAGATAGGTAGGTAGGTAGGTAGATAGATAGAGATGGGTAGGTAGGTAGGTAGGTAGAGATAGTTAGATAGGTAGGTAGATAGATAGAGATAGGTAGGTAGGTAGGTAGATAGAGATAGGTAGGTAGGTAGATAGATAGATAGAGATAGGTAGGTAGGTAGATAGATAGATACAGATAGGTAGGTAGGTAGATAGATATATACAGATAGGTAGGTATGTAGAAAGATAGAGATAGGTAGGTAGGTAGGTATATAGATAGAGATAGGTAGGTAGGTAGATAGATAGATGGAGATAGGTAGGTAGGTAGGTAGATAGATAGAGATAGCTAGGTAGGTAGATAGATAGATAGATAGAGATAGATAGGTAGGTAGATAGAGACAGATAGGTAGTTAGGTAGATAGATAGATATAGATAGGTAGGTAGGTAGATTGATAGATACAGATAGGTAGGTAGGTAGATAGATAGATAAAGATAGGTAGGTAGGTAGATAGATAGATACAGATAGGTAGGTAGATAGATAGATACAGATAGGTAGGTAGGTAGGTAGGTAGATAGATAGATACAGATAGGTAGGTAGATAGATAGATAGATAGAGATAGATAGGTAGGTATATTGATAGAGACAGATAGGTAGGTAGGTAAATAGATAGATAGAGATAAGTAGGTAGGTAGATTGATAGATAAAGATAGGTAGGTAGGTAGATAGATAGATACAGATAGGTAGGTAGGTAGATAGATAGATACAGATAGGTAGGTAGGTAGATAGATAGATGAAGATATGTAGGTAGGTAGATAGATAGATAGAGATAGGTAGGTAGGTAGGTAGAGAGATAGAGATAGGTAGGTAGGTAGATAGATAGATAGAGATAGGTAGGCTGGTAGGTAGGTAGAGATAGTTAGGTAGGTAGGTAGATAGATACAGATAGGTAGTTAGGTAGATAGATAGATAGAGATAGGTAGGTAGGTAGATTGATAGATACAGATAGGTAGGTAGGTAGATAGATAGATACAGATAGGTAGGTAGGTAGATAGATAGATAGAGATAGGGAGGTAGGTAGGTAGATAGATAGAGATAAGTAGGTAGGTAGGTAGGTAGGTAGATAGAGATAGTTAGATAGGTAGGTAGATAGAAAGAGATAGTTAGGTAGGTAGGTAGGTAGATACAGATAGGTAGGTAGGTAGATAGATAGATAGAGATAGGTGGTAGGTAGATTGATAGATACAGATAAGTAGGTAGGTAGGTAGATAGATAGAGATAGGTAGGTAGGTAGGTAGATAGATAGAGATAGGTAGGTAGGTAGGTAGATAGATAGAGATGGGTAGGTAGGTAGGTAGGTAGAGATAGTTAGATAGGTAGGTAGATAGATAGAGATAGGTAGGTAGGTAGGTAGATAGAGATAGGTAGGTAGGTAGATAGATAGATAGAGATAGGTAGGTAGGTAGATAGATAGATACAGATAGGTAGGTAGGTAGATAGATATATACAGATAGGTAGGTATGTAGAAAGATAGAGATAGGTAGGTAGGTAGGTATATAGATAGAGATAGGTAGGTAGGTAGATAGATAGATGGAGATAGGTAGGTAGGTAGGTAGATAGATAGAGATAGCTAGGTAGGTAGATAGATAGATAGATAGAGATAGATAGGTAGGTAGATAGAGACAGATAGGTAGTTAGGTAGATAGATAGATATAGATAGGTAGGTAGGTAGATTGATAGATACAGATAGGTAGGTAGGTAGATAGATAGATAAAGATAGGTAGGTAGGTAGATAGATAGATACAGATAGGTAGGTAGGTAGGTAGATAGATAGAGATATGTAGGTAGGTAGATAGATAGATAGAGATAGGTAGGTAGGTAGGTAGATAGATAGAGATAGGTAGGTAGGTAGATAGATAGATAGAGATAGGTAGGTAGGTAGATAGATAGATAGAGATAGGTATGTAGGTAAATAGATAGATCGATAGAGATAGGTAGGTAGGTAGATAGATAGATAGAGATAGGTAGGTAGGTAGATTGATAGATACAGATAGGTAGGTAGGTAGATAGATAGATACAGATAGGTAGGTAGGTAGGTAGATAGATACAGATATGTAGGTAGGTAGGTAGATAGATAGATACAGATAGGTAGGTAGGTAGGTAGGTAGATAGATACAGATAGGTAGGTAGGTAGATAGATAGATAGATAGATAGAGATAGATAGGTAGGTAGATTGATAGAGACAGATAGGTAGGTAGGTAGATAGATAGATAGATAGATAGATATAGGTAGGTATATTGATAGATACAGATAGGTAGGTAGGTAGATAGATAGATACAGATAGGTAGGTAGGTAGATAGATAGATACAGATAGGTAGGTAGGTAGATAGATAGATACAGATAGGTAGGTAGGTAGATAGATAGATAGAGATAGGTAGGTAGGTAGGTAGATAGATAGAGATAGGTAGGTAGGTAGATAGATAGAGATAGGTAGGTAGGTAGATAGATAGATAGAGATAGGTATGTAGGTAGGTGGATAGATAGAGATAGGTAGGTAGGTAGATAGATAGAGATAGATAGGTAGGTAGGTAGATTGATAGACACAGATAGGTAGGTAGGTAGATTGATAGATAGAGATAGGTAGGTAGGTAGATAGATAGATAGAGATAGGTAGGTAGGTAGATAGATAGAGATAGGTAGGTAGGTAGGTAGATAGATAGAGATAGGTAGGTAGGTAGAGAGATAGATAGAGATAGGTAGGTAGGTAGGTAGGTAGATAGATAGAGATAGGTAGGTAGGTAGATAGATAGATAGAGATAGATAGGTAGGTAGACTGATAGAGAAAGGTAGGTAGGTAGATAGATAGATAGAGATAGGTAGGTAGGTAGATTGATAGATACAGATAGGTAGGCAGGTAGATAGATAGATACAGATAGGTAGGTAGGTAGATAGATAGATACAGATAGGTAGGTAAGTAGGTAGATAGATACAGATATGTAGGTAGGTAGATAGATAGATAGAGACAGGTAGGTAGGTAGGTAGATAGATAGAGATAGGTAGGTAGGTAGGTAGATAGATATAGATAGGTAGGTAGGTAGAGAGATAGATAGAGATAGGTAGGTAGATAGGTAGATAGATGGAGATAGGTAGGTAGGTAGGTAGATAGAGAGATAGAGATAGATAGGTAGGTAGATTGATAGGGACAGATAGGTAGGTAGGTGGATAGATAGATAGAGATAGGTAGGTAGGTAGATTGATAGATACAGATAGGTAGGTAGGTAGATAGATAGATACAGATAGGTAGGTAGATAGATAGATACAGATATGTAGGTAGGTAGATAGATAGATAGAGATAGGTAGGTAGGTAGGTAGGTAGGTAGATAGATAGAGATAGGCAGGTAGGTAGGTAGGTAGGTAGGTAGAGATAGTTAGATAGGTTGGTAGATAGATACAGATAGGTAGGTAGGTAGATAGATAGATAGAGATAGGTAGGTAGGTAGATTGATAGATACAGATAGGTAGGTAGGTAGGTAGATAGATAGAGATAGGTAGGTAGGTAGGTAGATAGAGATAGGTAGGTAGGTAGGTAGATAGATAGATAGAGACAGGTAGGTAGGTAGATTGATAGATACAGATAGGTAGGTAGCTAGATAGATAGATACAGATAGGTAGGTAGGTAGATAGATAGATAGACATAGGTAGGTAGGTAGATTGATAGATACAGATAGGTAGGTAGGTAGATAGATAGATTCATATAGGTAGGTAGGTAGATATATAGATAGAGATAGGTAGGTAGGTAGATAGATAAATACAGATAGGTAGATAGGTAGGTAGATAGATAGAGATAGGTAGGTAGGTAGATAGATAGATAGAGATAGGTAGGTAGGAAGATTGCTAGATACAGATAGGTAGGTAGGTAGATAGATAGATACAGATAGGTAGGTAGGTAGATAGATGGATACAGATATGTAGGTAGGTAGGTAGATAGATAGATACAGATAGGTAGGTAGGTAAGTAGATAGATAGATACAGATAGGTAGGTAGGTAGATAGATAGATAGAGATAGATAGGTAGGTAGATTGATAGAGACAGATAGGTAGGTAGGTAGATAGATAGATAGAGATAGGTATGTAGGTAAATAGATAGATCGATAGAGGTAGGTAGGTAGGTAGATAGATAGATACAGATATGTAGGTAGGTAGGTAGATAGATAGATACAGATAGGTAGGTAGGTAGGTAGATAGATAGATACAGATAGGTAGGTAGGTAGATAGATAGATAGAGATAGATAGGTAGGTAGATTGATAGAGACAGATAGGTAGGTAGGTAGATAGATAGATAGAGATAGGTAGGTATATTGATAGATACAGATAGGTAGGTAGGTAGGTAGATAGATACAGATAGGTAGGTAGGTAGATAGATAGATACAGATAGGGAGGTAGGTAGATAGATAGATACAGATAGGTAGGTAGGTAGATAGATAGATAGAGATAGGTAGGTAGGTAGATAGATAGATAGAGATAGGTAGGTAGGTAGGTAGATAGATAGAGATAGGTAGGTAGGTAGATAGATAGATAGAGATAGGTAGGTAGGTAGGTGGATAGATAGAGATAGGTAGGTAGGTAGATAGATAGAGATAGATAGGTAGGTAGGTAGATTGATAGACACAGATAGGTAGGTAGGTAGATAGATAGATAGCGATAGGTAGGTAGGTAGATAGATAGATACAGATAGGTAGGTAGGTAGATAGATAGATAGCGATAGGTAGGTAGGTAGATAGATAGATACAGATAGGTAGGTAGGTAGATAGATAGATAGAGATAGGTATTTAGGTAGATTGATAGATAGAGATAGGTAGGTAGGTAGATAGATAGATAGAGATAGGTAGGTAGGTAGATAGATAGAGATAGGTAGGTAGGTAGGTAGGTAGATAGCTAGAGATAGGTAGGTAGGTAGAGAGATAGATAGAGATAGGTAGGTAGGTAGGTAGATAGATAGAGATAGGTAGGTAGGTAGATAGATAGATAGAGATAGATAGGTAGGTAGACTGATAGAGACAGGTAGGTAGGTAGATAGATAGATACAGATAGGTAGGTAGGTAGATAGATAGATACAGATAGGTAGGTAGGTAGATAGATAGATACAGATAGGTAGGTAGGTAGATAGATAGATAGAGATAGGTAGGTAGGTAGGTAGATAGATAGAGATAGGTAGGTAGGTAGATAGATAGAGATAGGTAGGTAGGTAGATAGATAGATAGAGATAGGTATGTAGGTAGGTGGATAGATAGAGATAGGTAGGTAGGTAGATAGATAGAGATAGATAGGTAGGTAGGTAGATTGATAGACACAGATAGGTAGGTAGGTAGATTGATAGATAGAGATAGGTAGGTAGGTAGATAGATAGATAGAGATAGGTAGGTAGGTAGATAGATAGAGATAGGTAGGTAGGTAGGTAGATAGATAGAGATAGGTAGGTAGGTAGAGAGATAGATAGAGATAGGTAGGTAGGTAGGTAGGTAGATAGATAGAGATAGGTAGGTAGGTAGATAGATAGATAGAGATAGATAGGTAGGTAGACTGATAGAGAAAGGTAGGTAGGTAGATAGATAGATAGAGATAGGTAGGTAGGTAGATTGATAGATACAGATAGGTAGGTAGGTAGATAGATAGATACAGATAGGTAGGTAGGTAGATAGATAGATACAGATAGGTAGGTAAGTAGGTAGATAGATACAGATATGTAGGTAGGTAGATAGATAGATAGAGATAGGTAGGTAGGTAGGTAGGTAGATAGATAGAGATAGGTAGGTAGGTAGGTAGATAGATATAGATAGGTAGGTAGGTAGAGAGATAGATAGAGATAGGTAGGTAGATAGGTAGATAGATAGAGATAGGTAGGTAGGTAGGTAGATAGAGAGATAGAGATAGATAGGTAGGTAGATTGATAGGGACAGATAGGTAGGTAGGTGGATAGATAGATAGAGATAGGTAGGTAGGTAGATTGATAGATACAGATAGGTAGGTAGGTAGATAGATAGATACAGATAGGTAGGTAGATAGATAGATACAGATATGTAGGTAGGTAGATAGATAGATAGAGATAGGTAGGTAGGTAGGTAGGTAGGTAGATAGATAGAGATAGGCAGGTAGGTAGGTAGGTAGGTAGGTAGAGATAGTTAGATAGGTTGGTAGATAGATACAGATAGGTAGGTAGGTAGATAGATAGATAGAGATAGGTAGGTAGGTAGATTGATAGATACAGATAGGTAGGTAGGTAGGTAGATAGATAGAGATAGGTAGGTAGGTAGGTAGATAGAGATAGGTAGGTAGGTAGATAGATAGATAGAGATAGGTATTTAGGTAGATTGATAGATAGAGATAGGTAGGTAGGTAGATAGATAGATAGAGATAGGTAGGTAGGTAGATAGATAGAGATAGGTAGGTAGGTAGGTAGGTAGATAGCTAGAGATAGGTAGGTAGGTAGAGAGATAGATAGAGATAGGTAGGTAGGTAGGTAGATAGATAGAGATAGGTAGGTAGGTAGATAGATAGATAGAGATAGATAGGTAGGTAGACTGATAGAGACAGGTAGGTAGGTAGATAGATAGATACAGATAGGTAGGTAGGTAGATAGATAGATACAGATAGGTAGGTAGGTAGATAGATAGATACAGATAGGTAGGTAGGTAGATAGATAGATAGAGATAGGTAGGTAGGTAGGTAGATAGATAGAGATAGGTAGGTAGGTAGATAGATAGAGATAGGTAGGTAGGTAGATAGATAGATAGAGATAGGTATGTAGGTAGGTGGATAGATAGAGATAGGTAGGTAGGTAGATAGATAGAGATAGATAGGTAGGTAGGTAGATTGATAGACACAGATAGGTAGGTAGGTAGATTGATAGATAGAGATAGGTAGGTAGGTAGGTAGGTAGGTAGATAGATAGAGATAGGCAGGTAGGTAGGTAGGTAGGTAGGTAGAGATAGTTAGATAGGTTGGTAGATAGATACAGATAGGTAGGTAGGTAGATAGATAGATAGAGATAGGTAGGTAGGTAGATTGATAGATACAGATAGGTAGGTAGGTAGGTAGATAGATAGAGATAGGTAGGTAGGTAGGTAGATAGAGATAGGTAGGTAGGTAGATAGATAGATAGAGATAGGTATTTAGGTAGATTGATAGATAGAGATAGGTAGGTAGGTAGATAGATAGATAGAGATAGGTAGGTAGGTAGATAGATAGAGATAGGTAGGTAGGTAGGTAGGTAGATAGCTAGAGATAGGTAGGTAGGTAGAGAGATAGATAGAGATAGGTAGGTAGGTAGGTAGATAGATAGAGATAGGTAGGTAGGTAGATAGATAGATAGAGATAGATAGGTAGGTAGACTGATAGAGACAGGTAGGTAGGTAGATAGATAGATACAGATAGGTAGGTAGGTAGATAGATAGATACAGATAGGTAGGTAGGTAGATAGATAGATACAGATAGGTAGGTAGGTAGATAGATAGATAGAGATAGGTAGGTAGGTAGGTAGATAGATAGAGATAGGTAGGTAGGTAGATAGATAGAGATAGGTAGGTAGGTAGATAGATAGATAGAGATAGGTATGTAGGTAGGTGGATAGATAGAGATAGGTAGGTAGGTAGATAGATAGAGATAGATAGGTAGGTAGGTAGATTGATAGACACAGATAGGTAGGTAGGTAGATTGATAGATAGAGATAGGTAGGTAGGTAGATAGATAGATAGAGATAGGTAGGTAGGTAGATAGATAGAGATAGGTAGGTAGGTAGGTAGATAGATAGAGATAGGTAGGTAGGTAGAGAGATAGATAGAGATAGGTAGGTAGGTAGGTAGGTAGATAGATAGAGATAGGTAGGTAGGTAGATAGATAGATAGAGATAGATAGGTAGGTAGACTGATAGAGAAAGGTAGGTAGGTAGATAGATAGATAGAGATAGGTAGGTAGGTAGATTGATAGATACAGATAGGTAGGTAGGTAGATAGATAGATACAGATAGGTAGGTAGGTAGATAGATAGATACAGATAGGTAGGTAAGTAGGTAGATAGATACAGATATGTAGGTAGGTAGATAGATAGATAGAGATAGGTAGGTAGGTAGGTAGGTAGATAGATAGAGATAGGTAGGTAGGTAGGTAGATAGATATAGATAGGTAGGTAGGTAGAGAGATAGATAGAGATAGGTAGGTAGATAGGTAGATAGATAGAGATAGGTAGGTAGGTAGGTAGATAGAGAGATAGAGATAGATAGGTAGGTAGATTGATAGGGACAGATAGGTAGGTAGGTGGATAGATAGATAGAGATAGGTAGGTAGGTAGATTGATAGATACAGATAGGTAGGTAGGTAGATAGATAGATACAGATAGGTAGGTAGATAGATAGATACAGATATGTAGGTAGGTAGATAGATAGATAGAGATAGGTAGGTAGGTAGGTAGGTAGGTAGATAGATAGAGATAGGCAGGTAGGTAGGTAGGTAGGTAGGTAGAGATAGTTAGATAGGTTGGTAGATAGATACAGATAGGTAGGTAGGTAGATAGATAGATAGAGATAGGTAGGTAGGTAGATTGATAGATACAGATAGGTAGGTAGGTAGGTAGATAGATAGAGATAGGTAGGTAGGTAGGTAGATAGAGATAGGTAGGTAGGTAGATAGATAGATAGATAGAGACAGGTAGGTAGGTAGATTGATAGATACAGATAGGTAGGTAGCTAGATAGATAGATACAGATAGGTAGGTAGGTAGATAGATAGATAGACATAGGTAGGTAGGTAGATTGATAGATACAGATAGGTAGGTAGGTAGATAGATAGATTCATATAGGTAGGTAGGTAGATATATAGATAGAGATAGGTAGGTAGGTAGATAGATAAATACAGATAGGTAGATAGGTAGGTAGATAGATAGAGATAGGTAGGTAGGTAGATAGATAGATAGAGATAGGTAGGTAGGAAGATTGCTAGATACAGATAGGTAGGTAGGTAGATAGATAGATACAGATAGGTAGGTAGGTAGATAGATGGATACAGATATGTAGGTAGGTAGGTAGATAGATAGATACAGATAGGTAGGTAGGTAAGTAGATAGATAGATACAGATAGGTAGGTAGGTAGATAGATAGATAGAGATAGATAGGTAGGTAGATTGATAGAGACAGATAGGTAGGTAGGTAGATAGATAGATAGAGATAGGTATGTAGGTAAATAGATAGATCGATAGAGGTAGGTAGGTAGGTAGATAGATAGATACAGATATGTAGGTAGGTAGGTAGATAGATAGATACAGATAGGTAGGTAGGTAGATAGATAGATACAGATAGGTAGGTAGGTAGATAGATAGATAGCGATAGGTAGGTAGGTAGATAGATAGATACAGATAGGTAGGTAGGTAGATAGATAGATAGAGATAGGTATTTAGGTAGATTGATAGATAGAGATAGGTAGGTAGGTAGATAGATAGATAGAGATAGGTAGGTAGGTAGATAGATAGAGATAGGTAGGTAGGTAGGTAGGTAGATAGCTAGAGATAGGTAGGTAGGTAGAGAGATAGATAGAGATAGGTAGGTAGGTAGGTAGATAGATAGAGATAGGTAGGTAGGTAGATAGATAGATAGAGATAGATAGGTAGGTAGACTGATAGAGACAGGTAGGTAGGTAGATAGATAGATACAGATAGGTAGGTAGGTAGATAGATAGATACAGATAGGTAGGTAGGTAGATAGATAGATACAGATAGGTAGGTAGGTAGATAGATAGATAGAGATAGGTAGGTAGGTAGGTAGATAGATAGAGATAGGTAGGTAGGTAGATAGATAGAGATAGGTAGGTAGGTAGATAGATAGATAGAGATAGGTATGTAGATAGGTGGATAGATAGAGATAGGTAGGTAGGTAGATAGATAGAGATAGATAGGTAGGTAGGTAGATTGATAGACACAGATAGGTAGGTAGGTAGATTGATAGATAGAGATAGGTAGGTAGGTAGATAGATAGATAGAGATAGGTAGGTAGGTAGATAGATAGAGATAGGTAGGTAGGTAGGTAGATAGATAGAGATAGGTAGGTAGGTAGAGAGATAGATAGAGATAGGTAGGTAGGTAGGTAGGTAGATAGATAGAGATAGGTAGGTAGGTAGATAGATAGATAGAGATAGATAGGTAGGTAGACTGATAGAGAAAGGTAGGTAGGTAGATAGATAGATAGAGATAGGTAGGTAGGTAGATTGATAGATACAGATAGGTAGGTAGGTAGATAGATAGATACAGATAGGTAGGTAGGTAGATAGATAGATACAGATAGGTAGGTAAGTAGGTAGATAGATACAGATATGTAGGTAGGTAGATAGATAGATAGAGATAGGTAGGTAGGTAGGTAGGTAGATAGATAGAGATAGGTAGGTAGGTAGGTAGATAGATATAGATAGGTAGGTAGGTAGAGAGATAGATAGAGATAGGTAGGTAGATAGGTAGATAGATAGAGATAGGTAGGTAGGTAGGTAGATAGAGAGATAGAGATAGATAGGTAGGTAGATTGATAGGGACAGATAGGTAGGTAGGTGGATAGATAGATAAAGATAGGTAGGTAGGTAGATTGATAGATACAGATAGGTAGGTAGGTAGATAGATAGATACAGATAGGTAGGTAGATAGATAGATACAGATATGTAGGTAGGTAGATAGATAGATAGAGATAGGTAGGTGGGTAGGTAGGTACGTAGATAGATAGAGATAGGCAGGTAGGTAGGTAGGTAGGTAGGTAGAGATAGTTAGATAGGTTGGTAGATAGATACAGATAGGTAGGTAGGTAGATAGATAGATAGAGATAGGTAGGTAGGTAGATTGATAGATACAGATAGGTAGGTAGGTAGGTAGATAGATAGAGATAGGTAGGTAGGTAGGTAGATAGAGATAGGTAGGTAGGTAGATAGATAGATAGATAGAGACAGGTAGGTAGGTAGATTGATAGATACAGATAGGTAGGTAGCTAGATAGATAGATACAGATAGGTAGGTAGGTAGATAGATAGATAGACATAGGTAGGTAGGTAGATTGATAGATACAGATAGGTAGGTAGGTAGATAGATAGATTCATATAGGTAGGTAGGTAGATATATAGATAGAGATAGGTAGGTAGGTAGATAGATAAATACAGATAGGTAGATAGGTAGGTAGATAGATAGAGATAGGTAGGTAGGTAGATAGATAGATAGAGATAGGTAGGTAGGAAGATTGCTAGATACAGATAGGTAGGTAGGTAGATAGATAGATACAGATAGGTAGGTAGGTAGATAGATGGATACAGATATGTAGGTAGGTAGGTAGATAGATAGATACAGATAGGTAGGTAGGTAAGTAGATAGATAGATACAGATAGGTAGGTAGGTAGATAGATAGATAGAGATAGATAGGTAGGTAGATTGATAGAGACAGATAGGTAGGTAGGTAGATAGATAGATAGAGATAGGTATGTAGGTAAATAGATAGATCGATAGAGGTAGGTAGGTAGGTAGATAGATAGATACAGATATGTAGGTAGGTAGGTAGATAGATAGATACAGATAGGTAGGTAGGTAGGTAGATAGATAGATACAGATAGGTAGGTAGGTAGATAGATAGATAGAGATAGATAGGTAGGTAGATTGATAGAGACAGATAGGTAGGTAGGTAGATAGATAGATAGAGATAGGTAGGTATATTGATAGATACAGATAGGTAGGTAGGTAGATAGATAGATACAGATAGGTAGGTAGGTAGATAGATAGATACAGATAGGTAGGTAGGTAGATAGATAGATACAGATAGGTAGGTAGGTAGATAGATAGATAGAGATAGGTAGGTAGGTAGATAGATAGATAGAGATAGGTAGGTAGGTAGGTAGATAGAGATAGGTAGGTAGGTAGATAGATAGATAGAGATAGGTAGGTAGGTAGGTGGATAGATAGAGATAGGTAGGTAGGTAGATAGATAGATATAGATAGGTAGGTAGGTAGATTTATAGACACAGATAGGTAGGTAGGTAGATAGATAGATAGCGATAGGTAGGTAGGTAGATAGATAGATACAGATAGGTAGGTAGGTAGATAGATAGATAGAGATAGGTAGGTAGGTAGATTGATAGATAGAGATAGGTAGGTAGGTAGATAGATAGATAGAGATAGGTAGGTAGGTAGATAGATAGAGATAGGTAGGTAGGTAGGTAGGTAGATAGCTAGAGATAGGTAGGTAGGTAGAGAGATAGATAGAGATAGGTAGGTAGGTAGGTAGATAGATAGAGATAGATAGGTAGGTAGACTGATAGAGACAGGTAGGTAGGTAGATAGATAGATACAGATAGGTAGGTAGGTAGATAGATAGATACAGATAGGTAGGTAGGTAGGTAGATAGATACAGATAGGTAGGTAGGTAGATAGATAGATAGAGATAGGTAGGTAGGTAGGTAGATAGATAGAGATAGGCAGGTAGGTAGGTAGGTAGATAGATATAGATAGGTAGGTAGGTAGAGAGATAGATAGAGATAGGTAGGTAGGTAGGTAGATAGATAGGGATAGGTAGGTAGGTAGGTAGATAGATAGATAGAGATAGATAGGTAGGTAGATTGATAGGGACAGATAGGTAGGTAGGTGGATAGATAGATAGAGATAGGTAGGTAGGTAGATTGATAGATACAGATAGGTAGGTTGGTAGATAGATAGATACAGATAGGTAGGTAGATATATAGATACAGATATGTAGGTAGGTAGATAGATAGATAGAGATAGGTAGGTAGGTAGGTAGGTAGGTAGGTAGGTAGATAGATAGAGATAGGTAGGTAGGTAGGTAGGTAGGTAGAGATAGTTAGATAGGTTGGTAGATAGATACAGATAGGTAGGTAGGTAGATAGATAGATAGAGATAGGTAGGTAGGTAGATTGATAGATACAGATAGGTAGGTAGGTAGGTAGATACATAGAGATAGGTAGGTAGGTAGGTAGATAGAGATATGTAGGTAGGTAGATAGATAGATAGATAGAGATAGGTAGGTAGGTAGATTGATAGATACAGATAGGTAGGTAGCTAGATAGATAGATACAGATAGGTAGGTAGGTAGATAGATAGATAGACATAGGTAGGTAGGTAGATTGATAGATACAGATAGGTAGGTAGGTAGATAGATAGATACATATAGGTAGGTTGGTAGATATATAGATAGAGATAGGTAGGTAGATAGATAAATACAGATAGGTAGATAGGTAGGTAGATAGATAGAGATAGGTAGGTAGGTAGATAGATAGATAGAGATAGGTAGGTAGGAAGATTGATAGATACAGATAGGTAGGTAGGTAGATAGATAGATACAGATAGGTAGGTAGGTAGATAGATGGATACAGATATGTAGGTAGGTAGGTAGATAGATAGATACAGATAGGTAGGTAGGTAAGTAGATAGATAGATACAGATAGGTAGGTAGGTAGATAGATAGATAGATATAGATAGGTAGATAGATTGATAGAGACAGATAGGTAGGTAGGTATATAGATAGATAGAGATAGGTATGTAGGTAAATAGATAGATCGATAGAGATAGGTAGGTAGGTAGATAGATAGATACAGATATGTAGGTAGGTAGGTAGATAGATAGATACAGATAGGTAGGTAGGTAGGTAGATAGATAGATACAGATAGGTAGGTAGGTAGATAGATAGATAGAGATAGATAGGTAGGTAGATTGATAGAGACAGATAGGTAGGTAGGTAGATAGATAGATAGAGATAGGTAGGTATATTGATAGATACAGATAGGTAGGTAGGTAGATAGATAGATACAGATAGGTAGGTAGGTAGATAGATAGATACAGATAGGTAGGTAGGTAGGTAGATAGATACAGATAGGTAGGTAGGTAGACAGATAGATACAGATAGGTAGGTAGGTAGATAGATAGATAGAGATAGGTAGGTAGGTAAATAGATAGAGATAGGTAGGTAGGTAGGTAGATAGATAGAGATAGGTAGGTAGGTAGATAGATAGATAGAGATAGGTAGGTAGGTAGGTAGATAGATAGAGATAGGTAGGTAGGTAGATAGATAGATAGAGATAGATAGGTAGGTAGATTGATAGAGACAGATAGGTAGGTAGGTAGATAGATAGATAGCGATAGGTAGGTAGGTAGATAGATAGATACAGGTAGGTAGGTAGGTAGATAGATAGATACAGATAGGTATGTAGGTAGATTGATAGATAGAGATAGGTAGGTAGGTAGATAGATAGATAGAGATAGGTAGGTAGGTAGGTAGATAGATAGAGATAGGTAGGTAGGTATATAGATAGATAGAGATAGATAGGTAGGTAGATTGATAGAGATAGGTAGGTAGGTAGATAGATAGATAGAGATAGGTAGGTAGGTAGGTAGATAGATAGAGATAGGTAGGTAGGTAGATAGATAGATAGAGATAGATAGGTAGGTAGATTGATAGAGACAGATAGGTAGGTAGGTAGATAGATAGATAGCGATAGGTAGGTAGGTAGATAGATAGATACAGGTAGGTAGGTAGGTAGATAGATAGATACAGATAGGTAGGTAGGTAGATTGATAGATAGAGATAGGTAGGTAGGTAGATAGATAGATAGAGATAGGTAGGTAGGTAGGTAGATAGATAGAGATAGGTAGGTAGGTATATAGATAGATAGAGATAGATAGGTAGGTAGATTGATAGAGACAGATAGGTAGGTAGGTAGATAGATAGATAGCGATAGGTAGGTAGGTAGATTGATAGATACAGATAGGTAGGTAGGTAGATTGATAGATAGAGATAGGTAGGTAGGTAGATAGATAGATAGATAGATAGAGACAGGTAGATAGGTAGGTAGATAGATAGAGATAGGTCGGTAGGTATGTAGATAGATAGAGATAGGTAGGTAGATTGATAGATAGAGATAGGTAGGCAGTTAGATAGATAGATAGAGATAAGTAGGTAGGTAGATAGATAGATAGAGATAGGTAGGTAGGTAGATAGATAGATAGAGATAGGTAGGTAGGTAGATTGATAGATACAGATAGGTAGGTAGGTAGATAGATAGATACAGATAGGTAGGTAGGTAGATAGATAGATACATATGTAGGTAGGTAGGTAGATAGATAGATACAGATAGGTAGGTAGGTAGGTAGGTAGATAGATAGATACAGATAGGTAGGTAGGTAGATAGATAGATAGTGATAGGTAGGTAGGTAGATAGATAGATACAGATAGGTAGGTAGGTAGATAGATAGATAGTGATAGGTAGGTAGGTAGATAGATAGATAGACATAGGTAGGTAGGTAGATTGATAGATACAGATAGGTAGGTAGGTAGATAGATAGATACAGATAGGTAGGTAGGTAGATAGATAGATAGAGATAGGTAGGTAGGTAGATAGATAAATACAGATAGGTAGGTAGGTAGATAGAGATAGGTAGGTAGGTAGGTAGATAGATAGATAGATAGATAGATAGATAGATAGATAGATAGATAGATAGATAGGTAGGTAGGTAGATTGATAGATACAGATAGGTAGGTCGGTAGATAGATAGGTACAGATAGGTAGGTAGGTAGATAGATAAATACAGATATGTAGGTAGGAAGATTGATAGATAGAGATAGGTAGGCAGGTAGATAGATAGAGATAAGTAGGTAGGTAGATTGATAGATACAGATAGGTAGGTAGGTAGATAGATAGATAGAGATAGGTAGGTAGGTAGATAGATAGATAGAGATAGGTAGGTAGGTAGGTAGATAGATAGATAGAGATAGGTAGGTAGGTATATAGATAGATCGATAGAGATAGGTAGGTAGGTAGATAGATAGATAGAGATAGGTAGGTAGGTAGATTGATAGATACAGATAGGTAGGTAGGTAGATAGATAGATAGAGATAGGTAGGTAGGTAGATAGATAGATAGAGATAGGTAGGTAGGTAGATAGATAGATAGAGATAGGTAGGTAGGTATATAGATAGATCGATAGAGATAGGTAGGTAGGTAGATAGATAGATAGAGATAGGTAGGTAGGTAGATTGATAGATACAGATAGGTAGGTAGGTAGATAGATAGATACAGAGAGGTAGGTAGGTAGATAGATACAGATATGTAGGTAGGTAGGTAGATAGATAGATACAGATAGGTTGGTATTTAGGTAGATAGATAGATACAGAAAGGTAGGTAGGTAGATAGATAGATAGATAGAGATAGATAGGTAGGTAGATTGATAGAGACAGATAGGTAGGTAGGTAGATAGATAGATAGATAGATAGATAGATAGATAGATAGATAGATAGATAGATAGATAGATAGATAGATAGATAGAGATAAGTAGGTAGGTAGATTGATAGATACAGATAGGTAGGTAGGTAGGTAGATACATAGAGATAGGTAGGTAGGTAGGTAGATAGAGATATGTAGGTAGGTAGATAGATAGATAGATAGAGATAGGTAGGTAGGTAGATTGATAGATACAGATAGGTAGGTAGCTAGATAGATAGATACAGATAGGTAGGTAGGTAGATAGATAGATAGACATAGGTAGGTAGGTAGATTGATAGATACAGATAGGTAGGTAGGTAGATAGATAGATACATATAGGTAGGTAGGTAGATATATAGATAGAGATAGGTAGGTAGATAGATAAATACAGATAGGTAGATAGGTAGGTAGATAGATAGAGATAGGTAGGTAGGTAGATAGATAGATAGAGATAGGTAGGTAGGAAGATTGATAGATACAGATAGGTAGGTAGGTAGATAGATAGATACAGATAGGTAGGTAGGTAGATAGATGGATACAGATATGTAGGTAGGTAGGTAGATAGATAGATACAGATAGGTAGGTAGGTAAGTAGATAGATAGATACAGATAGGTAGGTAGGTAGATAGATAGATAGAGATAGATAGGTAGATAGATTGATAGAGACAGATAGGTAGGTAGGTATATAGATAGATAGAGATAGGTATGTAGGTAAATAGATAGATCGATAGAGATAGGTAGGTAGGTAGATAGATAGATACAGATATGTAGGTAGGTAGGTAGATAGATAGATACAGATAGGTAGGTAGGTAGGTAGATAGATAGATACAGATAGGTAGGTAGGTAGATAGATATATAGAGATAGATAGGTAGGTAGATAGATAGAGACAGATAGGTAGGTAGGTAGATAGATAGATAGAGATAGGTAGGTATATTGATAGATACAGATAGGTAGGTAGGTAGATAGATAGATACAGATAGGTAGGTAGGTAGATAGATAGATACAGATAGGTAGGTAGGTAGGTAGATAGATACAGATAGGTAGGTAGGTAGATAGATAGATACAGATAGGTAGGTAGGTAGATAGATAGATAGAGATAGGTAGGTAGGTAGATAGATAGAGATAGGTAGGTAGGTAGATAGATAGATACAGATAGGTAGGTAGGTAGATAGATAGATAGTGATAGGTAGGTAGGTAGATAGATAGATAGACATTGGTAGGTAGGTAGATTGATAGATACAGATAGGTAGGTAGGTAGATAGATAGATAGAGATAGGTAGGTAGGTAGATAGATAAATACAGATAGGTAGGTAGGTAGATAGAGATAGGTAGGTAGGTAGGTAGATAGATAGATAGATAGATAGATAGATAGATAGATAGATAGATAGATAGATAGATAGATAGATAGATAGAGATAGGTAGGTAGGTAGATTGATAGATACAGATAGGTAGGTCGCTAGATAGATAGGTACAGATAGGTAGGTAGGTAGATAGATAAATACAGATATGTAGGTAGGAAGATTGATAGATAGAGATAGGTAGGCAGGTAGATAGATAGAGATAAGTAGGTAGGTAGATTGATAGATACAGATAGGTAGGTAGGTAGATAGATAGATAGAGATAGGTAGGTAGGTAGATAGATAGATAGAGATAGGTAGGTAGGTAGGTAGATAGATAGATAGAGATAGGTAGGTAGGTATATAGATAGATCGATAGAGATAGGTAGGTAGGTAGATAGATAGATAGAGATAGGTAGGTAGGTAGATTGATAGATACAGATAGGTAGGTAGGTAGATAGATAGATAGAGATAGGTAGGTAGGTAGATAGATAGATAGAGATAGGTAGGTAGGTAGATAGATAGATAGAGATAGGTAGGTAGGTATATAGATAGATCGATAGAGATAGGTAGGTAGGTAGATAGATAGATAGAGATAGGTAGGTAGGTAGATTGATAGATACAGATAGGTAGGTAGGTAGATAGATAGATACAGAGAGGTAGGTAGGTAGATAGATACAGATATGTAGGTAGGTAGGTAGATAGATAGATACAGATAGGTTGGTATTTAGGTAGATAGATAGATACAGAAAGGTAGGTAGGTAGATAGATAGATAGATAGAGATAGATAGGTAGGTAGATTGATAGAGACAGATAGGTAGGTAGGTAGATAGATAGATAGATAGATAGATAGATAGATAGATAGATAGATAGATAGATAGATAGATAGATAGATAGATAGATAGATAGATAGAGATAAGTAGGTAGGTAGATTGATAGATACAGATAGGTAGGTAGGTAGGTAGATACATAGAGATAGGTAGGTAGGTAGGTAGATAGAGATATGTAGGTAGGTAGATAGATAGATAGATAGAGATAGGTAGGTAGGTAGATTGATAGATACAGATAGGTAGGTAGCTAGATAGATAGATACAGATAGGTAGGTAGGTAGATAGATAGATAGACATAGGTAGGTAGGTAGATTGATAGATACAGATAGGTAGGTAGGTAGATAGATAGATACATATAGGTAGGTAGGTAGATATATAGATAGAGATAGGTAGGTAGATAGATAAATACAGATAGGTAGATAGGTAGGTAGATAGATAGAGATAGGTAGGTAGGTAGATAGATAGATAGAGATAGGTAGGTAGGAAGATTGATAGATACAGATAGGTAGGTAGGTAGATAGATAGATACAGATAGGTAGGTAGGTAGATAGATGGATACAGATATGTAGGTAGGTAGGTAGATAGATAGATACAGATAGGTAGGTAGGTAAGTAGATAGATAGATACAGATAGGTAGGTAGGTAGATAGATAGATAGAGATAGATAGGTAGATAGATTGATAGAGACAGATAGGTAGGTAGGTATATAGATAGATAGAGATAGGTATGTAGGTAAATAGATAGATCGATAGAGATAGGTAGGTAGGTAGATAGATAGATACAGATATGTAGGTAGGTAGGTAGATAGATAGATACAGATAGGTAGGTAGGTAGGTAGATAGATAGATACAGATAGGTAGGTAGGTAGATAGATATATAGAGATAGATAGGTAGGTAGATAGATAGAGACAGATAGGTAGGTAGGTAGATAGATAGATAGAGATAGGTAGGTATATTGATAGATACAGATAGGTAGGTAGGTAGATAGATAGATACAGATAGGTAGGTAGGTAGATAGATAGATACAGATAGGTAGGTAGGTAGGTAGATAGATACAGATAGGTAGGTAGGTAGGTAGATAGATACAGATAGGTAGGTAGGTAGATAGATAGATAGAGATAGGTAGGTAGGTAGATAGATAGAGATAGGTAGGTAGGTAGGTAGATAGATAGAGATAGGTAGGTAGGTAGATAGATAGATAGAGATAGGTAGGTAGGTAGGTAGATAGATAGAGATAGGTAGGTAGGTAGATAGATAGATAGAGATAGATAGGTAGGTAGATTGATAGAGACAGATAGGTAGGTAGGTAGATAGATAGAAAGCGATAGGTAGGTAGGTAGATAGATAGATACAGGTAGGTAGGTAGGTAGATAGATAGATACAGATAGGTAGGTAGGTAGATTGATAGATAGAGATAGGTAGGTAGGTAGATAGATAGATAGAGATAGGTAGGTAGGTAGGTAGATAGATAGAGATAGGTAGGTAGGTATATAGATAGATAGAGATAGATAGGTAGGTAGATTGATAGAGATAGGTAGGTAGGTAGATAGATAGATAGAGATAGGTAGGTAGGTAGGTAGATAGATAGAGATAGGTAGGTAGGTAGATAGATAGATAGAGATAGATAGGTAGGTAGATTGATAGAGACAGATAGGTAGGTAGGTAGATAGATAGATAGCGATAGGTAGGTAGGTAGATAGATAGATACAGGTAGGTAGGTAGGTAGATAGATAGATACAGATAGGTAGGTAGGTAGATTGATAGATAGAGATAGGTAGGTAGGTAGATAGATAGATAGAGATAGGTAGGTAGGTAGGTAGATAGATAGAGATAGGTAGGTAGGTATATAGATAGATAGAGATAGATAGGTAGGTAGATTGATAGAGACAGATAGGTAGGTAGGTAGATAGATAGATAGCGATAGGTAGGTAGGTAGATTGATAGATACAGATAGGTAGGTAGGTAGATAGATAGATACAGATAGATAGGTAGGTAGATAGATAGATACAGATAGGTAGGTAGGTAGATAGATAGATAGAGATAGGTAGGTAGGTACATTGATAGATACAGATAGGTAGGTAGGTAGATTGATAGATAGAGATAGGTAGGTAGGTAGATAGATAGATAGATAGAGACAGGTAGATAGGTAGGTAGATAGATAGAGATAGGTCGGTAGGTATGTAGATAGATAGAGATAGGTAGGTAGATTGATAGATAGAGATAGGTAGGCAGTTAGATAGATAGATAGAGATAAGTAGGTAGGTAGATTGATAGATAGAGATAGGTAGGTAGGTAGATAGATAGATAGATAGAGATAGGTAGGTAGGTAGATAGATAGATAGAGATAGGTAGGTAGGTAGATTGATAGATACAGATAGGTAGGTAGGTAGATAGATAGATACAGATAGGTAGGTAGGTAGATAGATACATACATATGTAGGTAGGTAGGTAGATAGATAGATACAGATAGGTAGGTAGGTAGGTAGGTAGATAGATAGATACAGATAGGTAGGTAGGTAGATAGATAGATAGTGATAGGTAGGTAGGTAGATAGATAGATACAGATAGGTAGGTAGGTAGATAGATAGATAGTGATAGGTAGGTAGGTAGATAGATAGATAGACATAGGTAGGTAGGTAGATTGATAGATACAGATAGGTAGGTAGGTAGATAGATAGATACAGATAGGTAGGTAGGTAGATAGATAGATAGAGATAGGTAGGTAGGTAGATAGATAAATACAGATAGGTAGGTAGGTAGATAGAGATAGGTAGGTAGGTAGATAGATAGATAGAGATAGATAGGTAGGTAGATTGATAGAGACAGATAGGTAGGTAGGTAGATAGATAGATAGCGATAGGTAGGTAGGTAGATAGATAGATACAGGTAGGTAGGTAGGTAGATAGATAGATACAGATAGGTAGGTAGGTAGATTGATAGATAGAGATAGGTAGGTAGGTAGATAGATAGATAGAGATAGGTAGGTAGGTAGGTAGATAGATAGAGATAGGTAGGTAGGTATATAGATAGATAGAGATAGATAGGTAGGTAGATTGATAGAGACAGATAGGTAGGTAGGTAGATAGATAGATAGCGATAGGTAGGTAGGTAGATTGATAGATACAGATAGGTAGGTAGGTAGATAGATAGATACAGATAGATAGGTAGGTAGATAGATAGATACAGATAGGTAGGTAGGTAGATAGATAGATAGAGATAGGTAGGTAGGTAGATTGATAGATACAGATAGGTAGGTAGGTAGATTGATAGATAGAGATAGGTAGGTAGGTAGATAGATAGATAGATAGATAGAGACAGGTAGATAGGTAGGTAGATAGATAGAGATAGGTCGGTAGGTATGTAGATAGATAGAGATAGGTAGGTAGATTGATAGATAGAGATAGGTAGGCAGTTAGATAGATAGATAGAGATAAGTAGGTAGGTAGATTGATAGATAGAGATAGGTAGGTAGGTAGATAGATAGATAGATAGAGATAGGTAGGTAGGTAGATAGATAGATAGATAGAGATAGGTAGGTAGGTAGATTGATAGATACAGATAGGTAGGTAGGTAGATAGATAGATACAGATAGGTAGGTAGGTAGATAGATAGATACATATGTAGGTAGGTAGGTAGATAGATAGATACAGATAGGTAGGTAGGTAGGTAGGTAGATAGATAGATACAGATAGGTAGGTAGGTAGATAGATAGATAGTGATAGGTAGGTAGGTAGATAGATAGATACAGATAGGTAGGTAGGTAGATAGATAGATAGTGATAGGTAGGTAGGTAGATAGATAGATAGACATAGGTAGGTAGGTAGATTGATAGATACAGATAGGTAGGTAGGTAGATAGATAGATACAGATAGGTAGGTAGGTAGATAGATAGATAGAGATAGGTAGGTAGGTAGATAGATAAATACAGATAGGTAGGTAGGTAGATAGAGATAGGTAGGTAGGTAGATAGATAGATAGATAGATAGATAGATAGATAGATAGATAGATAGATAGATAGATAGATAGATAGATAGATAGATAGATAGATAGATAGATAGAGATAGGTAGGTAGGTAGATTGATAGATACAGATAGGTAGGTCGGTAGATAGATAGGTACAGATAGGTAGGTAGGTAGATAGATAAATACAGATATGTAGGTAGGAAGATTGATAGATAGAGATAGGTAGGCAGGTAGATAGATAGAGATAAGTAGGTAGGTAGATTGATAGATACAGATAGGTAGGTAGGTAGATAGATAGATAGAGATAGGTAGGTAGGTAGATAGATAGATAGAGATAGGTAGGTAGGTAGATAGATAGATAGAGATAGGTAGGTAGGTATATAGATAGATCGATAGAGATAGGTAGGTAGGTAGATAGATAGATAGAGATAGGTAGGTAGGTAGATTGATAGATACAGATAGGTAGGTAGGTAGATAGATAGATACAGAGAGGTAGGTAGGTAGATAGATACAGATATGTAGGTAGGTAGGTAGATAGATAGATACAGATAGGTTGGTATTTAGGTAGATAGATAGATACAGAAAGGTAGGTAGGTAGATAGATAGATAGATAGAGATAGATAGGTAGGTAGATTGATAGAGACAGATAGGTAGGTAGGTAGATAGATAGATAGATAGATAGATAGATAGATAGATAGATAGATAGATAGATAGATAGATAGATAGATAGATAGAGATAAGTAGGTAGGTAGATTGATAGATACAGATAGGTAGGTAGGTAGATAGATAGATACAGATAGGTAGGTAGATAGATAGATACAGATAGGTAGGTAGGTAGATAGATAGATAGAGATAGGTAGGTAGGTAGGTAGATAGATAGAGATAGGTAGGTAGGTAGGTAGATAGATAGAGATAGGTAGGTAGGTAGGTAGATAGATAGAGATAGGTAGGTAGGTAGATTGATAGATACAGATAGGTAGGTAGGTAGATAGATAGAGATAGGTAGGTAGGTAGGTAGATAGATAGAGATAGGTAGGTAGGTAGATAGATAGATACAGATAGGTAGGTAGATTGATAGATACAGATAGGTAGGTAGGTAGATAGATAGATAGAGATAGGTAGGTAGGTAGATTGATAGAGACAGAAAGGTAGGTAGGTAGATAGATAGATAGATAGATAGATAGATAGATAGATAGATAGATAGATAGATAGATAGATAGATAGATAGAGATAGGTAGGTAGGTAGATTGATAGATACAGATAGGTAGGTAGGTAGATAGATAGATAGAGATAGGTAGGTATGTAGATTGATAGATAGAGATAGGTAGGCAAGTAGATAGATAGATAGAGATAAGTAGGTAGGTAGATTGATAGATACAGATAGGTAGATAGGTAGGTAGGTAGATAGATAGATAGATAGATAGATAGATAGATAGATAGATAGATAGATAGATAGATAGATAGATAGATAGAGATAGGTAGGTAGGTAGGTAGATAGATAGATAGAGATAGGTAGGTAGGTAGATTGATAGATAGATACAGATAGGTAGGTAGGTAGATAGATACAGATAGGTAGGTAGTTAGATAGATAGATACAGATAGGTAGGTAGGTAGATAGATAGATAGAGATATGTAGGTAGGTAGATAGATAGATAGAGATAGGTAGGTAGGTAGATTGATAGATACAGATAGGTAGGTAGATAGATAGATACAGATAGGTAGGTAGGTATATTGATAGATAGAGATAGGTAGGTAGGTAGATTGATAGATACAGATAGGTAGGTAGGTACATAGATAGATACAGTTAGGTAGGTAGGTAGATAGATACAGATATGTAGGTAGGTAGATAGATAGATAGAGATAGGTAGGTAGGTAGGTAGATAGATAGATAGATAGATAGATAGAGATAGGTAGGTAGGTAGGTAGGTAGGTAGAGATAGTTAGGTAGGTTGGTAGATAGATACAGATAGGTAGGTAGGTAGATAGATAGATAGAGATAAGAAGGTAGGTAGATTGATAGATAGAGATAGGTAGGTAGATAGATAGATAGATAGATAGATAGATAGATAGATAGATAGATAGATAGATAGATAGATAGATAGAGATAGGTAGGTAGGTAGATAGATAGATAGAGATAGGTAGGTAGGTAGATTGATAGATACAGATAGGTAGGTAGGTAGATAGATAGATACAGATAGGTAGGTAGGTAGATAGATAGATACATATGTAGGTAGGTAGGTAGATAGATAGATACAGATAGGTAGGTAGGTAGGTAGATAGATAGATACAGATAGGTAGGTAGGTAGATAGATAGATAGAGATAGATAGGTAGGTAGATTGATAGATACAGATAGGTAGGTAGGTAGATAGATAGATAAAGATAGGTAGGTAGGTAGATAGACAGATACAGATAGGTAGGTAGGTATATAGATAGATAGAGATAGGTAGGTAGGTAGGTAGATAGATAGAGATAGGTAGGTAGGTAGGTAGATAGATAGAGATAGGTAGGTAGATAGATAGAGATAGGTAGGTAGGTAGGTAGGTAGATAGATAGAGATAGGTAGGTAGGTAGATCGATAGATAGAGATAGATAGGTAGGTAGATTGATAGAGACAGATAGGTAGTTAGGTAGATAGATAGATAGAGATAGGTAGGTAGGTAGATTGATAGATAGATACAGATAGGTAGGTAGGTAGATAGATACAGATAGGTAGGTAGGTAGATAGATAGATACAGATAGGTAGGTAGGTAGGTAGATAGATAGATAGAGATATGTAGGTAGGTAGATAGATAGATAGAGATAGGTAGGTAGGTAGATTGATAGATACAGAAAGGTAGGTAGGTAGATAGATAGATACAGATAGTTAGGTAGGTAGATTGATAGATAGAGATAGGTAGGTAGGTAGATAGATAGATAGAGATAGGTAGGTAGGTAGGTAGGTAGGTAGATAGATAGAGATAGGTAGGTAGGTAGATATATAGATAGATAGAGATAGATAGGTAGGTAGATTGATAGAGACAGATAGGTAGGTAGGTAGATAGATAGATAGAGATAGGTAGGTAGGTAGATTGATAGATTCAGATAGGTAGGTAGGTAGATAGATAGATACAGATAGGTAGGTAGGTAGATAGATAGATACAGATAGGTAGGTAGGTAGATAGATAGATAGAGACAGGTAGGTAGGTAGGTAGATAGATAGAGATAGGTAGGTAGGTAGGTAGGTAGATAGATAGAGATCGGTAGGTAGGTAGAGAGATAGATAGAGATAGGTAGGTAGGTAGATAGATAGAGATAGGTATGTAGGTAGATAGATAGATAGATAGATAGATAGAGATAGGTAGGTAGGTAGATTGATAGATACAGATAGGTAGGTAGGTAGATAGATAGATACAGATAGGTAGGTAAGTACATAGATACAGATATGTAGGTAGGTAGATAGATAGATAGAGATAGGTAGGTAGGTAGATAGATAGAGATAGGTAGGTAGGTAGGTAGATAGATAGAGATAGGTAGGTAGGTAGAGAGATATATAGAGATAGGTAGGTAGGTAGGTAGATAGATAGAGATAGGTAGTAAGGTAGATAGATAGATAGAGATAGATAGGTAGGTAGATTGATAGAGACAGATAGGTAGGTAGGTGGATAGATAGATACAGATAGGTAGGTAGATAGATAGATACAGATAGGTAGGTAGGTAGATAGATAGATAGAGATAGGTAGGTAGGTAGGTAGATAGATAGAGATAGGTAGGTAGGTAGGTAGATAGATAGAGATAGGTAGGTAGGTAGGTAGATAGATAGAGATAGGTAGGTAGGTAGATTGATAGATACAGATAGGTAGGTAGGTAGATAGATAGAGATAGGTAGGTAGGTAGGTAGATAGATAGAGATAGGTAGGTAGGTAGATAGATAGATACAGATAGGTAGGTAGATTGATAGATACAGATAGGTAGGTAGGTAGATAGATAGATAGAGATAGGTAGGTAGGTAGATTGATAGAGACAGAAAGGTAGGTAGGTAGATAGATAGATAGATAGATAGATAGATAGATAGATAGATAGATAGATAGATAGATAGATAGATAGATAGATAGATAGATAGATAGATAGAGATAGGTAGGTAGGTAGATTGATAGATACAGATAGGTAGGTAGGTAGATAGATAGATAGAGATAGGTAGGTATGTAGATTGATAGATAGAGATAGGTAGGCAAGTAGATAGATAGATAGAGATAAGTAGGTAGGTAGATTGATAGATACAGATAGGTAGATAGGTAGGTAGGTAGATAGATAGATAGATAGATAGATAGATAGATAGATAGATAGATAGATAGATAGATAGATAGATAGATAGAGATAGGTAGGTAGGTAGGTAGATAGATAGATAGAGATAGGTAGGTAGGTAGATTGATAGATAGATACAGATAGGTAGGTAGGTAGATAGATACAGATAGGTAGGTAGTTAGATAGATAGATACAGATAGGTAGGTAGGTAGATAGATAGATAGAGATATGTAGGTAGGTAGATAGATAGATAGAGATAGGTAGGTAGGTAGATTGATAGATACAGATAGGTAGGTAGATAGATAGATACAGATAGGTAGGTAGGTATATTGATAGATAGAGATAGGTAGGTAGGTAGATTGATAGATACAGATAGGTAGGTAGGTACATAGATAGATACAGTTAGGTAGGTAGGTAGATAGATACAGATATGTAGGTAGGTAGATAGATAGATAGAGATAGGTAGGTAGGTAGGTAGATAGATAGATAGATAGATAGATAGAGATAGGTAGGTAGGTAGGTAGGTAGGTAGAGATAGTTAGGTAGGTTGGTAGATAGATACAGATAGGTAGGTAGGTAGATAGATAGATAGAGATAAGAAGGTAGGTAGATTGATAGATAGAGATAGGTAGGTAGATAGATAGATAGATAGATAGATAGATAGATAGATAGATAGATAGATAGATAGATAGATAGATAGAGATAGGTAGGTAGGTAGATAGATAGATAGAGATAGGTAGGTAGGTAGATTGATAGATACAGATAGGTAGGTAGGTAGATAGATAGATACAGATAGGTAGGTAGGTAGATAGATAGATACATATGTAGGTAGGTAGGTAGATAGATAGATACAGATAGGTAGGTAGGTAGGTAGATAGATAGATACAGATAGGTAGGTAGGTAGATAGATAGATAGAGATAGATAGGTAGGTAGATTGATAGATACAGATAGGTAGGTAGGTAGATAGATAGATAAAGATAGGTAGGTAGGTAGATAGACAGATACAGATAGGTAGGTAGGTATATAGATAGATAGAGATAGGTAGGTAGGTAGGTAGATAGATAGAGATAGGTAGGTAGGTAGGTAGATAGATAGAGATAGGTAGGTAGATAGATAGAGATAGGTAGGTAGGTAGGTAGGTAGATAGATAGAGATAGGTAGGTAGGTAGATCGATAGATAGAGATAGATAGGTAGGTAGATTGATAGAGACAGATAGGTAGTTAGGTAGATAGATAGATAGAGATAGGTAGGTAGGTAGATTGATAGATAGATACAGATAGGTAGGTAGGTAGATAGATACAGATAGGTAGGTAGGTAGATAGATAGATACAGATAGGTAGGTAGGTAGGTAGATAGATAGATAGAGATATGTAGGTAGGTAGATAGATAGATAGAGATAGGTAGGTAGGTAGATTGATAGATACAGAAAGGTAGGTAGGTAGATAGATAGATACAGATAGTTAGGTAGGTAGATTGATAGATAGAGATAGGTAGGTAGGTAGATAGATAGATAGAGATAGGTAGGTAGGTAGGTAGGTAGGTAGATAGATAGAGATAGGTAGGTAGGTAGATATATAGATAGATAGAGATAGATAGGTAGGTAGATTGATAGAGACAGATAGGTAGGTAGGTAGATAGATAGATAGAGATAGGTAGGTAGGTAGATTGATAGATTCAGATAGGTAGGTAGGTAGATAGATAGATACAGATAGGTAGGTAGGTAGATAGATAGATACAGATAGGTAGGTAGGTAGATAGATAGATAGAGACAGGTAGGTAGGTAGGTAGATAGATAGAGATAGGTAGGTAGGTAGGTAGGTAGATAGATAGAGATCGGTAGGTAGGTAGAGAGATAGATAGAGATAGGTAGGTAGGTAGATAGATAGAGATAGGTATGTAGGTAGATAGATAGATAGATAGATAGATAGAGATAGGTAGGTAGGTAGATTGATAGATACAGATAGGTAGGTAGGTAGATAGATAGATACAGATAGGTAGGTAAGTACATAGATACAGATATGTAGGTAGGTAGATAGATAGATAGAGATAGGTAGGTAGGTAGATAGATAGAGATAGGTAGGTAGGTAGGTAGATAGATAGAGATAGGTAGGTAGGTAGAGAGATATATAGAGATAGGTAGGTAGGTAGGTAGATAGATAGAGATAGGTAGTAAGGTAGATAGATAGATAGAGATAGATAGGTAGGTAGATTGATAGAGACAGATAGGTAGGTAGGTGGATAGATAGATAGAGATAGGTAGGTAGGTAGATTGATAGATACAGATAGGTAGGTAGGTAGATAGATAGATACAGATAGGTAGGTAGGTAGATAGATACAGATATATAGGTAGGTAGATAGATAGATAGAGATAGGAAGGTAGGTAGGTAGGTAGGTAGATAGATAGAGATAGGTAGGTAGGTAGGTAGGTAGAGATAGTTAGGTAGGTTGGTAGATAGATACAGATAGGTAGGTAGGTAGATAGATAGATAGAGATAGGTAGGTAGGTAGATTGATAGATACAGATAGGTAGGTAGGTAGGTAGATAGATAGAGATAGGTAGGTAGGTAGGTAGATAGAGATAGGTAGGTAGGTAGATAGATAGATAGATAGAGATAGGTAGGTAGGTAGATTGATAGATACAGATAGGTAGGTAGCTAGATAGATAGATACAGATAGGTAGGTAGGTAGATAGATAGATAGATAGACATAGGTAGGTAGGTAGATTGATAGATACAGATAGGTAGGTAGGTAGATAGATAGATACAGATAGGTAGGTAGGTAGATAAATAGATAGAGATAGGTAGGTAGGTAGATAGATAAATACAGATAGGTAGGTAGGTAGATAGATAGAGATAGGTAGGTAGGTAGATAGATAGATAGAGATAGGTAGGTAGGTAGATAGATAGAGATAGGTAGGTAGGTAGGTAGATAGATAGAGATAGGTAGGTAGGTAGAGAGATAGATAGAGATAGGTAGGTAGGTAGGTAGGTAGGTAGATAGATAGAGATAGGTAGTAAGGTAGATAGATAGATAGAGATAGATAGGTAGGTAGATTGATAGAGACAGATAGGTAGGTAGGTGGATAGATAGATAGAGATAGGTAGGTAGGTAGATTGATAGATACAGATAGGTAGGTAGGTAGATAGATAGATACAGATAGGTAGGTAGGTAGATAGATACAGATATGTAGGTAGGTAGATAGATAGATAGAGATAGGAAGGTAGGTAGGTAGGTAGGTAGATAGATAGAGATAGGTAGGTAGGTAGGTAGGTAGGTAGAGATAGTTAGGTAGGTTGGTAGATAGATACAGATAGGTAGGTAGGTAGATAGATAGATAGAGATAGGTAGGTAGGTAGATTGATAGATACAGATAGGTAGGTAGGTAGGTAGAAAGATAGAGATAGGTAGGTAGGTAGGTAGATAGAGATAGGTAGGTAGGTAGATAGATAGATAGATAGATAGAGATAGGTAGGTAGGTAGATTGATAGATACAGATAGGTAGGTAGGTAGATAGATAGATACAGATAGGTAGGTAGGTAGATAAATAGATAGAGATAGGTAGGTAGGTAGATAGATAAATACAGATAGGTAGGTAGGTAGGTAGATAGATAGAGATAGGTAGGTAGGTAGATAGATAGATAGAGATAGGTAGGTAGGTAGATCGATAGATACAGATAGGTAGGTAGGTAGGTAGATAGATAGATACAGAACGGTAGGTAGGTAGATTGATAGATAGAGATAGGTAGGTAGGTAGATAGATAGATAGAGATAGGTAGGTAGGTAGGTAGATAGAGATAGGTAGGTATGTAGATAGATAGATACAGATAGGTAGGTAGGTAGATAGATAGATAGAGATAGGTAGGTAGGTAGATTGATAGATACAGATAGGTAGGTAGGTAGATAGATAGATAGATAGAGATAGGTAGGTAGGTAGATAGATAGATAGAGATAGGTAGGTAGGTAGATAGATAGATAGAGATAGGTAGGTAGGTATATAGATATGTCGATAGAGATAGGTAGGTAGGTAGATAGATAGATAGAGATAGGTAGGTAGGTAGATTGATAGATACAGATAGGTAGGTAGGTAGATAGATAGATACAGAGAGGTAGGTAGGTAGATAGATACAGATATGTAGGTAGGTAGGTAGATAGATAGATACAGATAGGTTGGTATTTAGGTAGATAGATAGATACAGAAAGGTAGGTAGGTAGATAGATAGATAGAGATAGATAGGTAGGTAGATTGATAGAGACAGATAGGTAGGTAGGTAGGTAGATAGATAGATAGATAGATAGATAGATAGAGATAAGTAGGTAGGTAGATTGATAGATACAGATAGTTAGGTAGGTAGATAGATAGATACAGATAGGTAGGTAGATAGATAGATACAGATAGGTAGGTAGGTAGATAGATAGATAGAGATAGGTAGGTAGGTAGGTAGATAGATAGAGATAGGTAGGTAGGTAGGTAGATAGATAGAGATAGGTAGGTAGGTAGGTAGATAGATAGAGATAGGTAGGTAGGTAGATTGATAGATACAGATAGGTATGTAGGTAGATAGATAGAGATAGGTAGGTAGGTAGGTAGATAGATAGAGATAGGTAGGTAGGTAGATAGATAGATACAGATAGGTAGGTAGATTGATAGATACAGATAGGTAGGTAGGTAGATAGATAGATAGAGATAGGTAGGTAGGTAGATTGATAGAGACAGAAAGGTAGGTAGGTAGATAGATAGATAGATAGATAGATAGATAGATAGATAGATAGATAGATAGATAGAGATAGGTAGGTAGGTAGATTGATAGATACAGATAGGTAGGTAGGTAGATAGATAGATAGAGATAGGTAGGTATGTAGATTGATAGATAGAGATAGGTAGGCAAGTAGATAGATAGATAGAGATAAGTAGGTAGGTAGATTGATAGATACAGATAGGTAGATAGGTAGGTAGGTAGATAGATAGATAGATAGTTAGATAGATAGATAGATAGATAGATAGATAGATAGATAGATAGATAGAGATAGGTAGGTAGGTAGATAGATAGAGATAGGTAGGTAGGTAGATTGATAGATAGAGATAGGTAGGTAGGTAGATTGATAGATACAGATAGGTAGGTAAATAGATAGATACAGATAGGTAGGTAGGTATATTGATAGATAGAGATAGGTAGGTAGGTAGATTGATAGATACAGATAGGTAGGTAGGTACATAGATAGATACAGATAGGTAGGTAGGTAGATAGATACAGATATGTAGGTAGGTAGATAGATAGATAGAGATAGGTAGGTAGGTAGGTAGATAGATAGATAGATAGATAGATAGAGATAGGTAGGTAGGTAGGTAGGTAGGTAGAGATAGTTAGGTAGGTTGGTAGATAGATACAGATAGGTAGGTAGATAGATAGATAGAGATAAGAAGGTAGGTAGATTGATAGATAGAGATAGGTAGGTAGGTAGATAGATAGATAGATAGATAGAGATAGGTAGGTAGGTAGATAGATAGATAGAGATAGGTAGGTAGGTAGATTGATAGATACAGATAGGTAGGTAGGTAGATAGATAGATACAGATAGGTAGGTAGGTAGATAGATAGATACATATGTAGGTAGGTAGGTAGATAGATAGATACAGATAGGTAGGTAGGTAGGTAGATAGATAGATACAGATAGGTAGGTAGGTAGATAGATAGATAGAGATAGATAGGTAGGTAGGTAGATAGATACAGATAGGTAGGTAGGTAGATAGATAGATACAGATAGGCAGGTAGGTAGATAGATAGATAGAGATATGTCGGTAGGTAGATAGATAGATAGAGATAGGTAGGTAGGTAGATAGATAGATAGAGACAGGTAGGTAGGTAGGTAGATAGATAGAGATAGGTCGGTAGGTATGTAGATAGATAGAGATAGGTAGGTAGGTAGATTGATAGATAGAGATAGGTAGGCAGGTAGATAGATAGATAGATAGAGATAAGTAGGTAGGTAGATTGATAGATAGAGATAGGTAGGTAGGTAGATAGATAGATAGAGATAGGTAGGTAGGTAGATAGATAGATAGAGATAGGTAGGTAGGTAGATTGATAGATACAGTTAGGTAGGTAGGTAGATAGATAGATACAGATAGGTAGGTAGGTAGATAGATAGATACAGATAGGTAGGTAGGTAGATAGATAGATACAGATAGGTAGGTAGGTAGGTAGATAGATACAGATAGGTAGGTAGGTAGATAGATAGATAGAGATAGGTAGGTAGGTAGATTGATAGATACAGATAGGTAGGTAGGTAGGTAGATAGAGATAGGTAGGTAGGTAGGTAGATAGAGATAGGTAGGTAGGTATATAGATAGATAGATAGAGATAGGTAGTTAGGTAGATTGATAGATACAGATAGGTAGGTAGCTAGATAGATAGATACAGATAGGTAGGTAGGTAGATAGATAGATAGAGATAGATAGGTAGGTAGATTGATAGAGACAGATAGGTAGTTAGGTAGATAGATAGATAGAGAAAGGTAGGTAGTTAGATTGATAGATAGATACAGATAGGTAGGTAGGTAGATAGATACAGATAGGTAGGTAGGTAGATAGATAGATACAGATAGGTAGGTATGTAGATAGATAGATACAGATAGGTAGGTAGGTAGGTAGATATATACAGATAGGTAGGTAGGTAGATAGATAGATAGAGATAGATAGGTAGGTAGATTGATAGATACAGATAGGTAGGTAGGTAGATAGATAAATACAGATAGTTAGGTAGGTAGATAGATAGATACAGATAGGTAGGTAGGTAGGTAGATAGATAGATACAGATAGGTAGGTAGGTAGATAGATAGATAGAGATAGATAGGTAGGTAGATTGATAGAGACAGATAGGTAGTTAGGTAGATAGATAGATAGAGAAAGGTAGGTAGTTAGATTGATAGATAGATACAGATAGGTAGGTAGGTAGATAGATACAGATAGGTAGGTAGGTAGATAGATAGATACAGATAGGTAGGTAGGTAGATAGATAGAGATATGTAGGTAGGTAGATAGATAGAGATAGGTAGGTAGGTAGATTGATAGATACAGATAGGTAGGTAGGTAGATAGATAGAGATAAGTAGGTAGGTAGATTGATAGATAGAGATAGGTAGGTAGGTAGATAGATAGATAGAGATAGGTAGGTAGGTAGATTGATAGATACAGATAGGTAGGTAGGTAGATAGATATATACAGATAGGTAGGTAGGTAGATAGATAGATACAGATAGGTAGGTAGGTAGGTAGGTAGATAGATAGATACAGATAGGTAGGTAGGTAGATAGAGAGATAGAGATAGATAGGTAGGTAGATTGATAGATACAGATAGGTAGGTAGGTAGATAGATAGATACAGATAGGTATGTAGGTAGATAGATAGATACAGATAGGTAGGTAGGTAGATAGATAGATAGAGATAGGTAGGTAGGTAGGTAGGTAGATAGATAGAGATAGGTAGGTAGGTAGGTAGATATATAGTGATAGGTAGGTAGGTAGATAGATAGATAGAGATAGGTAGGTAGGTAGGCAGGTAGATAGATAGAGATAGGTAGGTAGGTAGATAGATAGATAGAGATTGATAGGTAGGTTGATTGATAGAGACAGATAGGTAGTTAGGTAGATAGATAGATAGATAGAGATAGGTAGGTAGGTAGATTGATAGATAGATACAGATAGGTAGGTAGGTAGATAGATACAGATAGGTAGGTAGGTAGATAGATAGATACAGATAGGCAGGTAGGTAGATAGATAGATAGAGATATGTCGGTAGGTAGATAGATAGATAGAGATAGGTAGGTAGGTAGATAGATAGATAGAGACAGGTAGGTAGGTAGGTAGATAGATAGAGATAGGTCGGTAGGTATGTAGATAGATAGAGATAGGTAGGTAGGTAGATTGATAGATAGAGATAGGTAGGCAGGTAGATAGATAGATAGAGATAAGTAGGTAGGTAGATAGATAGATAGAGATAGGTAGGTAGGTAGATAGATAGATAGAGACAGGTAGGTAGGTAGGTAGATAGATAGAGATAGGTCTGTAGGTATGTAGATAGATAGAGATAGGTAGGTAGGTAGATTGATAGATAGAGATAGGTAGGCAGGTAGATAGATAGATAGAGATAAGTAGGTAGGTAGATTGATAGATAGAGATAGGTAGGTAGGTAGATAGATAGATAGATAGATAGAGATAGGTAGGTAGGTAGATAGATAGAAAGAGATAGGTAGGTAGGTAGATTGATAGATACAGTTAGGTAGGTAGGTAGATAGGTAGATACATATAGGTAGGTAGGTAGATAGATAGATACAGATAGGTAGGTAGGTAGATAGATAGATACAGATAGGTAGGTAGGTAGGTAGGTAGATAGATAGATACAGATAGGTATGTAGGTAGATAGATAGATATAGATAGATAGGTAGGTAGATTGATAGAGACAGATAGGTAGGTAGGTGGATAGATAGATAGAGATAGGTAGGTAGGTAGATTGATAGATACAGATAGGTAGGTAGGTAGATAGATAGATACAGATAGGAAGGTAGGTAGATAGATACAGATATGTAGGTAGGTAGATAGATAGATAGAGATAGATAGGTAGGTAGATTGATAGAAACAGATAGGTAGTTAGGTAGATAGATAGATAGAGAAAGGTAGGTAGTTAGATTGATAGATAGATACAGATAGGTAGGTAGGTAGATAGATACAGATAGGTAGGTAGGTAGGTAGATATATACAGATAGGTAGGTAGGTAGATAGATAGATAGAGATAGATAGGTAGGTAGATTGATAGATACAGATAGGTAGGTAGGTAGATAGATAAATACAGATAGTTAGGTAGGTAGATAGATAGATACAGATAGGTAGGTAGGTAGGTAGATAGATAGATACAGATAGGTAGGTAGGTAGATAGATAGATAGAGATAGATAGGTAGGTAGATTGATAGAGACAGATAGGTAGTTAGGTAGATAGATAGATAGAGAAAGGTAGGTAGTTAGATTGATAGATAGATACAGATAGGTAGGTAGGTAGATAGATACAGATAGGTAGGTAGGTAGATAGATAGATACAGATAGGTAGGTAGGTAGATAGATAGAGATATGTAGGTAGGTAGATAGATAGAGATAGGTAGGTAGGTAGATTGATAGATACAGATAGGTAGGTAGGTAGATAGATAGAGATAAGTAGGTAGGTAGATTGATAGATAGAGATAGGTAGGTAGGTAGATAGATAGATAGATAGATAGAGATAGGTAGGTAGGTAGATAGATAGATAGAGATAGGTAGGTAGGTAGATTGATAGATACAGATAGGTAGGTAGGTAGATAGATATATACAGATAGGTAGGTAGGTAGATAGATAGATACAGATATGTAGGTAGGTAGGTAGGTAGATAGATAGATACAGATAGGTAGGTAGGTAGATAGAGAGATACAGATAGATAGGTAGGTAGATTGATAGATACAGATAGGTAGGTAGGTAGATAGATAGATACAGATAGGTATGTAGGTAGATAGATAGATACAGATAGGTAGGTAGGTAGATAGATAGATAGAGATAGGTAGGTAGGTAGGTAGGTAGACAGATAGAGATAGGTAGGTAGGTAGGTAGATATATAGTGATAGGTAGGTAGGTAGATAGATAGATAGAGATAGGTAGGTAGGTAGGCAGGTAGATAGATAGAGATAGGTAGGTAGGTAGATAGATAGATAGAGATTGATAGGTAGGTTGATTGATAGAGACAGATAGGTAGTTAGGTAGATAGATAGATAGATAGAGATAGGTAGGTAGGTAGATTGATAGATAGATACAGATAGGTAGGTAGGTAGATAGATACAGATAGGTAGGTAGGTAGATAGATAGATACAGATAGGCAGGTAGGTAGATAGATAGATAGAGATATGTCGGTATGTAGATAGATAGATAGAGATAGGTAGGTAGGTAGATAGATAGATAGAGACAGGTAGGTAGGTAGGTAGATAGATAGAGATAGGTCGGTAGGTATGTAGATAGATAGAGATAGGTAGGTAGGTAGATTGATAGATAGAGATAGGTAGGCAGGTAGATAGATAGATAGAGATAAGTAGGTAGGTAGATTGATAGATAGAGATAGGTAGGTAGGTAGATAGATAGATAGAGATAGGTAGGTAGGTAGATAGATAGATATAGATAGGTAGGTAGGTAGATTGATAGATACAGTTAGGTAGGTAGGTAGATAGATAGATACAGATAGGTAGGTAGGTAGATAGATAGATACAGATAGGTAGGTAGGTAGATAGATAGATACAGATAGGTAGGTAGGTAGGTAGATATATACAGATAGGTAGGTAGGTAGATAGATAGATAGAGATAGATAGGTAGGTAGATTGATAGATACAGATAGGTAGGTAGGTAGATAGATAAATACAGATAGTAAGGTAGGTAGATAGATAGATACAGATAGGTAGGTAGGTAGGTAGATAGATAGAGATAGGTAGGTAGGTAGGTAGATAGATAGAGATAGGTAGGTAGGTAGGTAGATAGATAGAGATAGGTAGGTAGGTAGATAGATAGATAGAGATAGATAGGTAGGTAGATTGATAGATAGATAGAGATAGGTAGGTAGGTAGATAGATAGATACAGATAGGTAGGTAGGTAGATAGATAGATACAGATAGGTAGGTAGGTAGATAGATAGATAGAGATAGGTAGGTAGGTAGGTAGATAGATAGAGATAGTTAGGTAGGTAGGTAGATAGATAGTGATAGGTAGGTAGGTAGATAGATAGATAGAGATAGGTAGGTAGGTAGGTAGGTAGATAGATAGAGATAGGTAGGTAGGTAGATAGATAGATAGAGATTGATAGGTAGGTTGATTGATAGAGACAGATAGGTAGTTAGGTAGATAGATAGATAGAGATAGGTAGGTAGGTAGATTGATAGATAGATACAGATAGGTAGGTAGGTAGATAGATACAGATAGGTAGGTAGGTAGATAGATAGATACAGATAGGCAGGTAGGTAGATAGATAGATAGAGATATGTAGGTAGGTAGATAGATAGATAGAGATAGGTAGGTAGGTAGATAGATAGATAGAGACAGGTAGGTAGGTAGGTAGATAGATAGAGATAGGTCGGTAGGTATGTAGATAGATAGAGATAGGTAGGTAGGTAGATTGATAGATAGAGATAGGTAGGCAGGTAGATAGATAGATAGAGATAAGTAGGTAGGTAGATTGATAGATAGAGATAGGTAGGTAGGTAGATAGATAGATAGATAGATAGAGATAGGTAGGTAGGTAGATAGATAGAAAGAGATAGGTAGGTAGGTAGATTGATAGATACAGTTAGGTAGGTAGGTAGATAGGTAGATACAGATAGGTAGGTAGGTAGATAGATAGATACAGATAGGTAGGTAGGTAGATAGATAGATACAGATAGGTAGGTAGGTAGGTAGGTAGATAGATAGATACAGATAGGTATGTAGGTAGATAGATAGATATAGATAGATAGGTAGGTAGATTGATAGAGACAGATAGGTAGGTAGGTGGATAGATAGATAGAGATAGGTAGGTAGGTAGATTGATAGATACAGATAGGTAGGTAGGTAGATAGATAGATACAGATAGGAAGGTAGGTAGATAGATACAGATATGTAGGTAGGTAGATAGATAGATAGAGATAGATAGGTAGGTAGATTGATAGAAACAGATAGGTAGTTAGGTAGATAGATAGATAGAGAAAGGTAGGTAGTTAGATTGATAGATAGATACAGATAGGTAGGTAGGTAGATAGATACAGATAGGTAGGTAGGTAGATAGATAGATACAGATAGGTAGGTAGGTAGATAGATAGATAGAGATATGTAGGTAGGTAGATAGATAGAGATAGGTAGGTAGGTAGATTGATAGATACAGATAGGTAGGTAGGTAGATAGATAGAGATAAGTAGGTAGGTAGATTGATAGATAGAGATAGGTAGGTAGATAGATAGATAGATAGAGATAGGTAGGTAGGTAGATAGATAGATAGAGATAGGTAGGTAGGTAGATTGATAGATACAGATAGGTAGGTAGGTAGATAGATATATACAGATAGGTAGGTAGGTAGATAGATAGATAGAGACAGGTAGGTAGGTAGGTAGATAGATAGAGATAGGTAGGTAGGTAGGTAGGTAGATAGATAGAGATCGGTAGGTAGGTAGAGAGATAGATAGAGATAGGTAGGTAGGTAGATAGATAGAGATAGGTATATAGGTAGATAGATAGATAGATAGATAGATAGAGATAGGTAGGTAGGTAGATTGATAGATACAGATAGGTAGGTAGGTAGATAGATAGATACAGATAGGTAGGTAAGTACATAGATACAGATATGTAGGTAGGTAGATAGATAGATAGAGATAGGTAGGTAGGTAGATAGATAGAGATAGGTAGGTAGGTAGGTAGATAGATAGAGATAGGTAGGTAGGTAGAGAGATAGATAGAGATAGGTAGGTAGGTAGATAGATAGAGATAGGTAGTAAGGTAGATAGATAGATAGAGATAGATAGGTAGGTAGATTGATAGAGACAGATAGGTAGGTAGGTGGATAGATAGATAGAGATAGGTAGGTAGGTAGATTGATAGATACAGATAGGTAGGTAGGTAGATAGATAGATACAGATAGGTAGGTAGGTAGATAGATACAGATATATAGGTAGGTAGATAGATAGATAGAGATAGGAAGGTAGGTAGGTAGGTAGGTAGATAGATAGAGATAGGTAGGTAGGTAGGTAGGTAGAGATAGTTAGGTAGGTTGGTAGATAGATACAGATAGGTAGGTAGGTAGATAGATAGATAGAGATAGGTAGGTAGGTAGATTGATAGAGATAGGTAGGTAGGTAGATAGATAGATAGATAGAGATAGGTAGGTAGGTAGATTGATAGATACAGATAGGTAGGTAGCTAGATAGATAGATACAGATAGGTAGGTAGGTAGATAGATAGATAGATAGATAGACATAAGTAGGTAGGTAGATTGATAGATACAGATAGGTAGGTAGGTAGATAGATAGATACAGATAGGTAGGTAGGTAGATAAATAGATAGAGATAGGTAGGTAGGTAGATAGATAAATACAGATAGGTAGGTAGGTAGATAGATAGAGATAGGTAGGTAGGTAGATAGATAGATAGAGATAGGTAGGTAGGTAGATAGATAGAGATAGGTAGGTAGGTAGGTAGATAGATAGAGATAGGTAGGTAGGTAGAGAGATAGATAGAGATAGGTAGGTAGGTAGGTAGGTAGGTAGATAGATAGAGATAGGTAGTAAGGTAGATAGATAGATAGAGATAGATAGGTAGGTAGATTGATAGAGACAGATAGGTAGGTAGGTGGATAGATAGATAGAGATAGGTAGGTAGGTAGATTGATAGATACAGATAGGTAGGTAGGTAGATAGATAGATACAGATAGGTAGGTAGGTAGATAGATACAGATATGTAGGTAGGTAGATAGATAGATAGAGATAGGAAGGTAGGTAGGTAGGTAGGTAGATAGATAGAGATAGGTAGGTAGGTAGGTAGGTAGGTAGAGATAGTTAGGTAGGTTGGTAGATAGATACAGATAGGTAGGTAGGTAGATAGATAGATAGAGATAGGTAGGTAGGTAGATTGATAGATACAGATAGGTAGGTAGGTAGGTAGAAAGATAGAGATAGGTAGGTAGGTAGGTAGATAGAGATAGGTAGGTAGGTAGATAGATAGATAGATAGAGATAGGTAGGTAGGTAGATTGATAGATACAGATAGGTAGGTAGGTAGATAGATAGATACAGATAGGTAGGTAGGTAGATAGATAGATAGATAGACATAGGTAGGTAGGTAGATTGATAGATACAGATAGGTAGGTAGGTAGATAGATAGATACAGATAGGTAGGTAGGTAGATAAATAGATAGAGATAGGTAGGTAGCTAGATAGATAGATACAGATAGGAAGGTAGGTAGATAGATACAGATATGTAGGTAGGTAGATAGATAGATAGAGATAGGTAGGTAGGTAGGTAGATAGATAGAGATAGGTAGGTAGGTAGGTAGGTAGGTAGAGATAGTTAGGTAGGTTGGTAGATAGATACAGATAGGTAGGTAGGTAGATAGATAGATAGAGATAGGTATGTAGGTAGATTGATAGATACAGATAGGTAGGTAGGTAGGTAGGTAGATAGAGATAGGTAGATAGATAGATAGATAGAGATACATAGGTAGGTAGATTGTTAGAGACAGATAGGTAGGTTGGTAGTTAGATAGATAGAGATAGGTAGGTAGGTAGATTGATAGATACAGATAGGTAGGTAGGTAGATAGATAGATACAGATAGGTAGGTAGGTAGATAGATAGATACAGATATGTAGGTAGGTAGATAGATAGATAGAGATAGGTAGGTAGGTAGGTAGATAGATAGAGATATGTAGGTAGGTAGGTAGATACGTAGAGATATGTAGGTAGGTAGAGAGATAGATAGAGATAGGTAGGTAGGTAGATAGATAGAGATAGGTAGGTAGGTAGATAGATAGATAGATAGATAGAGATAGATAGGTAGGTAGATTGATAGAGACAGATAGGTAGGTAGGTGGATAGATAGATAGAGATAGGTAGGTAGGTAGATTGATAGATACAGATAGGTAGGTAGGTAGATAGATAGATACAGATAGGAAGGTAGGTAGATAGATACAGATATGTAGGTAGGTAGATAGATAGATAGAGATAGGCAGGTAGGTAGGTAAATAGATAGAGATAGGTAGGTAGGTAGGTAGGTAGGTAGAGATAGTTAGGTAGGTTGGTAGATAGATACAGATAGGTAGGTAGGTAGATAGATAGATAGAGATAGGTAGGTAGGTAGATTGATAGATACAGATAGGTAGGTAGGTAGGTAGATTAATAGAGATAGGTAGGTAGGTAGGTAGATAGAGATAGGTAGGTAGGTATATAGATAGATAGATAGAGATAGGTAGGTAGGTAGATTGATAGATACAGATAGGTAGGTAGCTAGATAGATAGATACAGATAGGTAGGTAGGTAGATAGATAGATAGACATAGGTAGGTAGGTAGATTGATAGATACAGATAGGTAGGTAGGTAGATAGATAGATACAGATAGGTAGGTAGGTAGATAAATAGATAGAGATAGGTAGGTAGGTAGATAGATAAATACAGATAGGTAGGTAGGTAGGTAGATAGATAGAGATAGGTAGGTAGGTAGGTAGATAGATAGATAGAGATAGGTAGGTAGGTAGATTGATAGATGCAGATAGGTAGGTAGGTAGATAGATAGATACAGATAGGTAGGTAGGTAGATTGATAGATAGAGATAGGTAGGTTGGTAGATAGATAGATAGAGATAGGTAGGTAGGTAGGTAGGTAGATAGATAGAGATAGGTAGGTAGATAGATAGATAGAGATAGGTAGGTAGGTAGATAGATAGAGATAGATAGGTAGGTAGATTGATGGAGACAGATAGGTAGGTAGGTAGATAGATAGATAGCGATAGGTAGGTAGGTAGATAGATAGATACAGATAGGTAGGTAGGTAGATAGATAGATACAGATAGGTAGGTAGGTAGATAGATATATAGAGATAGGTAGGTAGGTAGGTAGATAGATAGAGATAGGTAGGTAGGTAGATAGATAGATAGAGATAGATAGGTAGGTAGATTGATAGAGACAGATAAGTAGGTAGGTAGATAGATAGAGATAGGTAGGTAGGTAGATTGATAGATACAGATAGGTAGGTAGGTAAGATAGATACAGATAGGTAGGTAGGTAGATAGATAGATACAGATATGTAGGTAGGTAGATAGATAGATAGAGATAGGTAGGTAGGTAGGTAGATAGATAGAGATAGGTAGGTAGGTAGGTAGATAGATAAAGATAGGTAGGTAGGTAGGTAGATAGATAGAGATAGGTAGGTAGGTAGGTAGATAGATAGAGATAGGTAGGTAAGTAGAGAGATAGATAGAGATAGGTAGGTAGGTAGGTAGATAGATAGAGATAGGTAGGTAGGTAGATAGATAGATAGAGATAGATAGGTAGGTAGATTGATAGAGACAGATAGGTAGGTAGGTGGATAGATAGATACAGATATGTAGGTAGGTAGATAGATAGATAGAGATAGGTAGGTAGGTAGGTAGATAGATAGAGATAGGTAGGTAGGTAGGTAGATAGATAAAGATAGGTAGGTAGGTAGGTAGATAGATAGAGATAGGTAGGTAGGTAGGTAGATAGATAGAGATAGGTAGGTAGGTAGAGAGATAGATAGAGATAGGTAGGTAGGTAGGTAGATAGATAGAGATAGGTAGGTAGATAGATAGATAGAGATAGATAGGTAGGTAGATTGATAGAGACAGATAGGTAGGTAGGTGGATAGATAGATAGAGATAGGTAGGTAGGTAGATTGATAGATACATATAGGTAGGTAGGTAGATAGATAGATACAGATAGGTAGGTAGGTAGATAGATACAGATATGTAGGTAGGTAGGTAGATAGATAGAGATAGGTAGGTAGGTAGGTAGATAGATAGATAGATAGATAGAGATAGGTAGGTAGGTAGGTAGGTAGGTAGAGATAGTTAGGTAGGTTGGTAGATAGATACAGATAGGTAGGTAGGTAGATAGATAGATAGAGAGAGGTAGGTAGGTAGATTGATAGATACAAATAGGTAGGTAGGTAGGTAGATAGATAGATATATGTAGGTAGGTAGGTAGATAGAGATAGGTAGGTAGGTAGATAGATAGATAGAGAGAGATAGGTAGGTAGGTAGATTGATAGATACAGATAGGTAGGTAGCTAGATAGATAGATACAGATAGGTAGGTAGGTAGGTAGATATATACAGATAGGTAGGTAGGTAGATAGATAGATAGAGATAGATAGGTAGGTAGATTGATAGATACAGATAGGTAGGTAGGTAGATAGATAGATACAGATATGTAGGTAGGTAGATAGATAGATAGAGATAGGTAGGTAGGTAGGTAGATAGATAGAGATATGTAGGTAGGTAGGTAGATAGGTAGAGATATGTAGGTAGGTAGAGAGATAGATAGAGATAGGTAGGTAGGTAGGTAGATAGATAGAGATAGGTAGGTAGGTAGATAGATAGATAGAGATAAATAGGTAGGTAGATTGATAGAGACAGATAGGTAGGTAGGTGGATAGATAGATAGAGATAGGTAGGTAGGTAGATTGATAGATACAGATAGGTAGGTAGGTAGATAGATAGATACAGATAGGAAGGTAGGTAGATAGATACAGATATGTAGGTAGGTAGATAGATAGATAGAGATAGGTAGGTAGGTAGGTAGATAGATACAGATAGGTAGGTAGGTAGGTAGGTAGAGATAGTTAGGTAGGTTGGTAGATAGATACAGATAGGTAGGTAGGTAGATAGATAGATAGAGATAGGTAGGTAGGTAGATTGATAGATACAGATAGGTAGGTAGGTAGGTAGATTAATAGAGATAGGTAGGTAGGTAGGTAGATAGAGATAGGTAGGTAGGTATATAGATAGATAGAGATAGGTAGGTAGGTAGATTGATAGATACAGATAGGTAGGTAGCTAGATAGATAGATACAGATAGGTAGGTAGGTAGATAGATAGATAGACATAGGTAGGTAGGTAGATTGATAGATATAGATAGGTAGGTAGGTAGATAGATAGATACAGATAGGTAGGTAGGTAGATAAATAGATAGAGATATGTAGGTAGGTAGATAGATAAATACAGATAGGTAGGTAGGTAGGTAGATAGATAGAGATAGGTAGGTAGGTAGGTAGATAGATAGATAGAGATAGGTAGGTAGGTAGATTGATAGATACAGATAGGTAGGTAGATAGATAGATACAGATAGGCAGGTAGGTAGATTGATAGATAGAGATAGGTAGGTTGGTAGATAGATAGATAGAGATAGGTAGGTAGGTAGGAAGATAGATAGAGATAGGTAGGTAGATAGATAGAGATAGGTAGGTAGGTAGATAGATAGAGATAGATAGGTAGGTAGATTGATGGAGACAGATAGGTAGGTAGGTAGATAGATAGATAGCGATAGGTAGGTAGGTAGATAGATACAGATAGGTAGGTAGGTAGATAGATAGATACAGACAGGTAGGTAGGTAGATAGATAGATAGAGATAGGTAGGTAGGTAGGTAGATAGATAGAGATAGGTAGGTAGGTAGATAGATAGATAGAGATAGATAGGTAGGTAGATTGATAGAGACAGATAAGTAGGTAGGTAGATAGATAGAGATAGGTAGGTAGGTAGATTGATAGATACAGATAGGTAGGTAGGTAAGATAGATACAGATAGGTAGGTAGGTAGATAGATAGATACAGATATGTAGGTAGGTAGATAGATAGATAGAGATAGGTAGGTAGGTAGGTAGATAGATAGAGATAGGTAGGTAAGTAGGTAGATAGATAAAGATAGGTAGGTAGGTAGGTAGATAGATAGAGATAGGTAGGTAGGTAGATAGATAGAGATAGGTAGGTAGGTAGAGAGATAGATAGAGATAGGTAGGTAGGTAGGTAGAGAGATAGAGATAGGTAGGTAGGTAGATAGATAGATAGAGATAGATAGGTAGGTAGATTGATAGAGACAGATAGGTAGGTAGGTGGATAGATAGATAGAGATAGGTAGGTAGGTAGATTGATAGATACAGATAGGTAGGTAGGTAGATAGATAGATACAGATAGGTAGGTAGGTAGATAGATACAGATATGTAGGTAGGTAGGTAGATAGATAGATAGATAGAGATAGGTAGGTAGGTAGGTAGGTAGAGATAGTTAGGTAGGTTGGTAGATAGATACAGATAGGTAGGTAGGTAGATAGATAGATAGAGAGAGGTAGGTAGGTAGATTGATAGATACAGATAGGTAGGTAGGTAGGTAGATAGAGATAGGTAGGTAGGTAGATAGATAGATAGAGAGAGATAGGTAGGTAGGTAGATTGATAGATACAGATAGGTAGGTAGCTAGATAGATAGATACAGATAGGTAGGTAGGTAGGTAGATATATACAGATAGGTAGGTAGGTAGATAGATAGATAGAGATAGATAGGTAGGTAGATTGATAGATACAGATAGGTAGGTAGGTAGATAGATAAATACAGATAGGTAGGTAGGTAGATAGATACATACATATGTAGGTAGGTAGGTAGATAGATAGATACAGATAGGTAGGTAGGTAGGTAGGTAGATAGATAGATACAGATAGGTAGGTAGGTAGATAGATAGATAGTGATAGGTAGGTAGGTAGATAGATAGATACAGATAGGTAGGTAGGTAGATAGATAGATAGTGATAGGTAGGTAGGTAGATAGATAGATAGACATAGGTAGGTAGGTAGATTGATAGATACAGATAGGTAGGTAGGTAGATAGATAGATACAGATAGGTAGGTAGGTAGATAGATAGATAGAGATAGGTAGGTAGGTAGATAGATAAATACAGATAGGTAGGTAGGTAGATAGAGATAGGTAGGTAGGTAGATAGATAGATAGAGATAGATAGGTAGGTAGATTGATAGAGACAGATAGGTAGGTAGGTAGATAGATAGATAGCGATATGTAGGTAGGTAGATAGATAGATACAGGTAGGTAGGTAGGTAGATAGATAGATACAGATAGGTAGGTAGGTAGATTGATAGATAGAGATAGGTAGGTAGGTAGATAGATAGATAGAGATAGGTAGGTAGGTAGGTAGATAGATAGAGATAGGTAGGTAGGTATATAGATAGATAGAGATAGATAGGTAGGTAGATTGATAGAGACAGATAGGTAGGTAGGTAGATAGATAGATAGCGATAGGTAGGTAGGTAGATTGATAGATACAGATAGGTAGGTAGGTAGATAGATAGATACAGATAGATAGGTAGGTAGATAGATAGATACAGATAGGTAGGTAGGTAGATAGATAGATAGAGATAGGTAGGTAGGTAGATTGATAGATACAGATAGGTAGGTAGGTAGATTGATAGATAGAGATAGGTAGGTAGGTAGATAGATAGATAGATAGAGACAGGTAGATAGGTAGGTAGATAGATAGAGATAGGTCGGTAGGTATGTAGATAGATAGAGATAGGTAGGTAGATTGATAGATAGAGATAGGTAGGCAGTTAGATAGATAGATAGAGATAAGTAGGTAGGTAGATTGATAGATAGAGATAGGTAGGTAGGTAGATAGATAGATAGATAGAGATAGGTAGGTAGGTAGATAGATAGATAGAGATAGGTAGGTAGGTAGATTGATAGATACAGATAGGTAGGTAGGTAGATAGATAGATACAGATAGGTAGGTAGGTAGATAGATAGATACATATGTAGGTAGGTAGGTAGATAGATAGATACAGATAGGTAGGTAGGTAGGTAGGTAGATAGATAGATACAGATAGGTAGGTAGGTAGATAGATAGATAGTGATAGGTAGGTAGGTAGATAGATAGATACAGATAGGTAGGTAGGTAGATAGATAGATAGTGATAGGTAGGTAGGTAGATAGATAGATAGACATAGGTAGGTAGGTAGATTGATAGATACAGATAGGTAGGTAGGTAGATAGATAGATACAGATAGGTAGGTAGGTAGATAGATAGATAGAGATAGGTAGGTAGGTAGATAGATAAATACAGATAGGTAGGTAGGTAGATAGAGATAGGTAGGTAGGTAGATAGATAGATAGATAGATAGATAGATAGATAGATAGATAGATAGATAGATAGATAGATAGATAGATAGATAGATAGAGATAGGTAGGTAGGTAGATTGATAGATACAGATAGGTAGGTCGGTAGATAGATAGGTACAGATAGGTAGGTAGGTAGATAGATAAATACAGATATGTAGGTAGGAAGATTGATAGATAGAGATAGGTAGGCAGGTAGATAGATAGAGATAAGTAGGTAGGTAGATTGATAGATACAGATAGGTAGGTAGGTAGATAGATAGATAGAGATAGGTAGGTAGGTAGATAGATAGATAGAGATAGGTAGGTAGGTAGATAGATAGATAGAGATAGGTAGGTAGGTATATAGATAGATCGATAGAGATAGGTAGGTAGGTAGATAGATAGATAAAGATAGGTAGGTAGGTAGATTGATAGATACAGATAGGTAGGTAGGTAGATAGATAGATACAGAGAGGTAGGTAGGTAGATAGATACAGATATGTAGGTAGGTAGGTAGATAGATAGATACAGATAGGTTGGTATTTAGGTAGATAGATAGATACAGAAAGGTAGGTAGGTAGATAGATAGATAGATAGAGATAGATAGGTAGGTAGATTGATAGAGACAGATAGGTAGGTAGGTAGATAGATAGATAGATAGATAGATAGATAGATAGATAGATAGATAGATAGATAGATAGATAGATAGATAGATAGATAGATAGATAGATAGAGATAAGTAGGTAGGTAGATTGATAGATACAGATAGGTAGGTAGGTAGATAGATAGATACAGATAGGTAGGTAGATAGATAGATACAGATAGGTAGGTAGGTAGATAGATAGATAGAGATAGGTAGGTAGGTAGGTAGATAGATAGAGATAGGTAGGTAGGTAGGTAGATAGATAGAGATAGGTAGGTAGGTAGGTAGATAGATAGAGATAGGTAGGTAGGTAGATTGATAGATACAGATAGGTAGGTAGGTAGATAGATAGAGATAGGTAGGTAGGTAGGTAGATAGATAGAGATAGGTAGGTAGGTAGATAGATAGATACAGATAGGTAGGTAGATTGATAGATACAGATAGGTAGGTAGGTAGATAGATAGATAGAGATAGGTAGGTAGGTAGATTGATAGAGACAGAAAGGTAGGTAGGTAGATAGATAGATAGATAGATAGATAGATAGATAGATAGATAGATAGATAGAGATAGGTAGGTAGGTAGATTGATAGATACAGATAGGTAGGTAGGTAGATAGATAGATAGAGATAGGTAGGTATGTAGATTGATAGATAGAGATAGGTAGGCAAGTAGATAGATAGATAGAGATAAGTAGGTAGGTAGATTGATAGATACAGATAGGTAGATAGGTAGGTAGGTAGATAGATAGATAGATAGATAGATAGATAGATAGATAGATAGATAGATAGATAGATAGATAGATAGATAGATAGATAGATAGATAGATAGAGATAGGTAGGTAGGTAGGTAGATAGATAGATAGAGATAGGTAGGTAGGTAGATTGATAGATAGATACAGATAGGTAGGTAGGTAGATAGATACAGATAGGTAGGTAGTTAGATAGATAGATACAGATAGGTAGGTAGGTAGATAGATAGATAGAGATATGTAGGTAGGTAGATAGATAGATAGAGATAGGTAGGTAGGTAGATTGATAGATACATATAGGTAGGTAGATAGATAGATACAGATAGGTAGGTAGGTATATTGATAGATAGAGATAGGTAGGTAGGTAGATTGATAGATACAGATAGGTAGGTAGGTACATAGATAGATACAGTTAGGTAGGTAGGTAGATAGATACAGATATGTAGGTAGGTAGATAGATAGATAGAGATAGGTAGGTAGGTAGGTAGATAGATAGATAGATAGATAGATAGAGATAGGTAGGTAGGTAGGTAGGTAGGTAGGTAGGTAGAGATAGTTAGGTAGGTTGGTAGATAGATACAGATAGGTAGGTAGGTAGATAGATAGATAGATAATAAGAAGGTAGGTAGATTGATAGATAGAGATAGGTAGGTAGGTAGATAGATAGATAGATAGATAGATAGATAGATAGATAGATAGATAGATAGATAGATAGATAGATAGATAGATAGATAGAGATAGGTAGGTAGGTAGATAGATAGATAGAGATAGGTAGGTAGGTAGATTGATAGATACAGATAGGTAGGTAGGTAGATAGATAGATACAGATAGGTAGGTAGGTAGATAGATAGATACATATGTAGGTAGGTAGGTAGATAGATAGATACAGATAGGTAGGTAGGTAGGTAGATAGATAGATACAGATAGGTAGGTAGGTAGATAGATAGATAGAGATAGATAGGTAGGTAGATTGATAGATACAGATAGGTAGGTAGGTAGATAGATAGATAAAGATAGGTAGGTAGGTAGATAGACAGATACAGATAGGTAGGTAGGTATATAGATAGATAGAGATAGGTAGGTAGGTAGGTAGATAGATAGAGATAGGTAGGTAGGTAGGTAGATAGATAGAGATAGGTAGGTAGATAGATAGAGATAGGTAGGTAGGTAGGTAGGTAGATAGATAGAGATAGGTAGGTAGGTAGATCGATAGATAGAGATAGATAGGTAGGTAGATTGATAGAGACAGATAGGTAGTTAGGTAGATAGATAGATAGAGATAGGTAGGTAGGTAGATTGATAGATAGATACAGATAGGTAGGTAGGTAGATAGATACAGATAGGTAGGTAGGTAGATAGATAGATACAGATAGGTAGGTAGGTAGGTAGATAGATAGATAGAGATATGTAGGTAGGTAGATAGATAGATAGAGATAGGTAGGTAGGTAGATTGATAGATACAGAAAGGTAGGTAGGTAGATAGATAGATACAGATAGTTAGGTAGGTAGATTGATAGATAGAGATAGGTAGGTAGGTAGATAGATAGATAGAGATAGGTAGGTAGGTAGGTAGGTAGGTAGATAGATAGAGATAGGTAGGTAGGTAGATATATAGATAGATAGAGATAGATAGGTAGGTAGATTGATAGAGACAGATAGGTAGGTAGGTAGATAGATAGATAGAGATAGGTAGGTAGGTAGATTGATAGATTCAGATAGGTAGGTAGGTAGATAGATAGATACAGATAGGTAGGTAGGTAGATAGATAGATACAGATAGGTAGGTAGGTAGATAGATAGATAGAGACAGGTAGGTAGGTAGGTAGATAGATAGAGATAGGTAGGTAGGTAGGTATGTAGATAGATAGAGATCGGTAGGTAGGTAGAGAGATAGATAGAGATAGGTAGGTAGGTAGATAGATAGAGATAGGTATGTAGGTAGATAGATAGATAGATAGATAGATAGAGATAGGTAGGTAGGTAGATTGATAGATACAGATAGGTAGGTAGGTAGATAGATAGATACAGATAGGTAGGTAAGTACATAGATACAGATATGTAGGTAGGTAGATAGATAGATAGAGATAGGTAGGTAGGTAGATAGATAGAGATAGGTAGGTAGGTAGGTAGATAGATAGAGATAGGTAGGTAGGTAGAGAGATAGATAGAGATAGGTAGGTAGGTAGGTAGATAGATAGAGATAGGTAGTAAGGTAGATAGATAGATAGAGATAGATAGGTAGGTAGATTGATAGAGACAGATAGGTAGGTAGGTGGATAGATAGATAGAGATAGGTAGGTAGGTAGATTGATAGATACAGATAGGTAGGTAGGTAGATAGATAGATACAGATAGGTAGGTAGGTAGATAGATACAGATATATAGGTAGGTAGATAGATAGATAGAGATAGGAAGGTAGGTAGGTAGGTAGGTAGATAGATAGAGATAGGTAGGTAGGTAGGTAGGTAGAGATAGTTAGGTAGGTTGGTAGATAGATACAGATAGGTAGGTAGATAGATAGATAGAGATAGGTAGGTAGGTAGATTGATAGAGATAGGTAGGTAGGTAGATAGATAGATAGATAGAGATAGGTAGGTAGGTAGATTGATAGATACAGATAGGTAGGTAGCTAGATAGATAGATACAGATAGGTAGGTAGGTAGATAGATAGATAGATAGACATAAGTAGGTAGGTAGATTGATAGATACAGATAGGTAGGTAGGTAGGTAGATAGATAGATACAGATAGGTAGGTAGGTAGATAAATAGATAGAGATAGGTAGGTAGGTAGATAGATAAATACAGATAGGTAGGTAGGTAGATAGATAGAGATAGGTAGGTAGGTAGATAGATAGATAGAGATAGGTAGGTAGGTAGATAGATAGAGATAGGTAGGTAGGTAGGTAGATAGATAGAGATAGGTAGGTAGGTAGAGAGATAGATAGAGATAGGTAGGTAGGTAGGTAGGTAGGTAGATAGATAGAGATAGGTAGTAAGGTAGATAGATAGATAGAGATAGATAGGTAGGTAGATTGATAGAGACAGATAGGTAGGTAGGTGGATAGATAGATAGAGATAGGTAGGTAGGTAGATTGATAGATACAGATAGGTAGGTAGGTAGATAGATAGATACAGATAGGTAGGTAGGTAGATAGATACAGATATGTAGGTAGGTAGATAGATAGATAGAGATAGGAAGGTAGGTAGGTAGGTAGGTAGATAGATAGAGATAGGTAGGTAGGTAGGTAGGTAGGTAGAGATAGTTAGGTAGGTTGGTAGATAGATACAGATAGGTAGGTAGGTAGATAGATAGATAGAGATAGGTAGGTAGGTAGATTGATAGATACAGATAGGTAGGTAGGTAGGTAGAAAGATAGAGATAGGTAGGTAGGTAGGTAGATAGAGATAGGTAGGTAGGTAGATAGATAGATAGATAGAGATAGGTAGGTAGGTAGATTGATAGATACAGATAGGTAGGTAGGTAGATAGATAGATACAGATAGGTAGGTAGGTAGATAGATAGATAGATAGACATAGGTAGGTAGGTAGATTGATAGATACAGATAGGTAGGTAGGTAGATAGATAGATACAGATAGGTAGGTAGGTAGATAAATAGATAGAGATAGGTAGGTAGGTAGATAGATAAATACAGATAGGTAGGTAGGTAGGTAGATAGATAGAGATAGGTAGGTAGGTAGATAGATAGATAGAGATAGGTAGGTAGGTAGATCGATAGATACAGATAGGTAGGTAGGTAGGTAGATAGATAGATACAGAACGGTAGGTAGGTAGATTGATAGATAGAGATAGGTAGGTAGGTAGATAGATAGATAGAGATAGGTAGGTAGGTAGGTAGATAGAGATAGGTAGGTATGTAGATAGATAGATACAGATAGGTAGGTAGGTAGATAGATAGATAGAGATAGGTAGGTAGGTAGATTGATAGATACAGATAGGTAGGTAGGTAGATAGATAGATAGATAGAGATAGGTAGGTAGGTAGATAGATAGATAGAGATAGGTAGGTAGGTAGATAGATAGATAGAGATAGGTAGGTAGGTATATAGATATGTCGATAGAGATAGGTAGGTAGGTAGATAGATAGATAGAGATAGGTAGGTAGGTAGATTGATAGATACAGATAGGTAGGTAGGTAGATAGATAGATACAGAGAGGTAGGTAGGTAGATAGATACAGATATGTAGGTAGGTAGGTAGATAGATAGATACAGATAGGTTGGTATTTAGGTAGATAGATAGATACAGAAAGGTAGGTAGGTAGATAGATAGATAGATAGAGATAGATAGGTAGGTAGATTGATAGAGACAGATAGGTAGGTAGGTAGGTAGATAGATAGATAGATAGATAGATAGATAGAGATAAGTAGGTAGGTAGATTGATAGATACAGATAGTTAGGTAGGTAGATAGATAGATACAGATAGGTAGGTAGATAGATAGATACAGATAGGTAGGTAGGTAGATAGATAGATAGAGATAGGTAGGTAGGTAGGTAGATAGATAGAGATAGGTAGGTAGGTAGGTAGATAGATAGAGATAGGTAGGTAGGTAGGTAGGTAGATAGAGATAGGTAGGTAGGTAGATTGATAGATACAGATAGGTATGTAGGTAGATAGATAGAGATAGGTTGGTAGGTAGGTAGATAGATAGAGATAGGTAGGTAGGTAGATAGATAGATACAGATAGGTAGGTAGATTGATAGATACAGATAGGTAGGTAGGTAGATAGATAGATAGAGATAGGTAGGTAGGTAGATTGATAGAGACAGAAAGGTAGGTAGGTAGGTAGATAGATAGATAGATAGATAGATAGATAGATAGATAGATAGATAGATAGATAGATAGAGATAGGTAGGTAGGTAGATTGATAGATACAGATAGGTAGGTAGGTAGATAGATAGATAGAGATAGGTAGGTATGTAGATTGATAGATAGAGATAGGTAGGCAAGTAGATAGATAGATAGAGATAAGTAGGTAGGTAGATTGATAGATACAGATAGGTAGATAGGTAGGTAGGTAGATAGATAGATAGATAGATAGATAGATAGATAGATAGATAGATAGATAGATAGATAGATAGATAGATAGATAGATAGATAGATAGATAGATAGATAGAGATAGGTAGGTAGGTAGATAGATAGAGATAGGTAGGTAGGTAGATTGATAGATAGATACAGATAGGTAGGTAGGTAGATAGATACAGATAGGTATGTAGTTAGATAGATAGATAGAGATATGTAGGTAGGTAGATAGATAGATAGAGATATGTAGGTAGGTAGATAGATAGATAGAGATAGGTAGGTAGGTAGATTGATAGATACAGATAGGTAGGTAAATAGATAGATACAGATAGGTAGGTAGGTATATTGATAGATAGAGATAGGTAGGTAGGTAGATTGATAGATACAGATAGGTAGGTAGGTACATAGATAGATACAGATAGGTAGGTAGGTAGATAGATACAGATATGTAGGTAGGTAGATAGATAGATAGAGATAGGTAGGTAGGTAGGTAGATAGATAGATAGATAGATAGATAGATAGATAGATAGATAGATAGATAGATAGAGATAGGTAGGTAGGTAGGTAGGTAGGTAGAGATAGTTAGGTAGGTTGGTAGATAGATACAGATAGGTAGGTAGATAGATAGATAGAGATAAGAAGGTAGGTAGATTGATAGATAGAGATAGGTAGGTAGGTAGATAGATAGATAGATAGATAGAGATAGGTAGGTAGGTAGATAGATAGATAGAGATAGGTAGGTAGGTAGATTGATAGATACAGATAGGTAGGTAGGTAGATAGATAGATACAGATAGGTAGGTAGGTAGATAGATAGATACATATGTAGGTAGGTAGGTAGATAGATAGATACAGATAGGTAGGTAGGTAGGTAGATAGATAGATACAGATAGGTAGGTAGGTAGATAGATAGATAGAGATAGATAGGTAGGTAGGTAGATAGATACAGATAGGTAGGTAGGTAGATAGATAGATACAGATAGGCAGGTAGGTAGATAGATAGATAGAGATATGTCGGTAGGTAGATAGATAGATAGAGATAGGTAGGTAGGTAGATAGATAGATAGAGACAGGTAGGTAGGTAGGTAGATAGATAGAGATAGGTCGGTAGGTATGTAGATAGATAGAGATAGGTAGGTAGGTAGATTGATAGATAGAGATAGGTAGGCAGGTAGATAGATAGATAGATAGAGATAAGTAGGTAGGTAGATTGATAGATAGAGATAGGTAGGTAGGTAGATAGATAGATAGAGATAGGTAGGTAGGTAGATAGATAGATAGAGATAGGTAGGTAGGTAGATTGATAGATACAGATAGGTAGGTAGGTAGATAGATATATACAGATAGGTAGGTAGGTAGATAGATAGATACAGATAGGTAGGTAGGTAGGTAGGTAGATAGATAGATACAGATAGGTAGGTAGGTAGATAGAGAGATAGAGATAGATAGGTAGGTAGATTGATAGATACAGATAGGTAGGTAGGTAGATAGATAGATACAGATAGGTATGTAGGTAGATAGATAGATACAGATAGGTAGGTAGGTAGATAGATAGATAGAGATAGGTAGGTAGGTAGGTAGGTAGATAGATAGAGATAGGTAGGTAGGTAGGTAGATATATAGTGATAGGTAGGTAGGTAGATAGATAGATAGAGATAGGTAGGTAGGTAGGCAGGTAGATAGATAGAGATAGGTAGGTAGGTAGATAGATAGATAGAGATTGATAGGTAGGTTGATTGATAGAGACAGATAGGTAGTTAGGTAGATAGATAGATAGATAGAGATAGGTAGGTAGGTAGATTGATAGATAGATACAGATAGGTAGGTAGGTAGATAGATACAGATAGGTAGGTAGGTAGATAGATAGATACAGATAGGCAGGTAGGTAGATAGATAGATAGAGATATGTCGGTAGGTAGATAGATAGATAGAGATAGGTAGGTAGGTAGATAGATAGATAGAGACAGGTAGGTAGGTAGGTAGATAGATAGAGATAGGTCGGTAGGTATGTAGATAGATAGAGATAGGTAGGTAGGTAGATTGATAGATAGAGATAGGTAGGCAGGTAGATAGATAGATAGAGATAAGTAGGTAGGTAGATTGATAGATAGAGATAGGTAGGTAGGTAGATAGATAGATAGAGATAGGTAGGTAGGTAGATAGATAGATATAGATAGGTAGGTAGGTAGATTGATAGATACAGTTAGGTAGGTAGGTAGATAGATAGATACAGATAGGTAGGTAGGTAGATAGATAGATACAGATAGGTAGGTAGGTAGGTAGATATATACAGATAGGTAGGTAGGTAGATAGATAGAGATAGATAGGTAGGTAGATTGATAGATACAGATAGGTAGGTAGGTAGATAGATAAATACAGATAGTAAGGTAGGTAGATAGATAGATACAGATAGGTAGGTAGGTAGGTAGATAGATAGAGATAGGTAGGTAGGTAGGTAGATAGATAGAGATAGGTAGGTAGGTAGGTAGATAGATAGAGATAGGTAGGTAGGTAGATAGATAGATAGAGATAGATAGGTAGGTAGATTGATAGATAGATAGAGATAGGTAGGTAGGTAGATAGATAGATACAGATAGGTAGGTAGGTAGATAGATAGATACAGATAGGTAGGTAGGTAGATAGATAGATAGAGATAGGTAGGTAGGTAGGTAGATAGATAGAGATAGGTAGGTAGGTAGGTAGATAGATAGTGATAGGTAGGTAGGTAGATAGATAGATAGAGATAGGTAGGTAGGTAGGTAGGTAGATAGATAGAGATAGGTAGGTAGGTAGATAGATAGATAGAGATTGATAGGTAGGTTGATTGATAGAGACAGATAGGTAGTTAGGTAGATAGATAGATAGATAGAGATAGGTAGGTAGGTAGATTGATAGATAGATACAGATAGGTAGGTAGGTAGATAGATACAGATAGGTAGGTAGGTAGATAGATAGATACAGATAGGCAGGTAGGTAGATAGATAGATAGAGATATGTAGGTAGGTAGATAGATAGATAGAGATAGGTAGGTAGGTAGATAGATAGATAGAGACAGGTAGGTAGGTAGGTAGATAGATAGAGATAGGTCTGTAGGTATGTAGATAGATAGAGATAGGTAGGTAGGTAGATTGATAGATAGAGATAGGTAGGCAGGTAGATAGATAGATAGAGATAAGTAGGTAGGTAGATTGATAGATAGAGATAGGTAGGTAGGTAGATAGATAGATAGATAGATAGAGATAGGTAGGTAGGTAGATAGATAGAAAGAGATAGGTAGGTAGGTAGATTGATAGATACAGTTAGGTAGGTAGGTAGATAGGTAGATACAGATAGGTAGGTAGGTAGATAGATAGATACAGATAGGTAGGTAGGTAGATAGATAGATACAGATAGGTAGGTAGGTAGGTAGGTAGATAGATAGATACAGATAGGTATGTAGGTAGATAGATAGATATAGATAGATAGGTAGGTAGATTGATAGAGACAGATAGGTAGGTAGGTGGATAGATAGATAGAGATAGGTAGGTAGGTAGATTGATAGATACAGATAGGTAGGTAGGTAGATAGATAGATACAGATAGGAAGGTAGGTAGATAGATACAGATATGTAGGTAGGTAGATAGATAGATAGAGATAGATAGGTAGGTAGATTGATAGAAACAGATAGGTAGTTAGGTAGATAGATAGATAGAGAAAGGTAGGTAGTTAGATTGATAGATAGATACAGATAGGTAGGTAGGTAGATAGATACAGATAGGTAGGTAGGTAGGTAGATATATACAGATAGGTAGGTAGGTAGATAGATAGATAGAGATAGATAGGTAGGTAGATTGATAGATACAGATAGGTAGGTAGGTAGATAGATAAATACAGATAGTTAGGTAGGTAGATAGATAGATACAGATAGGTAGGTAGGTAGGTAGGTAGATAGATAGATACAGATAGGTAGGTAGGTAGATAGATAGATAGAGATAGATAGGTAGGTAGATTGATAGAGACAGATAGGTAGTTAGGTAGATAGATAGATAGAGAAAGGTAGGTAGTTAGATTGATAGATAGATACAGATAGGTAGGTAGGTAGATAGATACAGATAGGTAGGTAGGTAGATAGATAGATACAGATAGGTAGGTAGGTAGATAGATAGAGATATGTAGGTAGGTAGATAGATAGAGATAGGTAGGTAGGTAGATTGATAGATACAGATAGGTAGGTAGGTAGATAGATAGAGATAAGTAGGTAGGTAGATTGATAGATAGAGATAGGTAGGTAGGTAGATAGATAGATAGATAGAGATAGGTAGGTAGGTAGATAGATAGATAGAGATAGGTAGGTAGGTAGATTGATAGATACAGATAGGTAGGTAGGTAGATAGATATATACAGATAGGTAGGTAGGTAGATAGATAGATACAGATAGGTAGGTAGGTAGGTAGGTAGGTAGATAGATAGATACAGATAGGTAGGTAGGTAGATAGAGAGATACAGATAGATAGGTAGGTAGATTGATAGATACAGATAGGTAGGTAGGTAGATAGATAGATACAGATAGGTATGTAGGTAGATAGATAGATACAGATAGGTAGGTAGGTAGATAGATAGATAGAGATAGGTAGGTAGGTAGGTAGGTAGATAGATAGAGATAGGTAGGTAGGTAGGTAGATATATAGTGATAGGTAGGTAGGTAGATAGATAGATAGAGATAGGTAGGTAGGTAGGCAGGTAGATAGATAGAGATAGGTAGGTAGGTAGATAGATAGATAGAGATTGATAGGTAGGTTGATTGATAGAGACAGATAGGTAGTTAGGTAGATAGATAGATAGATAGAGATAGGTAGGTAGGTAGATTGATAGATAGATACAGATAGGTAGGTAGGTAGATAGATACAGATAGGTAGGTAGGTAGATAGATAGATACAGATAGGCAGGTAGGTAGATAGATAGATAGAGATATGTCGGTATGTAGATAGATAGATAGAGATAGGTAGGTAGGTAGATAGATAGATAGAGACAGGTAGGTAGGTAGGTAGATAGATAGAGATAGGTCGGTAGGTATGTAGATAGATAGAGATAGGTAGGTAGGTAGATTGATAGATAGAGATAGGTAGGCAGGTAGATAGATAGATAGAGATAAGTAGGTAGGTAGATTGATAGATAGAGATAGGTAGGTAGGTAGATAGATAGATAGAGATAGGTAGGTAGGTAGATAGATAGATATAGATAGGTAGGTAGGTAGATTGATAGATACAGTTAGGTAGGTAGGTAGATAGATAGATACAGATAGGTAGGTAGGTAGATAGATAGATACAGATAGGTAGGTAGGTAGATAGATAGATACAGATAGGTAGGTAGGTAGGTAGATATATACAGATAGGTAGGTAGGTAGATAGATAGATAGAGATAGATAGGTAGGTAGATTGATAGATACAGATAGGTAGGTAGGTAGATAGATAAATACAGATAGTAAGGTAGGTAGATAGATAGATACAGATAGGTAGGTAGGTAGGTAGATAGATAGAGATAGGTAGGTAGGTAGGTAGATAGATAGAGATAGGTAGGTAGGTAGGTAGATAGATAGAGATAGGTAGGTAGGTAGATAGATAGATAGAGATAGATAGGTAGGTAGATTGATAGATAGATAGAGATAGGTAGGTAGGTAGATAGATAGATACAGATAGGTAGGTAGGTAGATAGATAGATACAGATAGGTAGGTAGGTAGATAGATAGATAGAGATAGGTAGGTAGGTAGGTAGATAGATAGAGATAGGTAGGTAGGTAGGTAGATAGATAGTGATAGGTAGGTAGGTACATAGATAGATAGAGATAGGTAGGTAGGTAGGTAGGTAGATAGATAGAGATAGGTAGGTAGGTAGATAGATAGATAGAGATTGATAGGTAGGTTGATTGATAGAGACAGATAGGTAGTTAGGTAGATAGATAGATAGAGATAGGTAGGTAGGTAGATTGATAGATAGATACAGATAGGTAGGTAGGTAGATAGATACAGATAGGTAGGTAGGTAGATAGATAGATACAGATAGGCAGGTAGGTAGATAGATAGATAGAGATATGTAGGTAGGTAGATAAATAGATAGAGATAGGTAGGTAGGTAGATAGATAGATAGAGACAGGTAGGTAGGTAGGTAGATAGATAGAGATAGGTCGGTAGGTATGTAGATAGATAGAGATAGGTAGGTAGGTAGATTGATAGATAGAGATAGGTAGGCAGGTAGATAGATAGATAGAGATAAGTAGGTAGGTAGATTGATAGATAGAGATAGGTAGGTAGGTAGATAGATAGATAGATAGATAGATAGAGATAGGTAGGTAGGTAGATAGATAGAAAGAGATAGGTAGGTAGGTAGATTGATAGATACAGTTAGGTAGGTAGGTAGATAGGTAGATACAGATAGGTAGGTAGGTAGATAGATAGATACAGATAGGTAGGTAGGTAGATAGATAGATACAGATAGGTAGGTAGGTAGGTAGGTAGATAGATAGATACAGATAGGTATGTAGGTAGATAGATAGATATAGATAGATAGGTAGGTAGATTGATAGAGACAGATAGGTAGGTAGGTGGATAGATAGATAGAGATAGGTAGGTAGGTAGATTGATAGATGCAGATAGGTAGGTAGGTAGATAGATAGATACAGATAGGAAGGTAGGTAGATAGATACAGATATGTAGGTAGGTAGATAGATAGATAGAGATAGATAGGTAGGTAGATTGATAGAAACAGATAGGTAGTTAGGTAGATAGATAGATAGAGAAAGGTAGGTAGTTAGATTGATAGATAGATACAGATAGGTAGGTAGGTAGATAGATACAGATAGGTAGGTAGGTAGATAGATAGATACAGATAGGTAGGTAGGTAGATAGATAGATAGAGATATGTAGGTAGGTAGATAGATAGAGATAGGTAGGTAGGTAGATTGATAGATACAGATAGGTAGGTAGGTAGATAGATAGAGATAAGTAGGTAGGTAGATTGATAGATAGAGATAGGTAGGTAGGTAGATAGATAGATAGATAGATAGAGATAGGTAGGTAGGTAGATAGATAGATAGAGATAGGTAGGTAGGTAGATTGATAGATACAGATAGGTAGGTAGGTAGATAGATATATACAGATAGGTAGGTAGGTAGATAGATACATATGTAGGTAGGTAGGTAGATAGATAGATACAGATAGGTAGGTAGGTAGGTAGGTAGATAGATAGATACAGATAGGTAGGTAGGTAGATAGAGAGATAGAGATAGATAGGTAGGTAGATTGATAGATACAGATAGGTAGGTAGGTAGATAGATAGATACAGATAGGTAGGTAGGTAGATAGATAGATACAGATAGGTAGGTAGGTAGGTAGATAGATAGAGATCGGTAGGTAGGTAGGTAGATATATAGTGATAGGTAGGTAGGTAGATAGATAGATAGAGATAGGTAGGTAGGTAGGTAGGTAGATAGATAGAGATAGGTAGGTAGGTAGATAGATAGATAGAGATTGATAGGTAGGTTGATTGATAGAGACAGATAGGTAGTTAGGTAGATAGATAGATAGAGATAGGTAGGTAGGTAGATTGATAGATAGATACAGATAGGTAGGTAGGTAGATAGATACAGATAGGTAGGTAGGTAGATAGATAGATACAGATAGGCAGGTAGGTAGACAGATAGATAGAGATATGTCGGTAGGTAGATAGATAGATAGAGATAGGTAGGTAGGTAGATAGATAGATAGAGACAGGTAGGTAGGTAGGTAGATAGATAGAGATAGGTCGGTAGGTATGTAGATAGATAGAGATAGGTAGGTAGGTAGATTGATAGATAGAGATAGGTAGGTAGGTAGATAGATAGATAGAGATAGGTAGGTAGGTAGATAGATAGATAGAGATAGGTAGGTAGGTAGATTGATAGATACAGTTAGGTAGGTAGGTAGATAGATAGATACAGATAGGTAGGTAGGTAGATAGATAGATACAGATAGGTAGGTAGGTAGATAGATAGATACAGATAGGTAGGTAGGTAGGTAGATATATACAGATAGGTAGGTAGGTAGATAGATAGAGATAGATAGGTAGGTAGATTGATAGATACAGATAGGTAGGTAGGTAGATAGATAAATACAGATAGGTAGGTAGGTAGATAGATAGATACAGATAGGTAGGTAGGTAGGTAGATAGATAGAGATAGGTAGGTAGGTAGGTAGATAGATAGAGATAGGTAGGTAGGTAGGTAGATAGATAGAGATAGGTAGGTAGGTAGATAGATAGATAGAGATAGATAGGTAGGTAGATTGATAGATAGATAGAGATAGGTAGGTAGGTAGATAGATAGATACAGATAGGTAGGTAGGTAGATAGATAGATACAGATAGGTAGGTAGGTAGATAGATAGATAGAGATAGGTAGGTAGGTAGGTAGATAGATAGAGATAGGTAGGTAGGTAGGTAGATAGATAGTGATAGGTAGGTAGGTAGATAGATAGATAGAGATAGGTAGGTAGGTAGGTAGGTAGATAGATAGAGATAGGTAGGTAGGTAGATAGATAGATAGAGATTGATAGGTAGGTTGATTGATAGAGACAGATAGGTAATTAGGTAGATAGATAGATAGAGATAGGTAGGTAGGTAGATTGATAGATAGATACAGATAGGTAGGTAGGTAGATAGATAGATAGAGATAAGTAGGTAGGTAGATTGATAGATAGAGATAGGTAGGTAGGTAGATAGATAGATAGATAGAGATAGGTAGGTAGGTAGATAGATAGAAAGAGATAGGTAGGTAGGTAGATTGATAGATACAGTTAGGTAGGTAGGTAGATAGGTAGATACAGATAGGTAGGTAGGTAGATAGATAGATACAGATAGGTAGGTAGGTAGATAGATAGATACAGATAGGTAGGTAGGTAGGTAGGTAGATAGATAGATACAGATAGGTAGGTAGGTAGATAGATAGATAGAGATAGATAGGTAGGTAGATTGATAGAGACAGATAGGTAGGTAGGTGGATAGATAGATAGAGATAGGTAGGTAGGTAGATTGATAGATACAGATAGGTAGGTAGCTAGATAGATAGATACAGATAGGAAGGTAGGTAGATAGATACAGATATGTAGGTAGGTAGATAGATAGATAGAGATAGGTAGGTAGGTAGGTAGATAGATAGAGATAGGTAGGTAGGTAGGTAGGTAGGTAGAGATAGTTAGGTAGGTTGGTAGATAGATACAGATAGGTAGGTAGGTAGATAGATAGATAGAGATAGGTATGTAGGTAGATTGATAGATACAGATAGGTAGGTAGGTAGGTAGGTAGATAGAGATAGGTAGATAGATAGATAGATAGAGATACATAGGTAGGTAGATTGTTAGAGACAGATAGGTAGGTTGGTAGTTAGATAGATAGAGATAGGTAGGTAGGTAGATTGATAGATACAGATAGGTAGGTAGGTAGATAGATAGATACAGATAGGTAGGTAGGTAGATAGATAGATACAGATATGTAGGTAGGTAGATAGATAGATAGAGATAGGTAGGTAGGTAGGTAGATAGATAGAGATATGTAGGTAGGTAGGTAGATACGTAGAGATATGTAGGTAGGTAGAGAGATAGATAGAGATAGGTAGGTAGGTAGATAGATAGAGATAGGTAGGTAGGTAGATAGATAGATAGATAGAGATAGATAGGTAGGTAGATTGATAGAGACAGATAGGTAGGTAGGTGGATAGATAGATAGAGATAGGTAGGTAGGTAGATTGATAGATACAGATAGGTAGGTAGGTAGATAGATAGATACAGATAGGAAGGTAGGTAGATAGATACAGATATGTAGGTAGGTAGATAGATAGATAGAGATAGGTAGGTAGGTAGGTAAATAGATAGAGATAGGTAGGTAGGTAGGTAGGTAGGTAGGAAGAGATAGTTAGGTAGGTTGGTAGATAGATACAGATAGGTAGGTAGGTAGATAGATAGATAGAGATAGGTAGGTAGGTAGATTGATAGATACAGATAGGTAGGTAGGTAGGTAGATTAATAGAGATAGGTAGGTAGGTAGGTAGATAGAGATAGGTAGGTAGGTATATAGATAGATAGATAGAGATAGGTAGGTAGGTAGATTGATAGATACAGATAGGTAGGTAGCTAGATAGATAGATACAGATAGGTAGGTAGGTAGATAGATAGATAGACATAGGTAGGTAGGTAGATTGATAGATACAGATAGGTAGGTAGGTAGATAGATAGATACAGATAGGTAGGTAGGTAGATAAATAGATAGAGATAGGTAGGTAGGTAGATAGATAAATACAGATAGGTAGGTAGGTAGGTAGATAGATAGAGATAGGTAGGTAGGTAGGTAGATAGATAGATAGAGATAGGTAGGTAGGTAGATTGATAGATACAGATAGGTAGGTAGGTAGATAGATAGATACAGATAGGTAGGTAGGTAGATTGATAGATAGAGATAGGTAGGTTGGTAGATAGATAGATAGAGATAGGTAGGTAGGTAGGTAGATAGATAGAGATAGGTAGGTAGATAGATAGATAGAGATAGGTAGGTAGGTAGATAGATAGAGATAGATAGGTAGGTAGATTGATGGAGACAGATAGGTAGGTAGGTAGATAGATAGATAGCGATAGGTAGGTAGGTAGATAGATAGATACAGATAGGTAGGTAGGTAGATAGATAGATACAGATAGGTAGGTAGGTAGATAGATATATAGAGATAGGTAGGTAGGTAGGTAGATAGATAGAGATAGGTAGGTAGGTAGATAGATAGATAGAGATAGATAGGTAGGTAGATTGATAGAGACAGATAAGTAGGTAGGTAGATAGATAGAGATAGGTAGGTAGGTAGATTGATAGATACAGATAGGTAGGTAGGTAAGATAGATACAGATAGGTAGGTAGGTAGATAGATAGATACAGATATGTAGGTAGGTAGATAGATAGATACAGATAGGTAGGTAGGTAGGTAGATAGATAGAGATAGGTAGGTAGGTAGGTAGATAGATAAAGATAGGTAGGTAGGTAGGTAGATAGATAGAGATAGGTAAGTAGGTAGGTAGATAGATAGAGATAGGTAGGTAGGTAGAGAGATAGATAGAGATAGGTAGGTAGGTAGGTAGATAGATAGAGATAGGTAGGTAGGTAGATAGATAGATAGAGATAGATAGGTAGGTAGATTGATAGAGACAGATAGGTAGGTAGGTGGATAGATAGATACAGATATGTAGGTAGGTAGATAGATAGATAGAGATAGGTAGGTAGGTAGGTAGATAGATAGAGATAGGTAGGTAGGTAGGTAGATAGATAAAGATAGGTAGGTAGGTAGGTAGATAGATAGAGATAGGTAGGTAGGTAGGTAGATAGATAGAGATAGGTAGGTAGGTAGAGAGATAGATAGAGATAGGTAGGTAGGTAGGTAGATAGATAGAGATAGGTAGGTAGGTAGATAGATAGATAGAGATAGATAGGTAGGTAGATTGATAGAGACAGATAGGTAGGTAGGTGGATAGATAGATAGAGATAGGTAGGTAGGTAGATTGATAGATACAGATAGGTAGGTAGGTAGATAGATAGATACAGATAGGTAGGTAGGTAGATAGATACAGATATGTAGGTAGGTAGGTAGATAGATAGAGATAGGTAGGTAGGTAGGTAGATAGATAGATAGATAGATAGAGATAGGTAGGTAGGTAGGTAGGTAGGTAGAGATAGTTAGGTAGGTTGGTAGATAGATACAGATAGGTAGGTAGGTAGATAGATAGATAGAGAGAGGTAGGTAGGTAGATTGATAGATACAAATAGGTAGGTAGGTAGGTAGATAGATAGATATATGTAGGTAGGTAGGTAGATAGAGATAGGTAGGTAGGTAGATAGATAGATAGAGAGAGATAGGTAGGTAGGTAGATTGATAGATACAGATAGGTAGGTAGCTAGATAGATAGATACAGATAGGTAGGTAGGTAGGTAGATATATACAGATAGGTAGGTAGGTAGATAGATAGATAGAGATAGATAGGTAGGTAGATTGATAGATACAGATAGGTAGGTAGGTAGATAGATAGATACAGATATGTAGGTAGGTAGATAGATAGATAGAGATAGGTAGGTAGGTAGGTAGATAGATAGAGATATGTAGGTAGGTAGGTAGATAGGTAGAGATATGTAGGTAGGTAGAGAGATAGATAGAGATAGGTAGGTAGGTAGGTAGATAGATAGAGATAGGTAGGTAGGTAGATAGATAGATAGAGATAGATAGGTAGGTAGATTGATAGAGACAGATAGGTAGGTAGGTGGATAGATAGATAGAGATAGGTAGGTAGGTAGATTGATAGATACAGATAGGTAGGTAGGTAGATAGATAGATACAGATAGGAAGGTAGGTAGATAGATACAGATATGTAGGTAGGTAGATAGATAGATAGAGATAGGTAGGTAGGTAGGTAGATAGATACAGATAGGTAGGTAGGTAGGTAGGTAGAGATAGTTAGGTAGGTTGGTAGATAGATACAGATAGGTAGGTAGGTAGATAGATAGATAGAGATAGGTAGGTAGGTAGATTGATAGATACAGATAGGTAGGTAGGTAGGTAGATTAATAGAGATAGGTAGGTAGGTAGGTAGATAGAGATAGGTAGGTAGGTATATAGATAGATAGAGATAGGTAGGTAGGTAGATTGATAGATACAGATAGGTAGGTAGCTAGATAGATAGATACAGATAGGTAGGTAGGTAGATAGATAGATAGACATAGGTAGGTAGGTAGATTGATAGATATAGATAGGTAGGTAGGTAGATAGATAGATACAGATAGGTAGGTAGGTAGATAAATAGATAGAGATAGGTAGGTAGGTAGATAGATAAATACAGATAGGTAGGTAGGTAGGTAGATAGATAGAGATAGGTAGGTAGGTAGGTAGATAGATAGATAGAGATAGGTAGGTAGGTAGATTGATAGATACAGATAGGTAGGTAGATAGATAGATACAGATAGGTAGGTAGGTAGATTGATAGATAGAGATAGGTAGGTTGGTAGATAGATAGATAGAGATAGGTAGGTAGGTAGGTAGATAGATAGAGATAGGTAGGTAGATAGATAGAGATAGGTAGATAGATAGATAGATAGAGATAGATAGGTAGGTAGATTGATGGAGACAGATAGGTAGGTAGGTAGATAGATAGATAGCGATAGGTAGGTAGGTAGATAGATACAGATAGGTAGGTAGGTAGATAGATAGATACAGACAGGTAGGTAGGTAGATAGATAGATAGAGATAGGTAGGTAGGTAGTTAGATAGATAGAGATAGGTAGGTAGGTAGATAGATAGATAGAGATAGATAGGTAGGTAGATTGATAGAGACAGATAAGTAGGTAGGTAGATAGATAGAGATAGGTAGGTAGGTAGATTGATAGATACAGATAGGTAGGTAGGTAAGATAGATACAGATAGGTAGGTAGGTAGATAGATACAGATATGTAGGTAGGTAGATAGATAGATAGAGATAGGTAGGTAGGTAGGTAGATAGATAGAGATAGGTAGGTAAGTAGGTAGATAGATAAAGATAGGTAGGTAGGTAGGTAGATAGATAGAGATAGGTAGGTAGGTAGATAGATAGAGATAGGTAGGTAGGTAGAGAGATAGATAGAGATAGGTAGGTAGGTAGGTAGATAGATAGAGATAGGTAGGTAGGTAGATAGATAGATAGAGATAGATAGGTAGGTAGATTGATAGAGACAGATAGGTAGGTAGGTGGATAGATAGATAGAGATAGGTAGGTAGGTAGATTGATAGATACAGATAGGAAGGTAGGTAGATAGATAGATACAGATAGGTAGGTAGGTAGATAGATACAGATATGTAGGTAGGTAGGTAGATAGATAGATAGAGATAGGTAGGTAGGTAGGTAGGTAGAGATAGTTAGGTAGGTTGGTAGATAGATACAGATAGGTAGGTAGGTAGATAGATAGATAGAGAGAGGTAGGTAGGTAGATTGATAGATACAGATAGGTAGGTAGGTAGGTAGATAGAGATAGGTAGGTAGGTAGATAGATAGATAGAGAGAGATAGGTAGGTAGGTAGATTGATAGATACAGATAGGTAGGTAGCTAGATAGATAGATACAGATAGGTAGGTAGGTAGGTAGATATATACAGATAGGTAGGTAGGTAGGTAGATAGACAGATAGAGATAGATAGGTAGGTAGATTGATAGATACAGATAGGTAGGTAGGTAGATAGATAAATACAGATAGGTAGGTAGGTAGATAGATAGATACAGATATGTAGGTAGGTAGATAGATAGATAGAGATAGGTAGGTAGGTAGGTAGATAGATAGAGATAGGTAGGTAGGTAGGTAGATAGATAGAGATAGGTAGGTAGGTAGATAGATAGATAGAGATAGATAGGTAGGTAGATTGATAGATAGATAGAGATAGGTAGGTAGGTAGATAGATAGATACAGATAGGTAGGTAGGTAGATAGATAGATACAGATAGGTAGGTAGGTAGATAGATAGATAGAGATAGGTAGGTAGGTAGGTAGATAGATAGAGATAGGTAGGTAGGTAGGTAGATAGATAGTGATAGGTAGGTAGGTAGATAGATAGATAGAGATAGGTAGGTAGGTAGATTGATAGATAGATACAGATAGGTAGGTAGGTAGATAGATACAGATAGGTAGGTAGGTAGATAGATAGATACAGATAGGCAGGTAGGTAGATAGATAGATAGAGATATGTAGGTAGGTAGATAGATAGATAGAGATAGGTAGGTAGGTAGATAGATAGATAGAGACAGGTAGGTAGGTAGGTAGATAGATAGAGATAGGTCGGTAGGTATGTAGATAGATAGAGATAGGTAGGTAGGTAGATTGATAGATAGAGATAGGTAGGCAGGTAGATAGATAGATAGAGATAAGTAGGTAGGTAGATTGATAGATAGAGATAGGTAGGTAGGTAGATAGATAGATAGATAGATAGAGATAGGTAGGTAGGTAGATAGATAGATAGAGATAGGTAGGTAGGTAGATTGATAGATACAGTTAGGTAGGTAGGTAGATAGGTAGATACAGATAGGTAGGTACGTAGATAGGTAGATACAGATAGGTAGGTAGGTAGATAGATAGATACAGATAGGTAGGTAGGTAGGTAGGTAGATAGATAGATACAGATAGGTAGGTAGGTAGATAGATAGATAGAGATAGATAGGTAGGTAGATTGATAGAGACAGATAGGTAGGTAGGTGGATAGATAGATAGAGATAGGTAGGTAGGTAGATTGATAGATACAGATAGGTAGGTAGGTAGATAGATAGATACAGATAGGAAGGTAGGTAGATAGATACAGATATGTAGGTAGGTAGATAGATAGATAGAGATAGGTAGGTAGGTAGGTAGATAGATAGAGATAGGTAGGTAGGTAGGTAGGTAGAGATAGTTAGGTAGGTTGGTAGATAGATACAGATAGGTAGGTAGGTAGATAGATAGATAGAGATAGGTAGGTAGGTAGATTGATAAATACAGATAGGTAGGTAGGTAGGTAGATAGATAGAGATAGGTAGGTAGATAGATAGATAGAGATACATAGGTAGGTAGATTGTTAGAGACAGATAGGTAGGTTGGTAGATAGATAGATAGAGATAGGTAGGTAGGTAGATTGATAGATACAGATAGGTAGGTAGGTAGATAGATAGGTACAGATAGGTAGGTAGGTAGATAGATAGATACAGATATGTAGGTAGGTAGATAGATAGATAGAGATAGGTAGGTAGGTAGGTAGATAGATAGAGATATGTAGGTAGGTAGGTAGATAGGTAGAGATATGTAGGTAGGTAGAGAGATAGATAGAGATAGGTAGGTAGGTAGGTAGATAGATACAGATAGGTAGGTAGGTAGATAGATAGATACAGATAGGTAGGTAGGTAGGTAGATAGATAGAGATAGGTAGGTAGGTAGGTAGATATATAGTGATAGGTAGGTAGGTAGATAGATAGATAGAGATAGGTAGGTAGGTAGGTAGGTAGATAGATAGAGATAGGTAGGTAGGTAGATAGATAGATAGAGATTGATAGGTAGGTTGATTGATAGAGACAGATAGGTAGTTAGGTAGATAGATAGATAGAGATAGGTAGGTAGGTAGATTGATAGATAGATACAGATAGGTAGGTAGGTAGATAGATACAGATAGGTAGGTAGGTAGATAGATAGATACAGATAGGCAGGTAGGTAGACAGATAGATAGAGATATGTCGGTAGGTAGATAGATAGATAGAGATAGGTAGGTAGGTAGATAGATAGATAGAGACAGGTAGGTAGGTAGGTAGATAGATAGAGATAGGTCGGTAGGTATGTAGATAGATAGAGATAGGTAGGTAGGTAGATTGATAGATAGAGATAGGTAGGTAGGTAGATAGATAGATAGAGATAGGTAGGTAGGTAGATAGATAGATAGAGATAGGTAGGTAGGTAGATTGATAGATACAGTTAGGTAGGTAGGTAGATAGATAGATACAGATAGGTAGGTAGGTAGATAGATAGATACAGATAGGTAGGTAGGTAGATAGATAGATACAGATAGGTAGGTAGGTAGGTAGATATATACAGATAGGTAGGTAGGTAGATAGATAGAGATAGATAGGTAGGTAGATTGATAGATACAGATAGGTAGGTAGGTAGATAGATAAATACAGATAGGTAGGTAGGTAGATAGATAGATACAGATAGGTAGGTAGGTAGGTAGATAGATAGAGATAGGTAGGTAGGTAGGTAGATAGATAGAGATAGGTAGGTAGGTAGGTAGATAGATAGAGATAGGTAGGTAGGTAGATAGATAGATAGAGATAGATAGGTAGGTAGATTGATAGATAGATAGAGATAGGTAGGTAGGTAGATAGATAGATACAGATAGGTAGGTAGGTAGATAGATAGATACAGATAGGTAGGTAGGTAGATAGATAGATAGAGATAGGTAGGTAGGTAGGTAGATAGATAGAGATAGGTAGGTAGGTAGGTAGATAGATAGTGATAGGTAGGTAGGTAGATAGATAGATAGAGATAGGTAGGTAGGTAGGTAGGTAGATAGATAGAGATAGGTAGGTAGGTAGATAGATAGATAGAGATTGATAGGTAGGTTGATTGATAGAGACAGATAGGTAATTAGGTAGATAGATAGATAGAGATAGGTAGGTAGGTAGATTGATAGATAGATACAGATAGGTAGGTAGGTAGATAGATAGATAGAGATAAGTAGGTAGGTAGATTGATAGATAGAGATAGGTAGGTAGGTAGATAGATAGATAGATAGAGATAGGTAGGTAGGTAGATAGATAGAAAGAGATAGGTAGGTAGGTAGATTGATAGATACAGTTAGGTAGGTAGGTAGATAGGTAGATACAGATAGGTAGGTAGGTAGATAGATAGATACAGATAGGTAGGTAGGTAGATAGATAGATACAGATAGGTAGGTAGGTAGGTAGGTAGATAGATAGATACAGATAGGTAGGTAGGTAGATAGATAGATAGAGATAGATAGGTAGGTAGATTGATAGAGACAGATAGGTAGGTAGGTGGATAGATAGATAGAGATAGGTAGGTAGGTAGATTGATAGATACAGATAGGTAGGTAGCTAGATAGATAGATACAGATAGGAAGGTAGGTAGATAGATACAGATATGTAGGTAGGTAGATAGATAGATAGAGATAGGTAGGTAGGTAGGTAGATAGATAGAGATAGGTAGGTAGGTAGGTAGGTAGGTAGAGATAGTTAGGTAGGTTGGTAGATAGATACAGATAGGTAGGTAGGTAGATAGATAGATAGAGATAGGTATGTAGGTAGATTGATAGATACAGATAGGTAGGTAGGTAGGTAGGTAGATAGAGATAGGTAGATAGATAGATAGATAGAGATACATAGGTAGGTAGATTGTTAGAGACAGATAGGTAGGTTGGTAGTTAGATAGATAGAGATAGGTAGGTAGGTAGATTGATAGATACAGATAGGTAGGTAGGTAGATAGATAGATACAGATAGGTAGGTAGGTAGATAGATAGATACAGATATGTAGGTAGGTAGATAGATAGATAGAGATAGGTAGGTAGGTAGGTAGATAGATAGAGATATGTAGGTAGGTAGGTAGATACGTAGAGATATGTAGGTAGGTAGAGAGATAGATAGAGATAGGTAGGTAGGTAGATAGATAGAGATAGGTAGGTAGGTAGATAGATAGATAGATAGAGATAGATAGGTAGGTAGATTGATAGAGACAGATAGGTAGGTAGGTGGATAGATAGATAGAGATAGGTAGGTAGGTAGATTGATAGATACAGATAGGTAGGTAGGTAGATAGATAGATACAGATAGGAAGGTAGGTAGATAGATACAGATATGTAGGTAGGTAGATAGATAGATAGAGATAGGTAGGTAGGTAGGTAAATAGATAGAGATAGGTAGGTAGGTAGGTAGGTAGGTAGGAAGAGATAGTTAGGTAGGTTGGTAGATAGATACAGATAGGTAGGTAGGTAGATAGATAGATAGAGATAGGTAGGTAGGTAGATTGATAGATACAGATAGGTAGGTAGGTAGGTAGATTAATAGAGATAGGTAGGTAGGTAGGTAGATAGAGATAGGTAGGTAGGTATATAGATAGATAGATAGAGATAGGTAGGTAGGTAGATTGATAGATACAGATAGGTAGGTAGCTAGATAGATAGATACAGATAGGTAGGTAGGTAGATAGATAGATAGACATAGGTAGGTAGGTAGATTGATAGATACAGATAGGTAGGTAGGTAGATAGATAGATACAGATAGGTAGGTAGGTAGATAAATAGATAGAGATAGGTAGGTAGGTAGATAGATAAATACAGATAGGTAGGTAGGTAGGTAGATAGATAGAGATAGGTAGGTAGGTAGGTAGATAGATAGATAGAGATAGGTAGGTAGGTAGATTGATAGATACAGATAGGTAGGTAGGTAGATAGATAGATACAGATAGGTAGGTAGGTAGATTGATAGATAGAGATAGGTAGGTTGGTAGATAGATAGATAGAGATAGGTAGGTAGGTAGGTAGATAGATAGAGATAGGTAGGTAGATAGATAGATAGAGATAGGTAGGTAGGTAGATAGATAGAGATAGATAGGTAGGTAGATTGATGGAGACAGATAGGTAGGTAGGTAGATAGATAGATAGCGATAGGTAGGTAGGTAGATAGATAGATACAGATAGGTAGGTAGGTAGATAGATAGATACAGATAGGTAGGTAGGTAGATAGATATATAGAGATAGGTAGGTAGGTAGGTAGATAGATAGAGATAGGTAGGTAGGTAGATAGATAGATAGAGATAGATAGGTAGGTAGATTGATAGAGACAGATAAGTAGGTAGGTAGATAGATAGAGATAGGTAGGTAGGTAGATTGATAGATACAGATAGGTAGGTAGGTAAGATAGATACAGATAGGTAGGTAGGTAGATAGATAGATACAGATATGTAGGTAGGTAGATAGATAGATACAGATAGGTAGGTAGGTAGGTAGATAGATAGAGATAGGTAGGTAGGTAGGTAGATAGATAAAGATAGGTAGGTAGGTAGGTAGATAGATAGAGATAGGTAAGTAGGTAGGTAGATAGATAGAGATAGGTAGGTAGGTAGAGAGATAGATAGAGATAGGTAGGTAGGTAGGTAGATAGATAGAGATAGGTAGGTAGGTAGATAGATAGATAGAGATAGATAGGTAGGTAGATTGATAGAGACAGATAGGTAGGTAGGTGGATAGATAGATACAGATATGTAGGTAGGTAGATAGATAGATAGAGATAGGTAGGTAGGTAGGTAGATAGATAGAGATAGGTAGGTAGGTAGGTAGATAGATAAAGATAGGTAGGTAGGTAGGTAGATAGATAGAGATAGGTAGGTAGGTAGGTAGATAGATAGAGATAGGTAGGTAGGTAGAGAGATAGATAGAGATAGGTAGGTAGGTAGGTAGATAGATAGAGATAGGTAGGTAGGTAGATAGATAGATAGAGATAGATAGGTAGGTAGATTGATAGAGACAGATAGGTAGGTAGGTGGATAGATAGATAGAGATAGGTAGGTAGGTAGATTGATAGATACAGATAGGTAGGTAGGTAGATAGATAGATACAGATAGGTAGGTAGGTAGATAGATACAGATATGTAGGTAGGTAGGTAGATAGATAGAGATAGGTAGGTAGGTAGGTAGATAGATAGATAGATAGATAGAGATAGGTAGGTAGGTAGGTAGGTAGGTAGAGATAGTTAGGTAGGTTGGTAGATAGATACAGATAGGTAGGTAGGTAGATAGATAGATAGAGAGAGGTAGGTAGGTAGATTGATAGATACAAATAGGTAGGTAGGTAGGTAGATAGATAGATATATGTAGGTAGGTAGGTAGATAGAGATAGGTAGGTAGGTAGATAGATAGATAGAGAGAGATAGGTAGGTAGGTAGATTGATAGATACAGATAGGTAGGTAGCTAGATAGATAGATACAGATAGGTAGGTAGGTAGGTAGATATATACAGATAGGTAGGTAGGTAGATAGATAGATAGAGATAGATAGGTAGGTAGATTGATAGATACAGATAGGTAGGTAGGTAGATAGATAGATACAGATATGTAGGTAGGTAGATAGATAGATAGAGATAGGTAGGTAGGTAGGTAGATAGATAGAGATATGTAGGTAGGTAGGTAGATAGGTAGAGATATGTAGGTAGGTAGAGAGATAGATAGAGATAGGTAGGTAGGTAGGTAGATAGATAGAGATAGGTAGGTAGGTAGATAGATAGATAGAGATAGATAGGTAGGTAGATTGATAGAGACAGATAGGTAGGTAGGTGGATAGATAGATAGAGATAGGTAGGTAGGTAGATTGATAGATACAGATAGGTAGGTAGGTAGATAGATAGATACAGATAGGAAGGTAGGTAGATAGATACAGATATGTAGGTAGGTAGATAGATAGATAGAGATAGGTAGGTAGGTAGGTAGATAGATACAGATAGGTAGGTAGGTAGGTAGGTAGAGATAGTTAGGTAGGTTGGTAGATAGATACAGATAGGTAGGTAGGTAGATAGATAGATAGAGATAGGTAGGTAGGTAGATTGATAGATACAGATAGGTAGGTAGGTAGGTAGATTAATAGAGATAGGTAGGTAGGTAGGTAGATAGAGATAGGTAGGTAGGTATATAGATAGATAGAGATAGGTAGGTAGGTAGATTGATAGATACAGATAGGTAGGTAGCTAGATAGATAGATACAGATAGGTAGGTAGGTAGATAGATAGATAGACATAGGTAGGTAGGTAGATTGATAGATATAGATAGGTAGGTAGGTAGATAGATAGATACAGATAGGTAGGTAGGTAGATAAATAGATAGAGATAGGTAGGTAGGTAGATAGATAAATACAGATAGGTAGGTAGGTAGGTAGATAGATAGAGATAGGTAGGTAGGTAGGTAGATAGATAGATAGAGATAGGTAGGTAGGTAGATTGATAGATACAGATAGGTAGGTAGATAGATAGATACAGATAGGTAGGTAGGTAGATTGATAGATAGAGATAGGTAGGTTGGTAGATAGATAGATAGAGATAGGTAGGTAGGTAGGTAGATAGATAGAGATAGGTAGGTAGATAGATAGAGATAGGTAGATAGATAGATAGATAGAGATAGATAGGTAGGTAGATTGATGGAGACAGATAGGTAGGTAGGTAGATAGATAGATAGCGATAGGTAGGTAGGTAGATAGATACAGATAGGTAGGTAGGTAGATAGATAGATACAGACAGGTAGGTAGGTAGATAGATAGATAGAGATAGGTAGGTAGGTAGTTAGATAGATAGAGATAGGTAGGTAGGTAGATAGATAGATAGAGATAGATAGGTAGGTAGATTGATAGAGACAGATAAGTAGGTAGGTAGATAGATAGAGATAGGTAGGTAGGTAGATTGATAGATACAGATAGGTAGGTAGGTAAGATAGATACAGATAGGTAGGTAGGTAGATAGATACAGATATGTAGGTAGGTAGATAGATAGATAGAGATAGGTAGGTAGGTAGGTAGATAGATAGAGATAGGTAGGTAAGTAGGTAGATAGATAAAGATAGGTAGGTAGGTAGGTAGATAGATAGAGATAGGTAGGTAGGTAGATAGATAGAGATAGGTAGGTAGGTAGAGAGATAGATAGAGATAGGTAGGTAGGTAGGTAGATAGATAGAGATAGGTAGGTAGGTAGATAGATAGATAGAGATAGATAGGTAGGTAGATTGATAGAGACAGATAGGTAGGTAGGTGGATAGATAGATAGAGATAGGTAGGTAGGTAGATTGATAGATACAGATAGGAAGGTAGGTAGATAGATAGATACAGATAGGTAGGTAGGTAGATAGATACAGATATGTAGGTAGGTAGGTAGATAGATAGATAGAGATAGGTAGGTAGGTAGGTAGGTAGAGATAGTTAGGTAGGTTGGTAGATAGATACAGATAGGTAGGTAGGTAGATAGATAGATAGAGAGAGGTAGGTAGGTAGATTGATAGATACAGATAGGTAGGTAGGTAGGTAGATAGAGATAGGTAGGTAGGTAGATAGATAGATAGAGAGAGATAGGTAGGTAGGTAGATTGATAGATACAGATAGGTAGGTAGCTAGATAGATAGATACAGATAGGTAGGTAGGTAGGTAGATATATACAGATAGGTAGGTAGGTAGGTAGATAGATAGATAGAGATAGATAGGTAGGTAGATTGATAGATACAGATAGGTAGGTAGGTAGATAGATAAATACAGATAGGTAGGTAGGTAGATAGATAGATACAGATATGTAGGTAGGTAGATAGATAGATAGAGATAGGTAGGTAGGTAGGTAGATAGATAGAGATAGGTAGGTAGGTAGGTAGATAGATAGAGATAGGTAGGTAGGTAGATAGATAGATAGAGATAGATAGGTAGGTAGATTGATAGATAGATAGAGATAGGTAGGTAGGTAGATAGATAGATACAGATAGGTAGGTAGGTAGATAGATAGATACAGATAGGTAGGTAGGTAGATAGATAGATAGAGATAGGTAGGTAGGTAGGTAGATAGATAGAGATAGGTAGGTAGGTAGGTAGATAGATAGTGATAGGTAGGTAGGTAGATAGATAGATAGAGATAGGTAGGTAGGTAGATTGATAGATAGATACAGATAGGTAGGTAGGTAGATAGATACAGATAGGTAGGTAGGTAGATAGATAGATACAGATAGGCAGGTAGGTAGATAGATAGATAGAGATATGTAGGTAGGTAGATAGATAGATAGAGATAGGTAGGTAGGTAGATAGATAGATAGAGACAGGTAGGTAGGTAGGTAGATAGATAGAGATAGGTCGGTAGGTATGTAGATAGATAGAGATAGGTAGGTAGGTAGATTGATAGATAGAGATAGGTAGGCAGGTAGATAGATAGATAGAGATAAGTAGGTAGGTAGATTGATAGATAGAGATAGGTAGGTAGGTAGATAGATAGATAGATAGATAGAGATAGGTAGGTAGGTAGATAGATAGATAGAGATAGGTAGGTAGGTAGATTGATAGATACAGTTAGGTAGGTAGGTAGATAGGTAGATACAGATAGGTAGGTACGTAGATAGGTAGATACAGATAGGTAGGTAGGTAGATAGATAGATACAGATAGGTAGGTAGGTAGGTAGGTAGATAGATAGATACAGATAGGTAGGTAGGTAGATAGATAGATAGAGATAGATAGGTAGGTAGATTGATAGAGACAGATAGGTAGGTAGGTGGATAGATAGATAGAGATAGGTAGGTAGGTAGATTGATAGATACAGATAGGTAGGTAGGTAGATAGATAGATACAGATAGGAAGGTAGGTAGATAGATACAGATATGTAGGTAGGTAGATAGATAGATAGAGATAGGTAGGTAGGTAGGTAGATAGATAGAGATAGGTAGGTAGGTAGGTAGGTAGAGATAGTTAGGTAGGTTGGTAGATAGATACAGATAGGTAGGTAGGTAGATAGATAGATAGAGATAGGTAGGTAGGTAGATTGATAAATACAGATAGGTAGGTAGGTAGGTAGATAGATAGAGATAGGTAGGTAGATAGATAGATAGAGATACATAGGTAGGTAGATTGTTAGAGACAGATAGGTAGGTTGGTAGATAGATAGATAGAGATAGGTAGGTAGGTAGATTGATAGATACAGATAGGTAGGTAGGTAGATAGATAGGTACAGATAGGTAGGTAGGTAGATAGATAGATACAGATATGTAGGTAGGTAGATAGATAGATAGAGATAGGTAGGTAGGTAGGTAGATAGATAGAGATATGTAGGTAGGTAGGTAGATAGGTAGAGATATGTAGGTAGGTAGAGAGATAGATAGAGATAGGTAGGTAGGTAGGTAGATAGATAGAGATAGGTAGGTAGGTAGATAGATAGATAGATAGAGATAGATAGGTAGGTAGATTGATAGAGACAGATAGGTAGGTAGGTGGATAGATAGATAGAGATAGGTAGGTAGGTAGATTGATAGATACAGATAGGTAGGTAGGTAGATAGATAGATACAGATAGGAAGGTAGGTAGATAGATACAGATATGTAGGTAGGTAGATAGATAGATAGAGATAGGTAGGTAGGTAGGTAGATAGATAGAGATAGGTAGGTAGGTAGGTAGGTAGGTAGAGATAGTTAGGTAGTTTGGTAGATAGATACAGATAGGTAGGTAGGTAGATAGATAGATAGAGATAGGTAGGTAGGTAGATTGATAGATACAGATAGGTAGGTAGGTAGGTAGATAGATAGAGATAGGTAGGTAGGTAGGTAGATAGATAGATAGAGATAGGTAGGTAGGTAGATTGATAGATACAGATAGGTAGGTAGGTAGATAGATAGATACAGATAGGTAGGTAGGTAGATTGATAGATAGAGATAGGTAGGTTGGTAGATAGATAGATAGAGATAGGTAGGTAGGTAGGTAGATAGATAGAGATAGGTAGGTAGATAGATAGATAGAGATAGGTAGGTAGGTAGATAGATAGAGATAGATAGGTAGGTAGATTGATGGACACAGATAGGTAGGTAGGTAGATAGATAGATAGCGATAGGTAGGTAGGTAGATAGATAGATACAGATAGGTAGGTAGGTAGATAGATAGATACAGATAGGTAGGTAGGTAGGTAGATAGATAGATAGAGATAGGTAGGTAGGTAGGTAGATAGATAGAGATAGGTAGGTAGGTAGATAGATAGATAGAGATAGATAGGTAGGTAGATTGATAGAGACAGATAAGTAGGTAGGTAGATAGATAGAGATAGGTAGGTAGGTAGATTGATAGATACAGATAGGTAGGTAGGTAAGATAGATACAGATAGGTAGGTAGGTAGATAGATAGATACAGATATGTAGGTAGGTAGATAGATAGATACAGATAGGTAGGTAGGTAGATAGATAGATACAGATAGGTAGGTAGGTAGATAGATACAGATATGTAGGTAGGTAGGTAGATAGATAGAGATAGGTAGGTAGGTAGGTAGATAGATAGATAGATAGAGATAGGTAGGTAGGTAGGTAGGTAGGTAGGTAGAGATAGTTAGGTAGGTTGGTAGATAGATACAGATAGGTAGGTAGATAGATAGATAGAGAGAGGTAGGTAGGTAGATTGATAGATACAGATAGGTAGGTAGGTAGGTAGATAGATAGAGATATGTAGGTAGGTAGGTAGATAGAGATAGGTAGGTAGGTAGATAGATAGATAGAGAGAGATAGGTAGGTAGGTAGATTGATAGATACAGATAGGTAGGTAGCTAGATAGATAGATACAGATATGTAGATAGGTAGATAGATAGATAGACATAGGTAGGTAGGTAGATTGATAGATACAGATAGGTAGGTAGGTAGATAGATAGATACAGATAGGTAGTTAGGTAGATAAATAGATAGAGATAGGTAGGTAGGTAGATAGATAAATACAGATAGGTAGGTAGGTAGGTAGATAGATAGAGATAGGTAGGTAGGTAGATAAATAGATAGAGATAGGTAGGTAGGTAGATTGATAGATACAGATAGGTAGGTAGATAGGTAGATAGATACAGATAGGTAGGTAAGTACATAGATACAGATATGTAGGTAGGTAGATAGATAGATAGAGATAGGTAGGTAGGTAGATAGATAGAGATAGGTAGGTAGGTAGGTAGATAGATAGAGATAGGTAGGTAGGTAGAGAGATAGATAGAGATAGGTAGGTAGGTAGGTAGGTAGGTAGATAGATAGAGATAGGTAGTAAGGTAGATAGATAGATAGAGATAGATAGGTAGGTAGATTGATAGAGACAGATTGGTAGGTAGGTGGATAGATAGATAGAGATAGGTAGGTAGGTAGGTAGATAGATAGAGATAGGTAGGTAGGTAGAGAGATAGATAGAGATAGGTAGGTAGGTAGGTAGATAGATAGAGATAGGTAGGTAGTTAGATAGATAGATAGAGATAGATAGGTAGGTAGATTGATAGAGACAGATAGGTAGGTAGGTGGATAGATAGATAGAGATAGGTAGGTAGGTAGATTGATAGATACAGATAGGTAGGTAGGTAGATAGATAGATACAGATAGGTAGGTAGGTAGATAGATACAGATATGTAGGTAGGTAGGTAGATAGATAGATAGATAGATAGAGATAGGTAGGTAGGTAGGTAGGTAGAGATAGTTAGGTAGGTTGGTAGATAGATACAGATAGGTAGGTAGGTAGATAGATAGTTAGAGAGAGGTAGGTAGGTAGATTGATAGATACAGATAGGTAGGTAGGTAGGTAGATAGATAGAGATATGTAGGTAGGTAGGTAGATAGAGATAGGTAGGTAGGTAGATAGATAGATAGAGAGAGATAGGTAGGTAGGTAGATTGATAGATACAGATAGGTAGGTAGCTAGCTAGATAGATACAGATAGGTAGGTAGGTAGGTAGATATATACAGATAGGTAGGTAGGTAGATAGATAGATAGAGATAGATAGGTAGGTAGATTGATAGATACAGATAGGTAGGTAGGTAGATTGATAGATACAGATAGGTAGGTAGGTAGATAGATAGATACAGATATGTAGGTAGGTAGATAGATAGATAGAGATAGGTAGGTAGGTAGGTAGATAGATAGAGATAGGTAGGTAGGTAGGTAGATAGATAGACATAGGTAGGTAGGTAGATAGATAGAGATAGATAGGTAGGTAGATTGATAGATAGATAGAGATAGGTAGGTAGGTAGATAGATAGATACAGATAGGTAGGTAGGTAGATAGATAGATAGAGATAGGTAGGTAGGTAGGTAGGTAGATAGATAGAGATAGGTAGGTAGGTAGGTAGATAGATAGTGATAGGTAGGTAGGTAGATAGATAGATAGAGATAGGTAGGTAGGTAGGTAGGTAGATAGATAGAGATAGGTAGGAAGGTAGATAGATAGATAGAGATTGATAGATATGTTGATTGATAGAGACAGATAGGTAGTTAGGTAGATAGATAGATAGAGATAGGTAGGTAGGTAGATTGATAGATAGATACAGATAGGTAGGTAGGTAGATAGATACAGATAGGTAGGTAGGTAGATAGATAGATACAGATAGGCAGGTAGGTAGATAGATAGATAGAGATATGTAGGTAGGTAGATAGATAGAGATAGGTAGGTAGGTAGATAGATAGATAGAGACAGGTAGGTAGGTAGGTAGATAGATAGAGATAGGTCGGTAGGTATGTAGATAGATAGAGATAGGTAGGTAGGTAGATTGATAGATAGAGATAGGTAGGCAGGTAGATAGATAGATAGAGATAAGTAGGTAGGTAGATTGATAGATAGAGATAGGTAGGTAGGTAGATAGATAGATAGATAGAGATAGGTAGGTAGGTAGATAGATAGATAGAGATAGGTAGGTAGGTAGATTGATAGATACAGTTAGGTAGGTAGGTAGATAGGTAGATACAGATAGGTAGGTAGGTAGATAGATAGATACAGATAGGTAGGTAGGTAGATAGATAGATACAGATAGGTAGGTAGGTAGGTAGGTAGATAGATAGATACAGATAGGTAGGTAGGTAGATAGATAGATAGAGATAGATAGGTAGGTAGATTGATAGAGACAGATAGGTAGGTAGGTGGATAGATAGATAGAGATAGGTAGGTAGGTAGATTGATAGATACAGATAGGTAGGTAGGTAGATAGATAGATACAGATAGGAAGGTAGGTAGATAGATACAGATATGTAGGTAGGTAGATAGATAGATAGAGATAGGTAGGTAGGTAGGTAGATAGATAGAGATAGGTAGGTAGGTAGGTAGGTAGGTAGAGATAGTTAGGTAGGTTGGTAGATAGATACAGATAGGTAGGTAGGTAGATAGATAGATAGAGATAGGTAGGTAGGTAGATTGATAGATACAGATAGGTAGGTAGGTAGGTAGATAGATAGAGATAGGTAGGTAGATAGATAGATAGAGATACATAGGTAGGTAGATTGTTAGAGACAGATAGGTAGGTTGGTAGATAGATAGATAGAGATAGGTAGGTAGGTAGGTAGATGGATAGAGATATGTAGGTAGGTAGATAGATAGATAGAGATAGGTATCTAGGTAGATTGGTAGATACAGATAGGTAGGTAGGTAGATAGATAGATAGATACAGATAGGTAGGTAGGTAGATAGATAGATAGAGATAGGTAGGTAGCTAGATAGATAGATACAGATAGGTAGGTAGGTAGATAGGTAAATACAGATAGGTAAGTAGGTAGATAGATAGATAGAGATAGGTAGGTAGGTAGATTGATAGATACAGATAGGTAGGTAGGTATGTAGATAGATAGATACAGATAGGTAGGTAGGTAGATTGATAGATAGAGATAGGTAGGTAGGTAGGTAGATAGATAGAGATAGGTAGGTAGGTAGATTGATAGATACAGATAGGTAGGTAGGTCGATAGATAGATACAGATAGATAGGTAGGTAGATTGATAGATAGAGATAGGTAGGTAGATAGATAGATAGATAGATAGATAGATAGATAGATAGATAGATAGATAGATAGATAGAGATAGGTAGGTAGGTAGGTAGATAGATAGAGATAGGTAGGTAGGTAGATTGATAGTTACAGATAGGTAGATAGGTAGATTGATAGATAGATATAGGTAGATAGATAGATAGATAGATAGATAGATAGATAGATAGATAGATAGATAAAGATAGGTAGGTAGGTAGGTAGATAGATAGAGATAGGTAGGTAGGTAGATTGATAGAAAGAGATAGGTAGGTAGGTAGGTAGATAGATAGATAGAGATAGGTAGCTAGGTAGGTAGATAGATAGAGATAGGTAGGTAGGTAGATTGATAGATACAGATAGGTAGGTAGGTAGATAGATAGATAAAGATCGGTAGGTAGGTAGATAGATAGATAGAGATAGGTAGGTAGGTAGATAGATAGATACAGATAGGTAGGTAGGTAGATAGATAAATACAGATAGATAGGTAGGTAGATAGATAGATAGATAGAGATAGGTAGGTAGGTAGATTGATAGATACAGATAGGTAGGTAGGGAGATAGATACAGATAGGTAGGTAGGTAGATTGATAGATAGAGATAGGTAGGTAGGTAGATAGATAGATACAGATAGGTAGGTAGGTAGATTGATAGATAGAAATAGGTAGGTAGATAGATAGATAGATAGATAGATAGATAGATAGATAGATAGATAGATAGATAGATAGATAGATAAAGATAGGTAGGTAGGTAGGTAGATAGATATAGATAGGTAGATAGGTAGATAGATAGAAAGAGATAGGTAGGTAGGTAGGTAGATAGATAGAGATAGGTAGCTAGGTAGGTAGATAGATAGAGATAGGTAGGTAGGTAGATAGATAGATAGAGATAGGTAGGTAGATAGATTGATACAGATAGCTAGGTAGGTAGATAGATAGATACAGATAGGTAGGTAGGTAGGTAGGTAGATAGATAGAGATAGGTAGGTAGGTAGGTAGTTAGGTAGAGATAGTTTGGTACGTAGGTACATAGAAAGAGATAGTTAGGTGGGTAGATAGATACAGATAGGTAGGTAGTTAGATAGATAGATAGAGATAGGTAGGTGGGTAGATTGATAGATACAAATAGGTAGGTAGGTCGGTAGATAGATAGATACAGATAGGTAGGTAGGTAGATAGATAGATAGAGATAGGTAGGTAGGTAGGTTGATCGATACAGGTAGGTAGGAAGGTAGATAGATAGATACAGATAGGTAGGTAGGTAGATAGATAGATAGAGATAGGTAGGTAGGTAGATAGATAGATACAGATAGGTAGGTAGGTAGATTGATAGATACAGATAGGTAGGTAGGTAGATAGATAGATAGATAGAGATAGATAGGTAGGTAGATTGATAGAGACAGATAGGTAGGTAGGTAGATAGATAGAGATAGGTAGGTAGGTAGATTGATAGATACAGATAGGTAGGTAGGTAGATAGATAGATACAGATAGGTAGGTAGGTAGATAGATAGATACAGATAGGTAGGTAGGTAGATAGATAGATACAGATAGGTAGGTAGGTAGATAGATAAATACAGATAGGTAGGTAGGTAGATAGATAGATACAGATAGGTAGGTAGGTAGATTGATAGATACAGATAGGTAGGTAGGTAGATTGATAGATAGAGATAGGTAGGTAGATAGATAGAGATAGTTAGGTAGGTAGGTAGATAGATAGAGATAGGTAGGTAGGTAGATAGATAGATAGAGATAGATAGGTAGGTAGATTGATAGAGACAGATAGGTAGATAGGTAGATAGATAGATAGAGATAGGAAGGTAAGTAGATTGATAGATACAGATAGGTAGGTAGGTAGATAGATAGATACAGATAGGTAGGTAGGTAGATAGATAGATAGAGATAGGTAGGTAGGTAGGTAGATGGATAGAGATATGTAGGTAGGTAGATAGATAGATAGAGATAGGTAGGTAGGTAGATTGATAGATACAGATAGGTAGGTAGGTAGATAGATAGATAGAGATATGTAGGTAGGTAGATAGATAGATAGATAGATAGATAGATAGATAGATAGATAGATAGATAGATAGAGATAGGTAGGTAGGTAGATAGATAGATACAGATAGGTAGGTAGGTAGATAGATAAATACAGATAGGTAGGTAGGTAGATAGATAGATAGAGATAGGTAGGTAGGTAGATTGATAGATACAGATAGGTAGGTAGGTAGGTAGATAGATAGAGATATGTAGGTAGGTAGATAGATAGATAGAGATAGGTAGGTAAATAGATAGATAGATAGATAGATAGATAGATAGATAGATAGATAGATAGATAGATAGATAAGTAGATAGATAGATAGAGATAGATAGGTAGGTAGATTGATAGAGACAGATAGGTAGGTAGGTAGATAGATAGATAGAGATAGGTAGGTAGGTAGATTGATAGATACAGATAGGTAGGTAGATAGATAGCTACAGGTAGGTATGTAGGTAGATAGATAGATACAAATAGGTAGGTAGGTAGATAGATAGATACAGATATGTAGGTAAGTAGATAGATAGATAGAGATAGGTAGGTAGGTAGGTAGATAGATAGAGATAGGTAGGTAGGTAGATAAATAGATAGAGATAGGTAGGTAGGTAGATTGATAGATACAGATAGGTAGGTAGGTAGATAGATAGATACAGATTGGTAGGTAGGTAGATAGATAGATACAGATATGTAGGTAGGTAGATAGATAGATAGAGATAGGTAGGTAGGTAGGTAGATAGATAGAGATAGGTAGGTAGGTAGGTAGGTAGGTAGGTAGATAGATAGATACAGATAGGTAGGTATGTAGATAGATAGATACAGATATGTAGGTAGGTAGGTAGATAGATAGATACAGATAGGTAGGTAGGTAGGTAGATAGATAGATAGATACAGATAGGTAGGTAGGTAGATATATAGATAGAGATAGGTAGGTAGGTAGATTGATAGATACAGATAGGTAGGTAGGTAGATAGATAGATACAGATAGGTAGGTAGGTAGATTGATAGATAGAGATAGGTAGGTAGGTAGATAGATAGATAGAGATAGGTAGGTAGGTAGGTAGATAGATAGAGATAGGTAGGTAGGTAGATAGATAGATAGAGGTAGGTAGGTAGGTAGATTGATAGAGACAGATAGGTAGGTAGGTAGATAGATAGATAGAGATAGGTAGGTAGGTAGATTGATAGATACAGATAGGTAGGTAGGTAGATAGATAGATACAGATAGGTAGGTAGGTAGATTGATAGATAGAGATAGGTAGGTAGGTAGATAGATAGATAGATAGAGATACGTAGATAGGTAGGTAGATAGATAGAGATAGATAGGTAGGTAGATTGATAGATACAGATAGGTAGATAGGTAGATAGATAGAAACAGATAGGTAGGTAGGTAGATAGATTGATACCGATAGGTAGGTAGGTAGATAGATAGATACAGATATGTAGGTAGGTAGATAGATAGATAGAGATAGGTAGGTAGGTAGGTAGATAGATAGAGATAGGTAGGTAGGTAGATAGATAGATAGAGATAGGTAGGTAGGTAGACTGATAGATACAGATAGGTAGGTAGGTACATAGATAGATAGAGATAGGTAGGTAGGTAGATTGATAGATAGAGATAGGTAGGCAGGTAGCTAGATAGATAGAGATAAGTAGGTAGGTAGATTGATAGATACAGATAGGTATGTAGGTAGATAGATAGATAGAGATAGGTAAGTAGGTAGATAGAAAGATAGAGATAGGTAGGTAGGTAGATAAATAGATAGAGATAAGTAGGTAGGTAGGTAGACTGATAGATAGAGATAGGTAGGTAGGTGGATAGATAGATAGATAGATAGATAGATAGATAGATAGATAGATAGATAGAGATAGGTAGGTAGGTAGATGGATAGATAGAGATAGGTAGGTAGGTAGATTGATAGATACAGATTGGTAGGTAGGTGGATAGATAGATAGAGATAGGTAGGTAGGTAGATTGATAGATACAGATAGGTAGGTAGGTGGATAGATAGATAGAGATAGGTAGGTAGGTAGATTGATAGATACAGATAGGTAGGTAGGTAGATAGATAGATACAGATAGGTAGGTAGGTAGATAGATACAGATATGTAGGTAGGTAGGTAGATAGATAGAGATAGGTAGGTAGGTAGGTAGATAGATAGATAGATAGAGATAGGTAGGTAGGTAGGTAGGTAGAGATAGTTAGGTAGGTTGGTAGATAGATACAGATAGGTAGGTAGGTAGATAGATAGATAGAGAGAGGTAGGTAGGTAGATTGATAGATACAGATAGGTAGGTAGGTAGGTAGATAGATAGAGATATGTAGGTAGGTAGGTAGATAGAGATAGGTAGGTAGGTAGATAGATAGATAGAGAGAGATAGGTAGGTAGGTAGATTGATAGATACAGATAGGTAGGTAGCTAGATAGATAGATACAGATATGTAGATAGGTAGATAGATAGATAGACATAGGTAGGTAGGTAGATTGATAGATACAGATAGGTAGGTAGGTAGATAGATAGATACAGATAGGTAGGTAGGTAGATAAATAGATAGAGATAGGTAGGTAGGTAGATAGATAAATACAGATAGGTAGGTAGGTAGGTAGATAGATAGAGATAGGTAGGTAGGTAGATAAATAGATAGAGATAGGTAGGTAGGTAGATTGATAGATACAGATAGGTAGGTAGATAGGTAGATAGATACAGATAGGTAGGTAAGTACATAGATACAGATATGTAGGTAGGTAGATAGATAGATAGAGATTGGTAGGTAGGTAGATAGATAGAGATAGGTAGGTAGGTAGATAGATATAGATAGGTAGGTAGGTAGAGAGATAGATAGAGATAGGTAGGTAGGTAGGTAGGTAGATAGATAGAGATAGGTAGTAAGGTAGATAGATAGATAGAGATAGATAGGTAGGTAGATTGATAGAGACAGATAGGTAGGTAGGTGGATAGATAGATAGAGATAGGTAGGTAGGTAGATTGATAGATACAGATAGGTAGGTAGGTAGATAGATAGATACAGATAGGTAGGTAGGTAGATAGATACAGATATGTAGGTAGGTAGGTAGATAGATAGAGATAGGAAGGTAGGTAGGTAGGTAGGTAGGTAGATAGATAGAGATAGGTAGGTAGGTAGGTAGGTAGAGATAGTTAGGTAGGTTGGTAGATAGATACAGATAGGTAGGTAGGTAGATAGATAGAGATAGGTAGGTAGGAAGATTGATAGATACAGATAGGTAGGTAGGTAGGTAGATAGATAGAGATAGGTAGGTAGGTAGGTAGATAGAGATAGGTAGGTAGGTAGATAGATAGATAGATAGAGATAGGTAGGTAGGTAGATTGATAGATACAGATAGGTAGGTAGGTAGGTAGATAGATAGAGGTAGGTAGGTATATAGATAGATAGAGATAGGTAGGTAGGTAGGTAGGTAGGTAGATAGAGATAGGTAGGTAGGTAGATAGATAGATAGATAGAGATAGGTAGGTAGGTAGATTGATAGATACAGATAGGTAGGTAGCTAGATAGATAGATACAGATAGGTAGGTAGGTAGATAGATAGATAGATAGTCATAGGTAGGTAGGTAGATTGATAGATACAGATAGGTAGGTAGGTAGATAAATAGATAGAGCTAGGTAGGTAGGTAGATAGATAAATACAGATAGGTAGGTAGGTAGGTAGATAGATAGAGATAGGTAGGTAGGTAGATAGATAGATAGAGATAGGTAGGTAGGTAGATCGATAGATACAGATAGGTAGGTAGGTAGGTAGATAGATAGATACAGAACGGTAGGTAGGTAGATTGATAGATAGAGATAGGTAGGTAGGTAGATAGATAGATAGAGATAGGTAGGTAGGTAGGTAGATAGAGATAGGTAGGTATGTAGATAGATAGATACAGATAGGTAGGTAGGTAGATAGATAGATAGAGATAGGTAGGTAGGTAGATTGATAGATACAGATAGGTAGGTAGGTAGGTTGATAGATAGAGATAGGTAGGTAGGTAGGTAGATAGAGATAGGTAGGTAGGTATATAGATAGATAGATAGAGATAGGTAGGTAGGTAGATTGATAGATACAGATAGGTAGGTAGCTAGATAGATAGATACAGATAGGTAGGTAGGTAGATAGATAGATAGACATAGGTAGGTAGGTAGATTGATAGATACAGATAGGTAGGTAGGTAGATAGATAGATACAGATAGGTAGGTAGGTAGATAGATAGATAGAGATAGATAGGTAGGTAGATTGATAGAGACAGATAGGTAGTTAGGTAGATAGATAGATAGAGAAAGGTAGGTAGTTAGATTGATAGATAGATACAGATAGGTAGGTAGGTAGATAGATACAGATAGGTAGGTAGGTAGATAGATAGATACAGATAGGTAGGTAGGTAGATAGATAGATAGAGATATGTAGGTAGGAAGATAGATAGAGATAGGTAGGTAGGTAGATTGATAGATACAGATAGGTAGGTAGATAGATAGATAGAGATAAGTAGGTAGGTAGATTGATAGATAGAGATAGGTAGGTAGGTAGATAGATAGATAGATAGATAGATAGATAGATAGATAGAGATAGGTAGGTAGGTAGATAGATAGATAGAGATAGGTAGGTAGGTAGATTGATAGATACAGATAGGTAGGTAGGTAGATAGATAGATACAGATAGGTAGGTAGGTAGATAGATAGATACAGATAGGTAGGTAGGTAGATAGATAGATAGAGATAGGTAGGTAGGTAGGTATATAGATAGAGATAGGTAGGTAGGTAGGTAGATATATAGTGATAGGTAGGTAGGTAGATAGATAGATAGAGATAGGTAGGTAGGTAGATAGATAGATAGAGATAGGTAGGTAGGTAGATTGATAGATAGATACAGATAGGTAGGTAGGTAGATAGATACAGATAGGTAGGTAGGTAGATAGATAGATAGAGATAGGTAGGTAGGTAGGTATATAGATAGAGATAGGTAGGTAGGTAGGTAGATATATAGTGATAGGTAGGTAGGTAGATAGATAGATAGAGATAGGTAGGTAGGTAGATAGATAGATAGAGATAGGTAGGTAGGTAGATTGATAGATAGATACAGATAGGTAGGTAGGTAGATAGATACAGATAGGTAGGTAGGTAGATAGATAGATACAGATAGGCAGGTAGGTAGATAGATAGATAGAGATATGTCGGTAGGTAGATAGATAGATAGAGATAGGTAGGTAGGTAGATAGATAGATAGAGACAGGTAGGTAGGTAGGTAGATAGATAGAGATAGGTCGGTAGGTATGTAGATAGATAGAGATAGGTAGGTAGGTAGATTGATAGATAGAGATAGGTAGGCAGGTAGATAGATAGATAGAGATAAGTAGGTAGGTAGATTGATAGATAGAGATAGGTAGGTAGATAGATAGATAGATAGAGATAGGTAGGTAGGTAGATAGATAGATAGAGATAGGTAGGTAGATAGATTGATAGATACAGTTAGGTAGGTAGGTAGATAGATAGATACAGATAGGTAGGTAGGTAGATAGATAGATACAGATAGGTAGGTAGGTAGATTGATAGATACAGATAGGTAGGTAGGTAGGTAGATAGATAGAGATAGGTAGGTAGGTAGGTAGATAGAGATAGGTAGGTAGGTATATAGATAGATAGATAGAGATAGGTAGGTAGGTAGATTGATAGATGCAGATAGGTAGGTAGCTAGATAGATAGATACAGATAGGTAGGTAGGTAGATAGATAGATAGACATAGGTAGGTAGGTAGATTGATAGATACAGATAGGTAGGTAGGTAGATAGATAGATACAGATAGGTAGGTAGGTAGATAGATAGATAGAGATAGATAGGTAGGTAGATTGATAGAGACAGATAGGTAGTTAGGTAGATAGATAGATAGAGAAAGGTAGGTAGTTAGATTGATAGATAGATACAGATAGGTAGGTAGGTAGATAGATACAGATAGGTAGGTAGGTAGATAGATAGATACAGGTAGGTAGGTAGGTAGATAGATAGATACAGATAGGTATGTAGGTAGATAGATAGAGATAGGTAGGTAGGTAAATTGATAGATACAGATAGGTAGGTAGGTAGATAGATAGAGATAAGTAGGTAGGTAGATTGATAGATAGAGATAGGTAGGTAGGTAGATAGATAGATAGATAGATAGATAGAGATAGGTAGGTAGGTAGATAGATAGATAGAGATAGGTAGGTAGGTAGATTGATAGATACAGATAGGTAGGTAGGTAGATAGATATATACAGATAGGTAGGTAGGTAGATAGATACATATGTAGGTAGGTAGGTAGATAGATAGATACAAATAGGTAGGTAGGTAGGTAGGTAGGTAGATAGATAGATACAGATAGGTAGGTAGGTAGATAGAGAGATAGAGATAGATAGGTAGGTAGATTGATAGATACAGATAGGTAGGTAGGTAGATAGATAGATACAGATAGGTAGGTAGATAGATAGATACAGATAGGTAGGTAGGTTCATAGATAGATAGAGATAGGTAGGTAGGTAGGTAGATAGATAGAGATAGGTAGGTAGGTAGGTAGGTAGATAGATAGAGATAGGTAGGTAGGTAGATAGATAGATAGAGATAGATAGGTAGGTAGATTGATAGAGACAGATAAGTAGGTAGGTAGATAGATAGAGATAGGTAGGTAGGTAGATTGATAGACACAGATAGGTAGGTAGGTAAGATAGATACAGATATGTACGTAGGTAGATAGATAGATACAGATATGTAGGTAGGTAGATAGATAGATAGAGATAGGTAGGTAGGTAGGTAGATAGATAGAGATAGGTAGGTAGGTAGGTAGATAGATAAAGATAGGTAGGTAGGTAGGTAGATAGATAGAGATAGGTAGGTAGGTAGGTAGATAGATAGAGATAGGTAGGTAGGTAGAGAGATAGATAGAGATAGGTAGGTAGGTAGATAGATAGAGATAGGTAGGTAGGTAGATAGATAGATAGAGATAGATAGGTAGGTAGATTGATAGAGACAGATAGGTAGGTAGGTGGATAGATAGATAGAGATAGGTAGGTAGGTAGATTGATAGATACAGATAGGTAGGTAGGTAGATAGATAGATACAGATAGGTAGGTAGGTAGATAGATACAGATATGTAGGTAGGTAGGTAGATAGATAGAGATAGGTAGATAGGTAGGTAGATAGATAGATAGATAGAGATAGGTAGGTAGGTAGGTAGGTAGAGATAGTTAGGTAGGTTGGTAGATAGATACAGATAGGTAGGTAGGTAGATAGATAGATAGAGAGAGGTAGGTAGGTAGATTGATAGATACAGATAGGTAGGTAGGTAGGTAGATAGATAGAGATATGTAGGTAGGTAGGTAGATAGAGATAGGTAGGTAGATTGATAGATACAGATAGGTAGGTAGGTAGATAGATAGATACAGATAGGTAGGTAGGTAGATAGATAGATACAGATAGGTAGGTAGGTTCATAGATAGATAGAGATAGGTAGGTAGGTAGGTAGATAGATAGAGATAGGTAGGTAGGTAGGTAGATATATAGTGATAGGTAGGTAGGTAGATAGATAGATAGAGATAGGTAGGTAGGTAGGTAGGTAGATAGATAGAGATAGGTATGTAGGTAGATAGATAGATAGAGATAGATAGGTAGGTAGATTGATAGAGACAGATAAGTAGGTAGGTAGATAGATAGAGATAGGTAGGTAGGTAGATTGATAGATACAGATAGGTAGGTAGGTAAGATAGATACAGATAGGTACGTAGGTAGATAGATAGATACAGATATGTAGGTAGGTAGATAGATAGATAGAGATAGGTAGGTAGGTAGGTAGATAGATAGAGATAGGTAGGTAGGTAGGTAGATAGAAAAAGATAGGTAGGTAGGTAGGTAGATAGATAGAGATAGGTAGGTAGGTAGGTAGATAGATAGAGATAGGTAGGTAGGTAGAGAGATAGATAGAGATAGGTAGGTAGGTAGGTAGGTAGATAGATAGAGATAGGTAGGTAGGTAGATAGATAGATAGAGATAGATAGGTAGGTAGATTGATAGAGACAGATAGGTAGGTAGGTGGATAGATAGATAGAGATAGGTAGGTAGGTAGATTGATAGATACAGATAGGTAGGTAGGTAGATAGATAGATACAGATAGGTAGGTAGGTAGATAGATACAGATATGTAGGTAGGTAGGTAGATAGATAGAGATAGGTAGGTAGGTAGATAGATAGATAGATAGAGATAGGTAGGTAGGTAGGTAGGTAGAGATAGTTAGGTAGGTTGGTAGATAGATACAGATAGGTAGGTAGGTAGATAGATAGAGAGAGGTAGGTAGGTAGATTGATAGATACAGATAGGTAGGTAGGTAGGTAGATAGATAGAGATATGTAGGTAGGTAGGTAGATAGAGATAGGTAGGTAGGTAGATAGATAGAGAGAGATAGGTAGGTAGGTAGATTGATAGATACAGATAGGTAGGTAGCTAGATAGATAGATACAGATATGTAGATAGGTAGATAGATAGATGGACATAGGTAGGTAGGTAGATTGATAGATACAGATAGGTAGGTAGGTAGATATATAGATACAGATAGGTAGGTAGGTAGATAAATAGATAGAGATAGGTAGGTAGGTAGATAGATAAATACAGATAGGTAGGTAGGTAGGTAGATAGATAGAGATAGGTAGGTAGGTAGATAAATAGATAGAGATAGGTAGGTAGGTAGATTGATAGATACAGATAGGTAGGTAGATAGGTAGATAGATACAGGTAGGTAGGTAAGTACATAGATACAGATATGTAGGTAGGTAGATAGATAGATAGAGATAGGTAGGTAGGTAGATAGATAGAGATAGGTAGGTAGGTAGGTAGATAGATAGATACAGATAGGTAGGTAGGTTCATAGATAGATAGAGATAGGTAGGTAGATAGATAGAGATAGGTAGGTAGGTAGGTAGATATATAGTGATAGGTAGGTAGGTAGGTAGATAGATAGAGATAGGTAGGTAGAGAGATAGATAGAGATAGGTAGGTAGGTAGGTAGGTAGATAGATAGAGATAGGTAGTAAGGTAGATAGATAGATAGAGATAGATAGGTAGGTAGATTGATAGAGACAGATAGGTAGGTAGGTGGATAGATAGATAGAGATAGGTAGGTAGGTAGATTGATAGATACAGATAGGTAGGTAGGTAGATAGATACAGATATGTAGGTAGGTAGATAGATAGATAGAGATAGGAAGGTAGGTAGGTAGGTAGGTAGATAGATAGAGATAGGTAGGTAGGTAGATAGATAGATAGATAGAGATAGATAGGTAGGTAGATTGATAGAGACAGATAGGTAGGTAGGTGGATAGATAGATAGAGATAGGTAGGTAGGTAGATTGATAGATACAGATAGGTAGGTAGGTAGATAGATAGATACAGATAGGTAGGTAGGTAGATAGATACAGATATGTAGGTAGGTAGGTAGAAAGATAGAGATTGGTAGGTAGGTAGGTAGATAGATAGATAGATAGAGATAGGTAGGTAGGTAGGTAGGTAGAGATAGTTAGGTAGGTTGGTAGATAGATACAGATAGGTAGGTAGGTAGATAGATAGATAGAGAGAGGTAGGTAGGTAGATTGATAGATACAGATAGGTAGGTAGGTAGGTAGATAGATAGAGATATGTAGGTAGGTAGGTAGATAGAGATAGGTAGGTAGGTAGATAGATAGAGAGATATGTAGGTAGGTAGATTGATAGATACAGATAGGTAGGTAGCTAGATAGATAGATACAGATATGTAGATAGGTAGATAGATAGATGGACATAGGTAGGTAGGTAGATTGATAGATACAGATAGGTAGGTAGGTAGATATATAGATACAGATAGGTAGGTAGGTAGATAAATAGATAGAGATAGGTAGGTAGGTAGATAGATAAATACAGATAGGTAGGTAGGTAGGTAGATAGATAGAGATAGGTAGGTAGGTAGATAAATAGATAGAGATAGGTAGGTAGGTAGATTGATAGATACAGATAGGTAGGTAGATAGGTAGATAGATACAGATAGGTAGGTAAGTACATAGATACAGATATGTAGGTAGGTAGATAGATAGATAGAGATAGGTAGGTAGGTAGATAGATAGAGATAGGTAGGTAGGTAGGTAGATAGATAGAGATAGGTAGGTAGGTAGAGAGATAGATAGAGATAGGTAGGTAGGTAGGTAGGTAGATAGATAGAGATAGGTAGTAAGGTAGATAGATAGATAGAGATAGATAGGTAGGTAGATTGATAGAGACAGATAGGTAGGTAGGTGGATTGATAGATAGAGATAGGTAGGTAGGTAGATTGATAGATACAGATAGGTAGGTAGGTAGATAGATACAGATATGTAGGTAGGTAGATAGATAGATAGAGATAGGAAGGTAGGTAGGTAGGTAGGTAGAGATAGTTAGGTAGGTTGGTAGATAGATACAGATAGGTAGGTAGGTAGATAGATAGATAGAGATAGGTAGGTAGGTAGATTGATAGATACAGATAGGTAGGTAGGTAGGTAGATAGATAGAGATAGGTAGGTAGGTAGGTAGATAGAGATAGGTAGGTAGGTAGATAGATAGATAGATAGAGATAGGTAGGTAGGTAGATTGATAGATACAGATAGGTAGGTAGCTAGATAGATAGATACAGATAGGTAGGTAGGTAGATAGATAGATAGATAGACATAGGTAGGTAGGTAGATTGATAGATACAGATAGGTAGGTAGGTAGATAGATAGATACAGATAGGTAGGTAGGTAGATAAATAGATAGAGATAGGTAGGTAGGTAGATAGATAAATACAGATAGGTAGGTAGGTAGGTAGATAGATAGAGATAGATAGGTAGGTAGATAGATAGATAGAGATAGGTAGGTAGGTAGATCGATAGATACAGATAGGTAGGTAGGTAGGTAGATAGATAGATACAGAACGGTAGGTAGGTAGATTGATAGATAGAGATAGATAGGTAGGTAGATTGATAGATACAGATAGGTAGGTAGGTAGATAGATAGATACAGATAGGTAGGTAGGTAGATAGATAGATAGAGATAGGTAGGTAGGTAGATATATACAGATAGGTAGGTAGGTAGATTGATAGATAGAGATAGGTAGGCAGGTAGATAGATAGATAGAGATAAGTAGGTAGGTAGATTGATAGATAGAGATAGGTAGGTAGGTAGATAGATAGATAGAGATAGGTAGGTAGGTAGATAGATAGATAGAGATAGGTAGGTAGGTAGATTGATAGATACAGTTAGGTAGGTAGGTAGATAGATAGATACAGATAGGTAGGTAGGTAGATAGATAGATACAGATAGGTAGGTAGGAAGATAGATAGATACAGATAGGTAGGTAGGTAGATATATACAGATAGGTAGGTAGGTAGATTGATAGATAGAGATAGATAGGTAGGTAGATTGATAGATACAGATAGGTAGGTAGGTAGATAGATAGATACAGATAGGTAGGTAGGTAGATAGATAGATACAGATAGGTAGGTAGGTAAATAGATAGATACAGATAGGTAGGTAGGTAGGTAGATAGATAGAGATAGGTAGGTAGGTAGGTAGATAGATAGAGATAGGTAGGTAGGTAGATAGATAGATAGAGATAGGTAGGTAGGTAGATAGATAGAGATAGATAGGTAGGTAGATTGATAGATAGATAGAGATAGGTAGGTAGGTAGATAGATAGATACAGATAGGTAGGTAGGTAGATAGATAGATACAGATAGGTAGGTAGGTAGATAGATAGCTAGAGATAGGTAGGTAGGTAGGTAGATAGATAGAGATAGGTAGGTAGGTAGGTAGATAGATAGTGATAGGTAGGTAGGTAGATAGATAGATAGAGATAGGTAGGTAGGTAGATTGATAGATACAGATAGGTAGGTAGGTAGATAGATAGAGATAAGTAGGTAGGTAGATTGATAGATAGAGATAGGTAGGTAGGTAGATAGATAGATAGATAGAGATAGGTAGGTAGGTAGATAGATAGATAGAGATAGGTAGGTAGGTAGATTGATAGATACAGATAGGTAGGTAGGTAGATAGATATATAAAGATAGGTAGGTAGGTAGATAGATAGATACATATGTAGGTAGGTAGGTAGATAGATAGATACAGATAGGTAGGTAGGTAGGTAGGTAGATAGATAGATACAGATAGGTAGGTAGGTAGATAGATAGATACAGATAGGTAGGTAGGTAGATAGATAGAGATAGGTAGGTAGGTAGGTAGATAGATAGAGATAGGTAGGTAGGTAGGTAGATATATAGTGATAGGTAGGTAGGTAGATAGATAGATAGAGATAGGTAGGTAGGTAGGTAGGTAGATAGATAGAGATAGGTAGGTAGGTAGATAGATAGATAGAGATTGATAGGTAGGTTGATTGATAGAGACGGATAGGTAGTTAGGTAGATAGATAGATAGAGATAGGTAGGTAGGTAGATTGATAGATAGATACAGATAGGTAGGTAGGTAGATAGATAGAGATAGGTAGGTAGGTAGATAGATAGATACAGATAGGCAGGTAGGTAGATAGATAGATAGAGATATGTCGGTAGGTAGATAGATAGATAGAGATAGGTAGGTAGGTAGATAGATAGATAGAGACAGGTAGGTAGGTAGGTAGTTAGATAGAGATAGGTCGGTAGGTATGTAGATAGATAGAGATAGGTAGGTAGGTAGATTGATAGATAGAGATAGGTAGGCAGGTAGATAGATAGATAGAGATAAGTAGGTAGGTAGATTGATAGATAGAGATAGGTAGGTAGGTAGATAGATAGATAGAGATAGGTAGGTAGGTAGATAGATAGATACAGTTAGGTAGGTAGGTAGATAGATAGATACAGATAGGTAGGTAGGTAGATAGATAGATACAGATAGGTAGGTAGGTAGATAGATAGATACAGATAGGCAGGTAGGTAGGTAGATATATACAGATAGGTAGGTAGGTAGATAGATAGATAGAGATAGATAGGTAGGTAGATTGATAGATACAGATAGGTAGGTAGGTAGGTAGATAGATAGAGATAGGTAGGTAGGTAGGTAGATAGATAGAGATAGGTAGGTAGGTAGGTAGATAGATAGAGATAGGTAGGTAGGTAGATAGATAGATAGAGATAGATAGGTAGGTAGATTGATAGATAGATAGAGATAGGTAGGTAGGTAGATAGATAGATACAGATAGGTAGGTAGGTAGATAGATAGATACAGATAGGTAGGTAGGTAGATAGATACCTAGAGATAGGTAGGTAGGTAGGTAGATAGATAGAGATAGGTAGGTAGGTAGGTAGATAGATAGTGATAGGTAGGTAGGTAGATAGATAGATAGAGATAGGTAGGTAGGTAGGTAGGTAGATAGATAGGGATAGGTAGGTAGGTAGATAGATAGATAGAGATTGATAGGTAGGTTGATTGATAGAGACAGATAGGTAGTTAGGTAGATAGATAGATAGAGATAGGTAGGTAGGTAGATTGATAGATAGATACAGATAGGTAGGTAGGTAGATAGATAGATAGAGATATGTAGGTAGGTAGATAGATAGATAGAGATAGGTAGGTAGGTAGATAGATAGATAGAGACAGGTAGGTAGGTAGGTAGGTAGATAGATAGAGATAGGTAGGTAGGTAGATTGATAGATAGATACAGATAGGCAGGTAGGTAGATAGATAGATAGAGATATGTAGGTAGGTAGATAGATAGATAGAGATAGGTAGGTAGGTAGATAGATAGATAGAGACAGGTAGGTAGGTAGGTAGGTAGATAGATAGAGATAGGTCGGTAGGTATGTAGATAGATAGAGATAGGTAGGTAGGTAGATTGATAGATAGAGATAGGTAGGCAGGTAGATAGATAGATAGAGATAAGTAGGTAGGTAGATTGATAGATAGAGATAGGTAGGTAGGTAGATAGATAGATAGAGATAGGTAGGTAGGTAGATAGATAGATAGAGATAGGTAGGTAGGTAGATTGATAGATACAGTTAGGTAGGTAGGTAGATAGATAGATACAGATAGGTAGGTAGGTAGATAGATAGATACAGATAGGTAGGTAGGTAGATAGATAGATACAGATAGGTAGGTAGGTAGGTAGATATATACAGATAGGTAGGTAGGTAGGTAGATAGATAGAGATAGGTAGGTAGGTAGATAGATAGATAGAGATAGATAGGTAGGTAGATTGATAGATAGATAGAGATAGGTAGGTAGGTAGATAGATAGATACAGATAGGTAGGTAGGTAGATAGATAGATACAGATAGGTAGGTAGGTAGATAGATAGCTAGAGATAGGTAGGTAGGTAGGTAGATAGATAGAGATAGGTAGGTAGGTAGGTAGATAGATAGTGATAGGTAGGTAGGTAGATAGATAGATAGAGATAGGTAGGTAGGTAGGTAGGTAGATAGATAGAGATAGGTAGGTAGGTAGATAGATAGATAGAGATTGATCGGTAGGTTGATTGATAGAGACAGATAGGTAGTTAGGTAGATAGATAGATAGAGATAGGTAGGTGGGTAGATTGATAGATACAGATAGGTAGGTAGGTAGATAGATAGAGATAGGTAGGTAGGTAGATAGATAGATACAGATAGGCAGGTAGGTAGATAGATAGATAGAGATATGTAGGTAGGTAGATAGATAGATAGAGATAGGTAGGTAGGTAGATAGATAGATAGAGACAGGTAGGTAGGTAGGTAGATAGATAGAGATAGGTCGGTAGGTATGTAGATAGATAGAGATAGGTAGGTAGGTAGATTGATAGATAGAGATAGGTAGGCAGGTAGATAGATAGATAGATAGAGATAAGTAGGTAGGTAGATTGATAGATAGAGATAGGTAGGTAGGTAGATAGATAGATAGATAGAGATAGGTAGGTAGGTAGATTGATAGATACAGTTAGGTAGGTAGGTAGATAGGTAGATACAGATAGGTAGGTAGGTTAATAGATAGATACAGATAGGTAGGTAGGTAGATAGGTAGATACAGATAGGTAGGTAGGTAGGTAGGTAGATAGATAGATACAGAAAGGTAGGTAGGTAGATAGATAGATAGAGATAGAAAGGTAGGTAGATTGATAGAGACAGATAGGTAGGTAGGTGGATAGATAGATAGAGATAGGTAGGTAGGTAGATTGATAGATACAGATAGGTAGGTAGGTAGATAGATAGATACAGATAGGAAGGTAGGTAGATAGATACAGATATGTAGGTAGGTAGATAGATAGATAGAGATAGGTAGGTAGGTAGGTAGATAGATAGAGATAGGTAGGTAGGTAGGTAGGTAGAGATAGTTAGGTAGGTTGGTAGATAGATACAGATAGGTAGGTAGGTAGATAGATAGAGATAGGTAGGTAGGTAGATTGATAGATACAGATAGGTAGGTAGGTAGGTAGATAGATAGAGATAGGTAGGTAGATAGATAGATAGAGATACATAGGTAGGTAGATTGTTAGAGACAGATAGGTAGGTTGGTAGATAGATAGATAGAGATAGGTAGGTAGGTAGATTGATAGATACAGATAGGTAGGTAGGTAGATAGATAGATACAGATAGGTAGGTAGGTAGATAGATAGATACAGATATGTAGGTAGGTAGATAGATAGATAGAGATAGGTAGGTAGGTAGGTAGATAGATAGAGATATGTAGGTAGGTAGGTAGATAGGTAGAGATATGTAGGTAGGTAGAGAGATAGATAGAGATAGGTAGGTAGGTAGGTAGATAGATAGAGATAGGTAGGTAGGTAGATAGATAGATAGATAGAGATAGATAGGTAGGTAGATTGATAGAGACAGATAGGTAGGTAGGTGGATAGATAGATAGAGATAGGTAGGTAGGTAGATTGATAGATACAGATAGGTAGGTAGGTAGATAGATAGATACAGATAGGAAGGTAGGTAGATAGATACAGATATGTAGGTAGGTAGATAGATAGATAGAGATAGGTAGGTAGGTAGGTAGGTAGGTAGAGATAGTTAGGTAGGTTGGTAGATAGATACAGATAGGTAGGTAGGTAGATAGATAGATAGAGATAGGTAGGTAGGTAGATTGATAGATACAGATAGGTAGGTAGGTAGGTAGATTAATAGAGATAGGTAGGTAGGTAGGTAGATAGAGATAGGTAGGTAGGTATATAGATAGATAGATAGAGATAGGTATGTAGGTAGATTGATAGATACAGATAGGTAGGTAGCTAGATAGATAGATACAGATAGGTAGGTAGGTAGATAGATAGATAGACATAGGTAGGTAGGTAGATTGATAGATACAGATAGGTAGGTAGGTAGATAGATAGATACAGATAGGTAGGTAGGTAGATAAATAGATAGAGATAGGTAGGTAGGTAGATAGATAAATACAGATAGGTAGGTAGGTAGGTAGATAGATAGAGATAGGTAGGTAGGTAGATAGATAGATAGAGATAGGTAGGTAGGTAGATTGATAGATACAGATAGGTAGGTAGGTAGATAGATAGATACAGATAGGTAGGTAGGTAGATTGATAGATAGAGATAGGTAGGTTGGTAGATAGATAGATAGAGATAGGTAGGTAGGTAGGTAGATAGATAGAGATAGGTAGGTAGATAGATAGATAGAGATAGGTAGGTAGGTAGATAGATAGAGATAGATAGGTAGGTAGATTGATGGAGACAGATAGGTAGGTAGGTAGATAGATAGATAGCGATAGGTAGGTAGGTAGATAGATAGATACAGATAGGTAGGTAGGTAGATAGATAGATACAGATAGGTAGGTAGGTAGATAGATAGATAGAGATAGGTAGGTAGGTAGGTAGATAGATAGAGATAGGTAGGTAGGTAGGTAGATAGATAGAGATAGATAGGTAGGTAGATTGATAGAGACAGATAAGTAGGTAGGTAGATAGATAGAGATAGGTAGGTAGGTAGATTGATAGATACAGATAGGTAGGTAGGTAAGATAGATACAGATAGGTAGGTAGGTAGATAGATAGATACAGATATGTAGGTAGGTAGATAGATAGATAGAGATAGGTAGGTAGGTAGGTAGATAGATAGAGATAGGTAGGTAGGTAGGTAGATAGATAAAGATAGGTAGGTAGGTAGGTAGATAGATAGAGATAGGTAGGTAGGTAGGTAGATAGATAGAGATAGGTAGGTAGGTAGAGAGATAGATAGAGATAGGTAGGTAGGTAGGTAGATAGAGATAGGTAGGTAGGTAGATAGATAGATAGAGATAGATAGGTAGGTAGATTGATAGAGACAGATAGGTAGGTAGGTGGATAGATAGATAGAGATAGGTAGGTAGGTAGATTGATAGATACAGATAGGTAGGTAGGTAGATAGATAGATACAGATAGGTAGGTAGGTAGATAGATACAGATATGTAGGTAGGTAGGTAGATAGATAGAGATAGGTAGGTAGGTAGGTAGGTAGATAGATAGAGATAGATAGGTAGGTAGGTAGGTAGGTAGAGATAGATAGGTAGGTTGGTAGATAGATACAGATAGGTAGGTAGGTAGATAGATAGATAGAGATAGGTAGGTAGGTAGATTGATAGATACAGATAGGTAGGTAGGTAGGTAGATAGATAGAGATAGGTAGCTAGGTAGAGAGATAGATAGAGATAGGTAGGTAGGTAGATAGATAGAGATAGGTAGGTAGGTAGATAGATAGATAGAGATAGATAGGTAGGTAGATTGATAGAGACAGATAGGTAGGTAGGTGGATAGATAGATAGAGATAGGTAGGTAGGTAGATTGATAGATACAGATAGGTAGGTAGGTACATAGATCGATACAGATAGGTAGGTAGGTAGATAGATACAGATATGTAGGTAGGTAGATAGATAGATAGAGATAGGTAGGTAGGTAGGTAGATAGATAGATAGAGATAGGTAGGTAGGTAGGTAGGTAGGTAGAGATAGTTAGGTAGGTTGGTAGATAGATACAGATAGGTAGGTAGGTAGATAGATAGATAGAGATAGGTAGGTAGGTAGATTGATAGATACAGATAGGTAGGTAGGTAGGTAGATAGATAGAGATATGTAGGTAGGTAGGTAGATAGAGATAGGTAGGTAGGTAGATAGATAGATAGAGAGAGATAGGTAGGTAGGTAGATTGATAGATACAGATAGGTAGGTAGCTAGATAGATAGATACAGATATGTAGATAGGTAGATAGATAGATAGACATAGGTAGGTAGGTAGATTGATAGATACAGATAGGTAGGTAGGTAGATAGATAGATACAGATAGGTAGGTAGGTAGATAAATAGATAGAGATAGGTAGGTAGGTAGATAGATAAATACAGATAGGTAGGTAGGTAGGTAGATAGATAGAGATAGGTAGGTAGGTAGATAAATAGATAGAGATAGGTAGGTAGGTAGATTGATAGATACAGATAGGTAGGTAGATAGGTAGATAGATAGATACAGATAGGTAGGTAGGTAGATTGATAGATAGAGATAGGTAGGTAGGTAGATAGATAGATAGAGATAGGTAGGTAGGTAGGTAGATAGATAGAGATAGGTAGGTATGTAGATAGATAGATAGAGAAAGGTAGGTAGGTAGATAGATAGAGATAGATAGGTAGGTAGATTGATAGAGACAGATAGGTAGGTAGGTAGATAGATAGATAGCGATAGGTAGGTAGGTAGATAGATAGATACAGTTAGGTAGGTAGGTAGGTAGATAGATACAGATAGGTAGGTAGGTAGATAGATAGATAGAGATAGGTAGGTAGATAGATAGATAGAGATAGGTAGGTAGGTAGATAGATAGATAGAGATAGATAGGTAGGTAGATTTATAGAGACAGATAGGTAGGTAGGTAGATAGATAGATAGAGATAGGTAGGTAGGTAGATTGATAGATACAGATAGGTAGGTAGGTAATTAGATAGAAACAGATAGATAGGTAGGTAGATTGATAGAGACAGATAGGTAGGTAGGTAAATAGATAGATAGATAGATAGAGATAGGTAGGTAGGTAGATTGATAGATACAGATAGGTAGGTAGGTAGGTAGGTAGGTAGGTAGATAGATAGATACAGATAGGTAGGTAGGTAGATAGATAGATAGAGATAGGTAGGTAGGTAGATTGATAGATACAGATAGGTAGGTAGGTAGATAGATAGAGACAGGTAGGTAGGTAGGTAGATAGATAGAGATAGGTAGGTAGGTAGATAGATAGAGATAGATAGGTAGGTAGATTGATAGAGACAGATAGGTAGGTAGGTAGATAGATAGATAGATAGATAGATAGAGATAGGTAGGTAGGTAGATTGATAGATACAGATAGGTAGGTAGGTAGATAGATAAATACAGATAGGTAGGTAAGTACATAGATACAGATATGTAGGTAGGTAGATAGATAGATAGAGATAGTTTGGTAGGTAGATAGATAGAGATAGGTAGGTAGGTAGGTAGATAGATAGAGATAGGTAGTAAGGTAGATAGATAGATAGAGATAGATAGGTAGGTAGATTGATAGAGACAGATAGGTAGGTAGGTGGATAGATAGATAGAGATAGGTAGGTAGGTAGATTGATAGATACAGATAGGTAGGTAGGTAGATAGATAGATACAGATAGGTAGGTAGGTAGATAGATACAGATATGTAGGTAGGTAGATAGATAGATAGAGATAGGTAGGTAGGTAGGTAGGTAGATAGATAGAGATAGGTAGGTAGGTAGGTAGGTAGAGATAGTTAGGTAGGTTGGAAGATAGATACAGATAGGTAAGTAGGTAGATAGATAGATAGAGATAGGTAGGTAGGTAGATTGATAGATACAGATAGGTAGGTAGGTAGGTAGATAGATAGAGATAGGTAGGTAGGTAGGTAGATAGAGATAGATATGTAGGTAGATAGATAGATAGATAGAGATAGGTAGGTAGGTAGATTGATAGATACAGATAGGTAGGTAGCTAGATAGATAGATACAGATAGGTAGGTAGGTAGATAGATAGATAGATAGACATAGGTAGGTAGGTAGATTGATAGATACAGATAGGTAGGTAGGTAGATAGATAGATACAGATAGGTAGGTAGGTAGATAAATAGATAGAGATAGGTAGGTAGGTAGATAGATAAATACAAATAGGTAGGTAGGTAGGTAGATAGATAGAGATAGGTAGGTAGGTAGATAGATAGATAGAGATAGGTAGGTAGGTAGATCGATAGATACAGATAGGTAGGTAGGTAGGTAGATAGATAGATACAGATAGATAGGTAGGTAGATTGATAGATAGAGATAGGTAGGTAGGTAGATAGATAGATAGAGATAGGTAGGTAGGTAGGTAGATAGAGATAGGTAGGTATGTAGATAGATAGATAGAGATAGGTAGGTAGGTAGATAGATAGAGATAGATAGGTAGGTAGATTGATAGAGACAGATAGGTAGGTAGGTAGATAGATAGATAGCGATAGGTAGGTAGGTAGATAGATAGATACAGTTAGGTAGGTAGGTAGGTAGATAGATACAGATATGTAGGTAGGTAGATAGATAGATAGAGATAGGTAGGTAGGTAGATAGATAGATAGAGATAGGTAGGTAGGTAGATAGATAGATAGAGATAGATAGGTAGGTAGATTGATAGAGACAGATAGGTAGGTAGATAGATAGATAGAGATAGGTAGGTAGGTAGATAGATAGATACATATGTAGGTAGGTAGGTAGGTAGATCGATAGATACAGATAGGTAGGTAGGTAGATAGATAGATAGAGATAGATAGGTAGGTAGATTGATAGATACAGATAGGTAGGTAGGTAGATAGATAAATACAGATAGGTAGGTAAGTAGATAGATAGATACAGATAGGTAGGTAGGTAGGTAGATAGATAGAGATAGGTAGGTAGGTAGGTAGATAGATAGAGATAGGTAGGTAGGTAGGTAGATAGATAGAGATAGGTAGGTAGGTAGATAGATAGATAGAGATAGGTAGGTAGGTAGGTAGGTAGATAGATAGAGATAGGTAGGTAGGTAGATAGATAGATAGAGATAGATAGGTAGGTAGATTGATAGAGACAGATAGGTAGTTCAGTAGATAGATAGATAGATAGATAGAGAAAGGTAGGTAGTTAGATTGATAGACAGATACAGATAGGTAGGTAGGTAGATAGATAGAGATAGGTAGGTAGGTAGGTAGATAGATAGAGATAGGTAGGTAGGTAGGTAGATAGATAGAGATAGGTAGGTAGGTAGATAGATAGATAGAGATAGGTAGGTAGGTAGATAGATAGATAGAGATAGGTAGGTAGGTAGGTAGATATATACAGATAGGTAGGTAGGTAGATAGATAGATAGAGATAGGTAGGTAGGTAGATAGATAGATAGAGATAGATAGGTAGGTAGATTGATAGATAGATAGAGATAGGTAGGTAGGTAGATAGATAGATACAGATAGGTAGGTAGGTAGATAGATAGATACAGATAGGTAGGTAGGTAGATAGATAGATACAGATAGGTAGGTAGGTAGATAGATAGAGATAGGTAGGTAGGTAGATAGATAGATAGTGATAGGTAGGTAGGTAGATAGATAGAGATAGGTAGGTAGGTAGGTAGATAGATAGAGATAGGTAGGTAGGTAGATAGATAGATAGATAGAGATTGATAGGTTGGTTGATTGATAGAGACAGATAGGTAGTTAGGTAGATAGATAGATAGAGATAGGTAGGTAGGTAGATTGATAGATACAGATAGGTAGGTAGGTAGATAGATACAGATAGGTAGGTAGGTAGATAGATAGATACATATAGGCAGGTAGGTAGATAGATAGATAGAGATATGTAGGTAGGTAGATAGATAGATAGAGATAGGTAGGTAGGTAGATAGATAGATAGATAGAGACAGGTAGGTAGGTAGGTAGATAGATAGAGATAGGTCGGTAGGTATGTAGATAGATAGAGATAGGTAGGTAGGTAGATTGATAGATAGAGATAGGTAGACAGGTAGATAGATAGATAGAGATAAGTAGGTAGGTAGATTGATAGATAGAGATAGGTAGGTAGGTAGATAGATAGATAGATAGAGATAGGTAGGTAGGTAGATAGATAGATAGAGATAGGTAGGTAGGTAGATTGATAGATACAGTTAGGTAGGTAGGTAGATAGGTAGATACAGATAGGTAGGTAGGTAGATAGATAGATACAGATAGGTAGGTAGGTAGATAGATAGATACAGATAGGTAGGTAGATAGGTTGGTAGATAGATAGATACAGATAGGTAGGTAGGTAGATAGATAGATAGAGATAGATAGGTAGGTAGATTGATAGAGAAAGATAGGTAGGTAGGTGGATAGATAGATAGAGATAGGTAGGTAGGTAGATTGATAGATACAGATTGGTAGGTAGGTAGATAGATAGATACAGATAGGAAGGTAGGTAGATAGATACAGATATGTAGGTAGGTAGATAGATAGAGATAGGTAGGTAGGTAGGTAGATAGATTGAGATAGGTAGGTAGGTAGGTAGGTAGGTAGAGATAGTTAGGTAGGTTGGTAGATAGATACAGATAGGTAGGTAGGTAGATAGATAGATAGATAGAGATAGGTAGGTAGGTAGATTGATAGATACAGATAGGTAGGTAGGTAGGTAGATAGATAGAGATAGGTAGGTAGATAGATAGATAGAGATACATAGGTAGGTAGATTGTTAGAGACAGATAGGTAGGTTGGTAGATAGATAGATAGAGATAGGTAGGTAGGTAGATTGATAGATACAGATAGGTAGGTAGGTAGATAGATAGATACAGATAGGTAGGTAGGTAGATAGATAGATACAGATATGTAGGTAGGTAGATAGATAGATAGAGATAGGTAGGTAGGTAGGTAGATAGATAGAGATATGTAGGTAGGTAGGTAGATAGGTAGAGATATGTAGGTAGGTAGAGAGATAGATAGAGATAGGTAGGTAGGTAGGTAGATAGATAGAGATAGGTAGGTAGGTAGATAGATAGATAGATAGAGATAGATAGGTACGTAGATTGATAGAGACAGATAGGTAGGTAGGTGGATAGATAGATAGAGATAGGTAGGTAGGTAGATTGATAGATACAGATAGGTAGGTAGGTAGATAGATAGATACAGATAGGAAGGTAGGTAGATAGATACAGATATGTAGGTAGGTAGATAGATAGATAGAGATAGGTAGGTAGGTAGGTAGATAGATAGAGATAGGTAGGTAGGTAGGTAGGTAGGTAGGTAGAGATAGTTAGGTAGGTTGGTAGATAGATACAGATAGGTAGGTAGGTAGATAGATAGATAGAGATAGGTAGGTAGGTAGATTGATAGATACAGATAGGTAGGTAGGTAGGTAGATTAATAGAGATAGGTAGGTAGGTAGGTAGATAGAGATAGGTAGGTAGGTATATAGATAGATAGATAGAGATAGGTAGGTAGGTAGATTGATAGATACAGATAGGTAGTTAGCTAGATAGATAGATACAGATAGGTAGGTAGGTAGATAGATAGATAGACATAGGTAGGTAGGTAGATTGATAGATACAGATAGGTAGGTAGGTAGATAGATAGATACAGATAGGTAGGTAGGTAGATAAATAGATAGAGATAGGTAGGTAGGTAGATAGATAAATACAGATATGTAGGTAGGTAGGTAGATAGATAGAGATAGGTAGGTAGATAGGTAGATAGATAGATAGAGATAGGTAGGTAGGTAGATTGATAGATACAGATAGGTAGGTAGGTAGATAGATAGATACAGATAGGTAGGTAGGTAGATTGATAGATAGAGATAGGTAGGTTGGTAGATAGATAGATAGAGATAGGTAGGTAGGTAGGTAGATAGATAGAGATAGGTAGGTAGATAGATAGATAGAGATAGGTAGGTAGGTAGATAGATAGAGATAGATAGGTAGGTAGATTGATGGAGACAGATAGGTAGGTAGGTAGATAGATAGATAGCGATAGGTAGGTAGGTAGATAGATAGATACAGATAGGTAGGTAGGTAGATAGATAGATACAGATAGGTAGGTAGGTAGATAGATAGATAGCGATAGGTAGGTAGGTAGGTAGATAGATAGAGATAGGTAGGTAGGTAGGTAGATAGATAGAGATAGATAGGTAGGTAGATTGATAGAGACAGATAAGTAGGTAGGTAGATAGATAGAGATAGGTAGGTAGGTAGATTGATAGATACAGATAGGTAGGTAGGTAAGATAGATACAGATAGGTAGGTAGGTAGATAGATAGATACAGATATGTAGGTAGGTAGATAGATAGATAGAGATAGGTAGGTAGGTAGGTAGGTAGGTAGATAGATAGAGATAGGTAGGTAGGTAGGTAGATAGATAGAGATAGGTAGGTAGGTAGAGAGATAGATAGAGATAGGTAGGTAGGTAGGTAGATAGATAGAGATAGGTAGGTAGGTAGATAGATAGATAGAGATAGATAGGTAGGTAGATTGATAGATACAGATAGGTAGGTAGGTAGATAGATAGATACAGATAGGTAGGTAGGTAGATAGATAGATAGAGATAGATAGGTAGGTAGATTGATAGAGACAGATAGGTAGGTAGATAGATAGATAGAGATAGGTAGGTAGGTAGATAGATACATATGTAGGTAGGTAGGTAGGTAGATAGATAGATACAGATAGGTAGGTAGGTAGATAGATAGATAGAGATAGGTAGGTAGGTAGGTAGATAGATAGAGATAGGTAGGTAGGTAGGTAGATAGATAGAGATAGATAGGTAGGTAGATTGATAGAGACAGATAAGTAGGTAGGTAGATAGATAGAGATAGGTAGGTAGGTAGATTGATAGATACAGATAGGTAGGTAGGTAAGATAGATACAGATAGGTAGGTAGGTAGATAGATAGATACAGATATGTAGGTAGGTAGATAGATAGATAGAGATAGGTAGGTAGGTAGGTAGGTAGGTAGATAGATAGAGATAGGTAGGTAGGTAGGTAGATAGATAGAGATAGGTAGGTAGGTAGAGAGATAGATAGAGATAGGTAGGTAGGTAGGTAGATAGATAGAGATAGGTAGGTAGGTAGATAGATAGATAGAGATAGATAGGTAGGTAGATTGATAGAGACAGATAGGTAGGTAGGTGGATAGATAGATAGAGATAGGTAGGTAGGTAGATTGATAGATACAGATAGGTAGGTAGGTAGATAGATAGATACAGATAGGTAGGTAGGTAGATAGATACAGATATGTAGGTAGGTAGGTAGATAGATAGATAGAGATAGATAGGTAGGTAGGTAGGTAGGTAGAGATAGATAGGTAGGTTGGTAGATAGATACAGATAGGTAGGTAGGTAGATAGATAGATAGAGATAGGTAGGTAGGTAGATTGATAGATACAGATAGGTAGGTAGGTAGGTAGGTAGATAGAGATAGGTAGGTAGGTAGAGAGATAGATAGAGATAGGTAGGTAGGTAGATAGATAGAGATAGGTAGGTAGGTAGATAGATAGATAGAGATAGATAGGTAGGTAGATTGATAGAGACAGATAGGTAGGTAGGTGGATAGATAGATAGAGATAGGTAGGTAGGTAGATTGATAGATACAGATAGGTAGGTAGGTACATAGATAGATACAGATAGGTAGGTAGGTAGATAGATACAGATATGTAGGTAGGTAGATAGATAGATAGAGATAGGTAGGTAGGTAGGTAGATAGATAGATAGATAGAGATAGGTATGTAGGTAGGTAGGTAGGTAGAGATAGTTAGGTAGGTTGGTAGATAGATACAGATAGGTAGGTAGGTAGATAGATAGATAGAGATAGGTAGGTAGGTAGATTGATAGATACAGATAGGTAGGTAGGTAGATAGATAGAGATATGTAGGTAGGTAGGTAGATAGAGATAGGTAGGTAGGTAGATAGATAGATAGAGAGAGATAGGTAGGTAGGTAGATAGATAAATACAGATAGGTAGGTAGGTAGGTAGATAGATAGATACAGATAGGTAGGTAGGTAGATTGATAGATACAGTTAGGTAGGTAGGTAGATAGGTAGATACAGATAGGTAGGTAGGTAGATAGATAGATACAGATAGGTAGGTAGGTAGATAGATAGATACAGATAGGTAGGTAGGTAGGTAGGTAGATAGATAGATACAGATAGGTAGGTAGGTAGATAGATAGATAGAGATAGATAGGTAGGTAGATTGATAGAGACAGATAGGTAGGTAGGTGGATAGATAGATAGAGATAGGTAGGTAGGTAGATTGATAGATACAGATAGGTAGGTAGGTAGATAGATAGATACAGATAGGAAGGTAGGTAGATAGATACAGATATGTAGGTAGGTAGATAGATAGAGATAGGTAGGTAGGTAGGTAGATAGATAGAGATAGGTAGGTAGGTAGGTAGGTAGGTAGAGATAGTTAGGTAGGTTGGTAGATAGATACAGATAGGTAGGTAGGTAGATAGATAGATAGATAGAGATAGGTAGGTAGGTAGATTGATAGATACAGATAGGTAGGTAGGTAGGTAGATAGATAGAGATAGGTAGGTAGATAGATAGATAGAGATACATAGGTAGGTAGATTGTTAGAGACAGATAGGTAGGTTGGTAGATAGATAGATAGAGATAGGTAGGTAGGTAGATTGATAGATACAGATAGGTAGGTAGGTAGATAGATAGATACAGATAGGTAGGTAGGTAGATAGATAGATACAGATATGTAGGTAGGTAGATAGATAGATAGAGATAGGTAGGTAGGTAGGTAGATAGATAGAGATATGTAGGTAGGTAGGTAGATAGGTAGAGATATGTAGGTAGGTAGAGAGATAGATAGAGATAGGTAGGTAGGTAGGTAGATAGATAGAGATAGGTAGGTAGGTAGATAGATAGATAGATAGAGATAGATAGGTACGTAGATTGATAGAGACAGATAGGTAGGTAGGTGGATAGATAGATAGAGATAGGTAGGTAGGTAGATTGATAGATACAGATAGGTAGGTAGGTAGATAGATAGATACAGATAGGAAGGTAGGTAGATAGATACAGATATGTAGGTAGGTAGATAGATAGATAGAGATAGGTAGGTAGGTAGGTAGATAGATAGAGATAGGTAGGTAGGTAGGTAGGTAGGTAGGTAGAGATAGTTAGGTAGGTTGGTAGATAGATACAGATAGGTAGGTAGGTAGATAGATAGATAGAGATAGGTAGGTAGGTAGATTGATAGATACAGATAGGTAGGTAGGTAGGTAGATTAATAGAGATAGGTAGGTAGGTAGGTAGATAGAGATAGGTAGGTAGGTATATAGATAGATAGATAGAGATAGGTAGGTAGGTAGATTGATAGATACAGATAGGTAGTTAGCTAGATAGATAGATACAGATAGGTAGGTAGGTAGGTAGATAGATAGATAGACATAGGTAGGTAGGTAGATTGATAGATACAGATAGGTAGGTAGGTAGATAGATAGATACAGATAGGTAGGTAGGTAGATAAATAGATAGAGATAGGTAGGTAGGTAGATAGATAAATACAGATATGTAGGTAGGTAGGTAGATAGATAGAGATAGGTAGGTAGATAGGTAGATAGATAGATAGAGATAGGTAGGTAGGTAGATTGATAGATACAGATAGGTAGGTAGGTAGATAGATAGATACAGATAGGTAGGTAGGTAGATTGATAGATAGAGATAGGTAGGTTGGTAGATAGATAGATAGAGATAGGTAGGTAGGTAGGTAGATAGATAGAGATAGGTAGGTAGATAGATAGATAGAGATAGGTAGGTAGGTAGATAGATAGAGATAGATAGGTAGGTAGATTGATGGAGACAGATAGGTAGGTAGGTAGATAGATAGATAGCGATAGGTAGGTAGGTAGATAGATAGATACAGATAGGTAGGTAGGTAGATAGATAGATACAGATAGGTAGGTAGGTAGATAGATAGATAGCGATAGGTAGGTAGGTAGGTAGATAGATAGAGATAGGTAGGTAGGTAGGTAGATAGATAGAGATAGATAGGTAGGTAGATTGATAGAGACAGATAAGTAGGTAGGTAGATAGATAGAGATAGGTAGGTAGGTAGATTGATAGATACAGATAGGTAGGTAGGTAAGATAGATACAGATAGGTAGGTAGGTAGATAGATAGATACAGATATGTAGGTAGGTAGATAGATAGATAGAGATAGGTAGTTAGGTAGGTAGGTAGGTAGATAGATAGAGATAGGTAGGTAGGTAGGTAGATAGATAGAGATAGGTAGGTAGGTAGAGAGATAGATAGAGATAGGTAGGTAGGTAGGTAGATAGATAGAGATAGGTAGGTAGGTAGATAGATAGATAGAGATAGATAGGTAGGTAGATTGATAGATACAGATAGGTAGGTAGTTAGATAGATAGATACAGATAGGTAGGTAGGTAGATAGATAGATAGAGATAGATAGGTAGGTAGATTGATAGAGACAGATAGGTAGGTAGATAGATAGATAGAGATAGGTAGGTAGGTAGATAGATACATATGTAGGTAGGTAGGTAGGTAGATAGATAGATAGAGATAGGTAGGTAGGTAGATTGATAGATACAGATAGGTAGGTAGGTAGGTAGATTAATAGAGATAGGTAGGTAGGTAGGTAGATAGAGATAGGTAGGTAGGTATATAGATAGATAGATAGAGATAGGTAGGTAGGTAGATTGATAGATACAGATAGGTAGTTAGCTAGATAGATAGATACAGATAGGTAGGTAGGTAGATAGATAGATAGACATAGGTAGGTAGGTAGATTGATAGATACAGATAGGTAGGTAGGTAGATAGATAGATACAGATAGGTAGGTAGGTAGATAAATAGATAGAGATAGGTAGGTAGGTAGATAGATAAATACAGATATGTAGGTAGGTAGGTAGATAGATAGAGATAGGTAGGTAGATAGGTAGATAGATAGATAGAGATAGGTAGGTAGGTAGATTGATAGATACAGATAGGTAGGTAGGTAGATAGATAGATACAGATAGGTAGGTAGGTAGATTGATAGATAGAGATAGGTAGGTTGGTAGATAGATAGATAGAGATAGGTAGGTAGGTAGGTAGATAGATAGAGATAGGTAGGTAGATAGATAGATAGAGATAGGTAGGTAGGTAGATAGATAGAGATAGATAGGTAGGTAGATTGATGGAGACAGATAGGTAGGTAGGTAGATAGATAGATAGCGATAGGTAGGTAGGTAGATAGATAGATACAGATAGGTAGGTAGGTAGATAGATAGATACAGATAGGTAGGTAGGTAGATAGATAGATAGCGATAGGTAGGTAGGTAGGTAGATAGATAGAGATAGGTAGGTAGGTAGGTAGATAGATAGAGATAGATAGGTAGGTAGATTGATAGAGACAGATAAGTAGGTAGGTAGATAGATAGAGATAGGTAGGTAGGTAGATTGATAGATACAGATAGGTAGGTAGGTAAGATAGATACAGATAGGTAGGTAGGTAGATAGATAGATACAGATATGTAGGTAGGTAGATAGATAGATAGAGATAGGTAGGTAGGTAGGTAGGTAGGTAGATAGATAGAGATAGGTAGGTAGGTAGGTAGATAGATAGAGATAGGTAGGTAGGTAGAGAGATAGATAGAGATAGGTAGGTAGGTAGGTAGATAGATAGAGATAGGTAGGTAGGTAGATAGATAGATAGAGATAGATAGGTAGGTAGATTGATAGATACAGATAGGTAGGTAGGTAGATAGATAGATACAGATAGGTAGGTAGGTAGATAGATAGATAGAGATAGATAGGTAGGTAGATTGATAGAGACAGATAGGTAGGTAGATAGATAGATAGAGATAGGTAGGTAGGTAGATAGATACATATGTAGGTAGGTAGGTAGGTAGATAGATAGATACAGATAGGTAGGTAGGTAGATAGATAGATAGAGATAGGTAGGTAGGTAGGTAGATAGATAGAGATAGGTAGGTAGGTAGGTAGATAGATAGAGATAGATAGGTAGGTAGATTGATAGAGACAGATAAGTAGGTAGGTAGATAGATAGAGATAGGTAGGTAGGTAGATTGATAGATACAGATAGGTAGGTAGGTAAGATAGATACAGATAGGTAGGTAGGTAGATAGATAGATACAGATATGTAGGTAGGTAGATAGATAGATAGAGATAGGTAGGTAGGTAGGTAGGTAGGTAGATAGATAGAGATAGGTAGGTAGGTAGGTAGATAGATAGAGATAGGTAGGTAGGTAGAGAGATAGATAGAGATAGGTAGGTAGGTAGGTAGATAGATAGAGATAGGTAGGTAGGTAGATAGATAGATAGAGATAGATAGGTAGGTAGATTGATAGAGACAGATAGGTAGGTAGGTGGATAGATAGATAGAGATAGGTAGGTAGGTAGATTGATAGATACAGATAGGTAGGTAGGTAGATAGATAGATACAGATAGGTAGGTAGGTAGATAGATACAGATATGTAGGTAGGTAGGTAGATAGATAGAGATAGGTAGGTAGGTAGGTAGGTAGATAGATAGAGATAGATAGGTAGGTAGGTAGGTAGGTAGAGATAGATAGGTAGGTTGGTAGATAGATACAGATAGGTAGGTAGGTAGATAGATAGATAGAGATAGGTAGGTAGGTAGATTGATAGATACAGATAGGTAGGTAGGTAGGTAGGTAGATAGAGATAGGTAGGTAGGTAGAGAGATAGATAGAGATAGGTAGGTAGGTAGATAGATAGAGATAGGTAGGTAGGTAGATAGATAGATAGAGATAGATAGGTAGGTAGATTGATAGAGACAGATAGGTAGGTAGGTGGATAGATAGATAGAGATAGGTAGGTAGGTAGATTGATAGATACAGATAGGTAGGTAGGTACATAGATAGATACAGATAGGTAGGTAGGTAGATAGATACAGATATGTAGGTAGGTAGATAGATAGATAGAGATAGGTAGGTAGGTAGGTAGATAGATAGATAGATAGAGATAGGTATGTAGGTAGGTAGGTAGGTAGAGATAGTTAGGTAGGTTGGTAGATAGATACAGATAGGTAGGTAGGTAGATAGATAGATAGAGAAAGGTAGGTAGGTAGATTGATAGATACAGATAGGTAGGTAGGTAGATAGATAGAGATATGTAGGTAGGTAGGTAGATAGAGATAGGTAGGTAGGTAGATAGATAGATAGAGAGAGATAGGTAGGTAGGTAGATAGATAAATACAGATAGGTAGGTAGGTAGGTAGATAGATAGAGATAGGTAGATAGGTAGATAAATAGATAGAGATAGGTAGGTAGGTAGATTGATAGATTCAGATAGGTAGGTAGATAGGTAGATAGATAGATACAGATAGGTAGGTAGGTAGATTGATAGATAGAGATAGGTAGGTAGGTAGATAGATAGATAGAGATAGGTAGGTAGGTAGGTAGATAGATAGAGATAGGTAGGCATGTAGATAGATAGATAGAGAAAGGTATGTAGGTAGATAGATAGAGATAGATAGGTAGGTAGATTGATAGAGACAGATAGGTAGGTAGGTAGATAGATAGATAGCGATAGGTAGGTAGGTAGATAGATAGATACAGTTAGATAGGTAGGTAGGTAGATAGATACAGATAGGTAGGTAGGTAGATAGATAGATAGAGATAGGTAGGTAGATAGATAGATAGAGATAGGTAGGTAGGTAGATAGATAGATAGAGATAGATAGGTAGGTAGATTTATAGAGACAGATAGGTAGGTAGGTAGATAGATAGATAGAGATAGGTAGGTAGGTAGATTGATAGATACAGATAGGTAGGTAGGTAATTAGATAGATACAGATAGATAGGTAGGTAGATTGATAGAGAAAGATAGGTAGGTAGGTAGATAGATAGATAGATAGAGATAGGTAGGTAGGTAGATTGATAGATACAGATAGGTAGGTAGGTAGGTAGGTAGGTAGATAGATAGATACAGATAGGTAGGTAGGTAGATAGATAGATAGAGATAGGTAGGTAGGTAGATTGATAGATACAGATAGGTAGGTAGGTAGGTAGGTAGATTGATAGATAGAGATAGGTAGGTAGGTAGATAGATAGAGACAGGTAGGTAGGTAGGTAGATAGATAGAGATAGGTCGGTAGGTATGTAGATAGAGATAGGTAGGTAGGTAGGTAGATAGATAGAGATAGGTAGGTAGGTAGATAGATAGATAGAGATAGATAGGTAGGTAGATTGATAGAGACAGATAGGTAGGTAGGTAGATAGATAGATAGATAGATAGAGATAGGTAGGTAGGTAGATTGATAGATACAGATAGGTAGGTAGGTAGATAGATAGATACAGATAGGTAGGTAAGTACATAGATACAGATATGTAGGTAGGTAGATAGATAGATAGAGATAGGTAGGTAGGTAGATAGATAGAGATAGGTAGGTAGGTAGGTAGATAGATAGAGATAGGTAGGTAGGTAGAGAGATAGATAGAGATAGGTAGGTAGGTAGATAGATAGAGATAGGTAGTAAGGTAGATAGATAGATAGAGATAGGTAGGTAGGTAGATTGATAGATACAGATAGGTAGGTAGGTAGATAGATAGATACAGATAGGTAGGTAGGTAGATAGATAGATAGAGATAGGTAGGTAGGTAGATTGATAGATACAGATAGGTAGGTAGGTAGGTAGATTGATAGAGGTAGGTAGGTAGGTAGGTAGATAGAGATAGGTATGTAGGTAGATAGATAGATAGATAGAGATAGGTAGGTAGGTAGATTGATAGATACAGATAGGTAGGTAGCTAGATAGATAGATACAGATAGGTAGGTAGGTAGATAGATAGATAGATAGACATAGGTAGGTAGGTAGATTGATAGATACAGATAGGTAGGTAGGTAGATAGATAGATACAGATAGGTAGGTAGGTAGATAAATAGATAGAGATAGGTAGGTAGGTAGATAGATAAATACAGATAGGTAGGTAGGTAGGTAGATAGATAGAGATAGGTAGGTAGGTAGATAGATAGATAGAGATAGGTAGGTAGGTAGATAGATAAATACAGATAGGTAGGTAGGTAGATAGATAGATACAGATAGGTAGGTAGGTAGGTAGATAGATAGAGATAGGTAGGTAGGTAGGTAGATAGATAGAGATAGGTAGGTAGGTAGGTAGATAGATAGAGATAGGTAGGTAGGTAGATAGATAGATAGAGATAGGTAGGTAGGTAGGTAGATAGATAGAGATAGGTAGGTAGGTAGATAGATAGATAGAGATAGGTAGGTAGGTAGGTAGATAGATAGAGATAGGTAGGTAGGTAGATAGATAGATAGAGATAGGTAGGTAGATTGATAGAGACAGATAGGTAGGTAGGTAGATAGATAGATAGATAGAGATAGGTAGGTAGGTAGATTGATAGAGACAGATAGGTAGGTAGGTAGATAGATAGATAGATAGAGATAGGTAGGTAGGTAGATTGATAGATACAGATAGGTAGGTAGGTAGATAGATAGATACAGATAGGTAGGTAAGTACATAGATACAGATATGTAGGTAGGTAGATAGATAGATAGAGATAGGTAGGTAGGTAGATAGTTAGAGATAGGTAGGTAGGTAGGTAGATAGATAGAGATAGGTAGGTAGGTAGAGAGATAGATAGAGATAGGTAGGTAGGTAGGTAGATAGATAGAGATAGGTAGTAAGGTAGATAGATAGATAGAGATAGATAGGTAGGTAGATTGATAGAGACAGATAGGTAGGTAGGTGGATAGATAGATAGAGATAGGTAGGTAGGTAGATTGATAGATACAGATAGATAGGTAGGTAGATAGATAGATACAGATAGGCAGGTAGGTAGATAGATAGATAGAGATATGTAGGTAGGTAGATAGATAGATAGAGATAGGTAGGTAGGTAGATAGATAGATAGAGATAGGTAGGTAGGTAGGTAGGTAGATAGATAGAGATAGGTAGGTAGGTAGATAGATAGATAGAGATAGGTAGGTAGGTAGGTAGGTAGATAGATAGAGATAGGTAGGTAGGTAGGTAGGTAGAGATAGTTAGGTAGATTGGTAGATAGATACAGATAGGTAGGTAGGTAGATAGATAGATAGAGATAGGTAGGTAGGTAGATTGATAAATACAGATAGGTAGGTAGGTAGGTAGATAGATAGAGATAGGTAGGTAGGTAGGTAGATAGAGATAGGTAGGTAGGTAGATAGATAGATAGATAGAGATAGGTAGGTAGGTAGATTGATAGATACAGATAGGTAGGTAGCTAGATAGATAGATACAGATAGGTAGGTAGGTAGATAGATAGATAGATAGATAGACATAGGTAGGTAGGTAGATTGATAGATACAGATAGGTAGGTAGGTAGACAGATAGATACAGATAGGTAGGTAGGTAGATAAATAGATAGAGATAGGTAGGTAGGTAGATAGATAAATACAGATAGGTAGGTAGGTAGGTAGATAGATAGAGATAGGTAGGTAGGTAGATAGATAGATAGAGATAGGTAGGTAGGTAGATCGATAGATACAGATAGGTAGGTAGGTAGGTAGATAGATAGATACAGATAGGTAGGTAGGTAGATTGATAGATAGAGATAGGTAGGTAGGTAGATAGATAGATAGAGATAGGTAGGTAGGTAGGTAGATAGAGATAGGTAGGTATGTAGATAGATAGATAGAGATAGGTAGGTAGGTAGATAGATAGAGATAGATAGGTAGGTAGATTGATAGAGACAGATAGGTAGGTAGGTAGATAGATAGATAGCGATAGGTAGGTAGGTAGATAGATAGATAAAGTTAGGTAGGTAGGTAGGTAGATAGATACAGATAGGTAGGTAGGTAGATAGATAGATAGAGATAGGTAGGTAGGTAGATTGATAAATACAGATAGGTAGGTAGGTAGGTAGATAGATAGAGATAGGTAGGTAGGTAGGTAGATAGAGATAGGTAGGTAGGTAGATAGATAGATAGATAGAGATAGGTAGGTAGGTAGATTGATAGATACAGATAGGTAGGTAGCTAGATAGATAGATACAGATAGGTAGGTAGGTAGATAGATAGATAGATAGATAGATAGATAGACATAGGTAGGTAGGTAGATTGATAGATACAGATAGGTAGGTAGGTAGACAGATAGATAAAGATAGGTAGGTAGGTAGATAAATAGATAGAGATAGGTAGGTAGGTAGATAGATAAATACAGATAGGTAGGTAGGTAGGTAGATAGATAGAGATAGGTAGGTAGGTAGATAGATAGATAGAGATAGGTAGGTAGGTAGATCGATAGATACAGATAGGTAGGTAGGTAGGTAGATAGATAGATACAGATAGGTAGGTAGGTAGATTGATAGATAGAGATAGGTAGGTAGGTAGATAGATAGATAGAGATAGGTAGGTAGGTAGGTAGATAGAGATAGGTAGGTATGTAGATAGATAGATAGAGATAGGTAGGTAGGTAGATAGATAGAGATAGATAGGTAGGTAGATTGATAGAGACAGATAGGTAGGTAGGTAGATAGATAGATAGCGATAGGTAGGTAGGTAGATAGATAGATACAGTTAGGTAGGTAGGTAGGTAGATAGATACAGATAGGTAGGTAGGTAGATAGATAGATAGAGATAGGTAGGTAGGTAGATAGATAGATAGAGATAGGTAGGTAGGTAGATAGATAGATAGAGATAGGTAGGTAGGTAGATAGATAGATACATATGTAGGTAGGTAGGTAGGTATATAGATAGATACAGATAGGTAGGTAGGTAGATAGATAGATAGAGATAGATAGGTAGGTAGATTGATAGATACAGATAGGTAGGTAGGTAGATAGATAAATACAGATAGGTAGGTAGGTAGATAGATAGATACAGATAGGTAGGTAGGTAGGTAGATAGATAGAGATAGGTAGGTAGGTAGGTAGATAGATAGAGATAGGTAGGTAGGTAGGTAGATAGATAGAGATAGGTAGGTAGGTAGATAGATAGATAGAGATAGGTAGGTAGGTAGGTAGGTAGATAGATAGAGATAGGTAGGTAGGTAGATAGATAGATAGAGATAGATAGGTAGGTAGATTGATAGAGACAGATAGGTAGTTAGGTAGATAGATAGATAGATAGAGAAAGGTAGGTAGTTAGATTGATAGATAGATACAGATAGGTAGGTAGGTAGATAGATAGAGATAGGTAGGTAGGTAGATAGATAGATACAGATAGGTAGGTAGGTAGATAGATAGGTAGAGATATGTAGGTAGGTAGATAGATAGAGATAGGTAGGTAGGTAGATTGATAGATACAGATAGGTAGGTAGGTAGATAGATAGATAGAGATAAGTAGGTAGGTAGATTGATAGATAGAGATAGGTAGGTAGATAGATAGATAGATAGATAGATAGATAGATAGATAGATAGATAGATAGATAGAGATAGGTAGGTAGGTAGATAGATAGATAGAGATAGGTAGGTTGGTAGATAGATAGATAGAGATAGGTAGGTAGGTAGATTGATAGATACAGATAGGTAGGTAGGTAATTAGATAGATACAGATAGATAGGTAGGTAGATAGATAGATACAGATAGGTAGGTAGGTAGATAGATAGATAGAGATAGGTAGGTAGGTAGATTGATAGATACAGATAGGTAGGTAGGTAGATTGATAGATAGAGATAGGTAGGTAGGTAGATAGATAGATAGAGATAGATAGGTAGGTAGATTGATAGAGACAGATAGGTAGGTAGGTAGATAGATAGATATAGATAGGTAGGTAGGTAGATAGATAGATACATATGTAGGTAGGTAGATAGGTAGATAGATAGATACAGATAGGTAGGTAGGTAGATAGATAGATAGATATAGATAGGTAGGTAGATTGATAGATACAGATAGGTAGGTAGGTAGATAGATAAATACAGATAGGTAGGTAGGTAGATAGATAGATACAGATAGGTAGGTAGGTAGGTAGATAGATAGAGATAGGTAGGTAGGTAGGTAGATAGATAGAGATAGGTAGGTAGGTAGGTAGATAGATAGAGATAGGTAGGTAGGTAGATAGATAGATAGAGATAGGTAGGTAGGTAGGTAGGTAGATAGATAGAGATAGGTAGGTAGGTAGATAGATAGATAGAGATAGATAGGTAGGTAGATTGATAGAGACAGATAGGTAGTTAGGTAGATAGATAGATAGATAGAGAAAGGTAGGTAGTTAGATTGATAGATAGATACAGATAGGTAGGTAGGTAGATAGATAGAGATAGGTAGGTAGGTAGATAGATAGATACAGATAGGTAGGTAGGTAGATAGATAGAGAGAGATATGTAGGTAGGTAGATAGATAGATAGAGATAGGTAGGTAGGTAGATTGATAGATACAGATAGGTAGGTAGGTAGATAGATAGATAGAGATAAGTAGGTAGGTAGATTGATAAATAGAGATAGGTAGGTAGGTAGATAGATAGATAGATAGATAGATAGATAGATAGATAGATAGATAGATAGATAGATAGATAGATAGATAGATAGATAGAGATAGGTAGGTAGGTAGATAGATAGATAGATAGAGATAGGTAGGTAGGTAGATAGATAGATAGAGATAGGTAGGTAGGTAGATTGATAGATACAGATAGGTAGGTAGGTAGATAGATAGATACAGTTAGGTAGGTAGGTAGGTAGATAGATACAGATAGGTAGGTAGGTAGATAGATAGATAGAGATAGGTAGGTAGGTAGATAGATAGATAGAGATAGGTAGGTAGGTAGATAGATAGATAGAGATAGATAGGTAGGTAGATTGATAGAGACAGATAGGTAGGTAGATAGATAGATAGAGATAGGTAGGTAGGTAGATAGATACATATGTAGGTAGGTAGGTAGGTAGATAGATAGATACAGATAGGTAGGTAGGTAGATAGATAGATAGAGATAGATAGGTAGGTAGATTGATAGATACAGATAGGTAGGTAGGTAGATAGATAAATACAGATAGGTAGGTAGGTAAATAGATAGATACAGATAGGTAGGTAGGTAGGTAGATAGATAGAGATAGGTAGGTAGGTAGGTAGATAGATAGAGATAGGTAGGTAGGTAGGTAGATAGATAAAGATAGGTAGGTAGGTAGATAGATAGATAGAGATAGGTAGGTAGGTAGGTAGGTAGATAGATAGAGATAGGTAGGTAGGTAGATAGATAGATAGAGATAGATAGGTAGGTAGATTGATAGAGACAGATAGGTAGTTAGGTAGATAGATAGATAGATAGAGAAAGGTAGGTAGTTAGATTGATAGATAGATACAGATAGGTAGGTAGGTAGATAGATAGAGATAGGTAGGTAGGTAGATAGATAGATACAGATAGGTAGGTAGGTAGATAGATAGATAGAGATATGTAGGTAGGTAGATAGATAGAGATAGGTAGGTAGGTAGATTGATAGATACAGATAGGTAGGTAGGTAGATAGATAGATAGAGATAAGTAGGTAGGTAGATTGATAGATAGAGATAGGTAGGTAGGTAGATAGATAGATAGATAGAGATAGGTAGGTTGGTAGATAGATAAATAGAGATAGGTAGGTAGGTAGATTGATAGATACAGATAGGTAGGTAGGTAGGTAGATTGATAGATCGAGATAGGTAGGCAGGTAGATAGATAGATAGATAGATAGAGATAGGTAGGTAGGTAGATAGATAGATAGATAGAGATAGGTAGGTAGGTAGATTGATAGATACAGATAGGTAGGTAGGTAGATAGATAGATATAGATAGGTAGGTAGGTAGATAGATAGATACATATGTAGGTAGGTAGGTAGGTAGATAGATAGATACAGATAGGTAGGTAGGTAGATAGATAGATAGAGATAGATAGGTAGGTAGATTGATAGATACAGATAGGTAGGTAGGTAGATAGATAAATACAGATAGGTAGGTAGGTAGGTAGATAGATAGAGATAGGTAGGTAGGTAGGTAGATAGATAGAGATAGGTAGGTAGGTAGGTAGATAGATAGAGATAGGTAGGTAGGTAGATAGATAGAGATAGGTAGGTAGGTAGATAGATAGATAGAGATAGGTAGGTAGGTAGGTAGATAGATAGAGATAGGTAGGTAGGTAGATAGATAGATAGAGATAGATAGGTAGGTAGATTGATAGAGACAGATAGGTAGTTAGGTAGATAGATAGATAGATAGAGAAAGGTAGGTAGTTAGATTGATAGATAGATACAGATAGGTAGGTAGGTAGATAGATAGAGATAGGTAGGTAGGTAGATAGATAGATACAGATAGGTAGGTAGGTAGATAGATAGATAGAGATATGTAGGTAGGTAGATAGATAGATAGAGATAGGTAGGTAGGTAGATTGATAGATACAGATAGGTAGGTAGGTAGATAGATAGATAGAGATAAGTAGGTAGGTAGATTGATAGATAGAGATAGGTAGGTAGATAGATAGATAGATAGATAGATAGATAGATAGATAGATAGATAGATAGATAGATAGATAGATAGATAGAGATAGGTAGGTAGGTAGATAGATAGATAGATAGAGATAGGTAGGTAGGTAGATTGATAGATACAGATAGGTAGGTAGGTAGATAGATAGATAGAGATAAGTAGGTAGGTAGATAGATAGATAGAGATAGGTAGGTAGGTAGATTGATAGATACAGATAGGTAGGTAGGTAGATAGATAGATAGAGATAAGTAGGTAGGTAGATTGATAGATACAGATAGGTAGGTAGGTAGATAGATAGATACATATGTAGGTAGGTAGGTAGATAGATAGATACAGATAGGTAGGCAGGTAGGTAGATAGATAGATACAGATAGGTAGGTAGGTAGATAGATAGATAGAGATAGATAGGTAGATAGATTGATAGATACAGATAGGTAGGTAGGTAGATAGATAGATATAGATAGGTAGGTAGGTAGATAGATAGATACAGATAGGTAGGTAGGTAGATAGATAGAGATAGGTAGGTAGGTAGATTGATAGATACAGATAGGTAGGTAGGTAGGTAGATACATAGAGATAGGTAGGTAGGTAGATAGATAGATAGAGATAGGTAGGTAGGTAGATAGATAGATAGAGATAGGTAGGTAGGTAGATTGATAGATACAGATAGGTAGGTACGTAGATAGATAGATAGAGATAGGTAGGTAGGTAGATAGATAGATAGAGATAGGTAGGTAGGTAGATAGATAGATAGAGATAGGTAGGTAGGTATATAGATAGATCGATAGAGATAGGTAGGTAGGTAGATAGATAGATAGAGATAGGTAGGTAGGTAGATTGATAGATACAGATAGGTAGGTAGGTAGATAGATAGATACAGATAGGTAGGTAGGTAGATAGATAGATACAGATATGTAGGTAGGTAGGTAGATAGATAGATACAGATAGGTAGGTAGGTAGATAGATAGAGATAGATAGGTAGGTAGATTGATAGAGACAGATAGGTAGGTGGGTAGATAGATAGATAGAGATAAGTAGGTAGGTAGATTGATAGATACAGATAGGTAGGTAGGTAGATAGATAGATACAGATAGGTAGGTAGATAGATAGATAAAGATAGGTAGGTAGGTAAATAGATAGATAGAGATAGGTAGGTAGGTAGGTAGATAGATAGAGATAGGTAGGTAGGTAGGTAGGTATATAGATAGAGATAGGTAGATAGGTAGATTGATAGAGACAGATAGGTAGGTAGATAGATAGATAGATAGATAGATAGAGATAGGTAGGTAGGTAGGTAGGTAGGTAGAGATAGTTAGGTAGGTAGGTAGATAGAAAGAGATAGTTAGGTAGGTAGGTAGATAGATACAGATAGGTAGGTAGGTAGATAGATAGATAGAGATAGGTAGGTAGGTAGATTGATAGATACAGATAGGTAGGTAGGTAGATAGATAGATACAGATAGGTAGGTAGGTAGGTAGATAGATAGATACAGATATGTAGGTAGGTAGCTAGATAGATAGAGATAGGTAGGTAGGTAGGTAGATAGATAGAGATAGGTAGGTAGGTAGGTAGGTAGAGATAGTTAGGTAGATAGGTAGATAGAAAGAGATAGTTAGGTAGGTAGGTAGATAGATACAGATAGGTAGGTAGGTAGATAGATAGAGATAGGTAGGTAGGTAGATTGATAGATACAGATAGGTAGGTAGGTAGGTAGATACATAGAGATAGGTAGGTAGGTAGATAGATAGATAGAGATAGGTAGGTAGGTAGATAGATAGGTAGAGATAGGTAGGTAGGTAGATTGATAGATACAGATAGGTAGGTAGGTAGATAGATAGATACACATAGATAGGTAGGTAGATAGATAGATAGAGATAGGTAGGTAGGTAGATAGATAGATAGACATAGGTAGGTAGGTAGATTGATAGATACAGATAGGTAGGTAGGTATATAGATAGATACAGATAGGTAGGTAGGTAGATAGATAGATAGAGATAGGTAGGTAGGTAGATTGATAGATACAGATTGGTAGGTAGGTAGATAGATAGATACAGATAGGTAGGTAGGTAGGTAGATAGATAGATAGATACAGATATGTAGGTAGGTAGATAGATAGAGATAGGTAGGTAGGTAGGTAGATAGATAGAGATAGGTAGGTAGGTAGGTAGGTAGAGATAGTTAGGTAGGTAGGTAGATAGAAAGAGATAGTTAGGTAGGTAGGTAGATAGATACAGATAGGTAGGTAGGTAGATAGATAGATAGAGATAGGTAGGTAGGTAGATTGATAGATACAGATAGGATGGTAGGTAGGTAGATACATAGAGATAGGTAGGTAGGTAGATAGATAGAAAGAGATAGGTAGGTAGGTAGATTGATAGATACAGATAGGTAGGTAGATAGATAGATACAGATATGTAGGTAGGTAGGTAGATAGATAGATACAGATAGGTAGGTAGGTAGATAGATAGAGATAGATAGGTAGGTAGATTGATAGAGACAGATAGGTAGGTGGGTAGATAGATAGATAGAGATAAGTAGGTAGGTAGATTGATAGATACAGATAGGTAGGTAGGTAGATAGATAGATACAGATAGGTAGGTAGATAGATAAAGATAGGTAGGTAGGTAAATAGATAGATAGAGATAGGTAGGTAGGTAGGTAGATAGATAGAGATAGGTAGGTAGGTAGGTAGGTATATAGATAGAGATAGGTAGATAGGTAGATTGATAGAGACAGATAGGTAGGTAGATAGATAGATAGATAGATAGATAGATAGAGATAGGTAGGTAGGTAGGTAGGTAGGTAGAGATAGTTAGGTAGGTAGGTAGATAGAAAGAGATAGTTAGGTAGGTAGGTAGATAGATACAGATAGGTAGGTAGGTAGATAGATAGATAGAGATAGGTAGGTAGGTAGATTGATAGATACAGATAGGTAGGTAGGTAGATAGATAGATACAGATAGGTAGGTAGGTAGGTAGATAGATAGATACAGATATGTAGGTAGGTAGCTAGATAGATAGAGATAGGTAGGTAGGTAGGTAGATAGATAGAGATAGGTAGGTAGGTAGGTAGAGATAGTTAGGTAGATAGGTAGATAGAAAGAGATAGTTAGGTAGGTAGGTAGATAGATACAGATAGGTAGGTAGGTAGATAGATAAAGATAGGTAGGTAGGTAGATTGATAGATACAGATAGGTAGGTAGGTAGGTAGATACATAGAGATAGGTAGGTAGGTAGATAGATAGATAGAGATAGGTAGGTAGGTAGATAGATAGGTAGAGATATTTAGGTAGGTAGATTGATAGATACAGATAGGTAGGTAGGTAGATAGATAGATACACATAGATAGGTAGGTAGATAGATAGATAGAGATAGGTAGGTAGGTAGATAGATAGATAGACATAGGTAGGTAGGTAGATTGATAGATACAGATAGGTAGGTAGGTAGATAGATAGATACAGATAGGTAGGTAGGTAGATAGATAGATAGAGATAGGTAGGTAGGTAGATTGATAGATACAGATTGGTAGGTAGATAGATAGATAGATACAGATAGGTAGGTAGGTAGGTAGGTAGATAGATAGATACAGATATGTAGGTAGGTAGATAGATAGAGATAGGTAGGTAGGTAGGTAGATAGATAGAGATAGGTAGGTAGGTAGGTACGTAGAGATAGTTAGGTAGGTAGGTAGATAGAAAGAGATAGTTAGGTAGGTAGGTAGATAGATACAGATAGGTAGGTAGGTAGATAGATAGATAGAGATAGGTAGGTAGGTAGATTGATAGATACAGATCGGATGGTAGGTAGGTAGATACATAGAGATAGGTAGGTAGGTAGATAGATAGAAAGAGATAGGTAGGTAGGTAGATTGATAGATACAGATAGGTAGGTAGATAGAT